>VRVR01000038.1:0-279221 GCA_009859145.1 Andalucia godoyi
GATTGGAGGAGTATCCCTCGACTCAAGGCTCCCCCGTTGCACTGCTCATGTGCAGAGGATGCAGAATCTGGTGGAGAAAAACATCACCCTTCAGGTGGACCTGAGCTGTCGGTATCGCAGAACTCAAGGGAATCAAGCCCTTTCTGGAGCGGGTCCTACCCTCGTCAGCAAAACCTGCGATACAGCCCGGGGGAAGTGGGCGCACTGTGGCTTGCCAAGGAATCGGTACGCCAAGAAACCCGCAAGAGCGCGTTTTCCCTCCCCGACGCTGCACCGGGTGGTCGACATGATCCGAACCTCTGGGGGGTACCGACTCGGCATCGCGCAGCGCACGGAAGAAGGAGCCGTGTCCATGTGCTTCAAATCTCCGCACACCAACCGCCTGGCGGACATCCCAAGCAACGCACAGGCGCCAGTGAGATCCACGCTCTTCAAAAGCACATGCTCGATCGTCTGTCGATACCGCTCCGCATCTTTCGGGCGGTGAAGAATGCATCGGAAGGGCTCTTTTACATTAAGCCCACCGGCCGCAGTCTAGCGGACTAGCGATCGACGATCGACCCTGGTAATCTCACTTTGCTAACTCCGTGCTCGTCACAGAAGACAGTATCCGAAATGCAATCGCGAACCATGCTGACGGATCACATACGGGATTGAGGACCAGGACGACAAACAGCATTCAACGGACAACAAGTGTCAAATAACGGAAAAATTATTGGGAAGCAGCGGAAAGACCCGATTTTGGTCTCTGCAGACGAAAATACGCCACACCAGAGTAGCAATATTCTCTGGCGCGTCTCGATGTGTGTAGGAAAACAACCGATCTGAAAAGCGGCCAAGAGTGGAGGCGCCGCATCCTCCGCCTGCACTGCCGAGATGCGGAAAGAAACACTAAACGATCAAATCATGCCGATTTTTATGATTCAAAAGACCAGAAAAAAAGATCAAAGAAGATCAAAGAACATATAACATAGTAGCAACGCGAGCGGCTTCGGAGCGGTTTCCGAGTTCGCATAGGGGGGAAACACAAACTCCGTTTCAATATAAGACTTGAAAGGTGATTCCCCGGGGCTCGAGAACATGCTTTAATTCCACGGGATCCACCGCAGCGCAAGGGGTCAGCACACCGGATCTTGCCAAGCCCTTTCCACTTGACAACAGCGCCAATCGTGCCACTTCCGAAACACATATAGCAGTTGCTTCGTACACTTCTGGACCGCGAATGACGGTGCGGTGATTTTCAACTTCATTGTCTCGTACACCTCGCACGAAGAACAGCATTTCAAAGCTGGACTTCTTTCTTTGATCCGGAGACGGTCCGGACCCTTCCGATTTCAAACTAGAAAGCCGCGTCGAAACCACGGGTACCTTTGAAAGAACAGCAAGTACCGCAAACAAGCATGCAAACCACAGAAATCGAAAGAACGAATCAAACTGGATGTAGTGGGTGTAGGAGGTGCGGAAGTTTGCGAGGAGTGTGTGCGTCTTGCGGACAACGTACGGGTCTGCAACAGGAAACCGCATTGTCCAACGACCCGTGTCCTTATCTCGAAAGGCAAAAGGCGGTTTTTTGTCAGAAGGTTTCGACCGCAGCGCCTTGTTGTCACCAGCCCGACCACTGCTGCTTGTTGTGTCCTTGAACTCATCACGTTTTCGCGGAGACCCGCTTTTCAAGGAAAGCAACAACGAGGAGAAAGTGCCGTGTGACACACCGGACATTGACCCACTGCTGATCGACCCTGGTCCACTCAAATGAAGCGATCCCCGGATGCTCACAGATGCAGAGTTCGCGAGAAGCTGCTCCGTCAAGGCGACCCCGAGATCGCATGGTACGGAATCGAAGCCGGCGGCGAGAATAACCATGACTCCATTCTCTTTCGCCAAGGAATCATACTTCTGAGTCATGCGCAATATGAACTCGGGCTCACCGTCGATGTCTACATAGTGTTTTTTCTGGGAAACACAACTGGAAACGACGTTTTCTCCGTACAGACGAAAAGGACCAACACAATTCACAACGAGGTCGCAATGCGCAACAAACAAATCCAGGGAGGAGCGTGAAAGCACGTCCACAACCTCCAATGTGACGCTCTCGGGAAAGCCGAAGTCTTTTTGGAGGGTCCGCAGCTTCTGCATCGATCGACCACCGAGCACAACATTGGTCAATGCGTGATCCACATGCTTCTGGAAATACTCAACAACCAATTTGCCAGAGTATCCAGTTGCTCCGAGAATGCCGATAATCATTACAATACGCGGGGAGGGTACGAACGACTGTGGGTGGAAGAATGGAGGGGAAACAGATGTTGCAGAAAGGACTGCAAAACGAAGCACAAAAATGGAAGGTTTCCTTGTCGGGGGAAATCGGGGGCAACCCTGGCGAAATGCTGCTGTCCTGTCCCCGAATCGTGATTTCCCTCTTCTCAAACTTCTGAAATCGGAGTGCTCGCTCTGTGGTTTCCGCGTTGACGTTAGAGGTTATCCTCTGCTGCGCATCAACTGTCACATGTCTCATGTCCATAAGGAAGGGGGAAGCAGACCAGAAAGCAGACCACAAGATAGATAGAGAGAGAGAGAGAGAGAGAGATATCGTTCACTATTTTTCATTATAATTTATTTTCGTCTTCTTTTTGATGTCAGGATTCTTCTCAGTGTACGTTCTCAGATCATTGTCGCGACTCAATGCGTGTTATGTTGGATTTACTACACACCCGCTTCGACGCATTCGTCAGCACAATGGCGAATTGCAGGCCGGAGCATGGCGGACGAGGAATTGCCGTCCTTGGGAAATGGCCGCTGTGTTTCATGGTTTTCCTAATCGTATTTCGGCACTGCAGTTTGAATGGGCGCTGCAACACCCGGAAAAGTCGAGACTGGTACGGTCGCGCTTATCAGAGATCTCAAAGAAGGAACTGGGACCCAAGACAAAATTCTGGGCGAAACTTCGCGTAGCTCATGAAATGTTGCATCTGCCTCCTTGGTATCACTTGTCGCTGAGCTGCTTCTATGCGAAAAGGGATGTCTATGACTGGGCCGCCCTTCACTGTCCATCGCCGCCACTGCACATCAAGGTTTCCGTTGCTGACTTGGTGGAGATCGACATCTTCCGACAAAACCAGCGCTCTATCAGTGCTTCTTCTTCGGGTGCGCATTTTTCGGACTCTGGCGACGATGATTCCGCGCGCTCTAGTAGTGGAAATGAAGGCAACGACGGCATGCTGGAATCAGAGGGCAGTGACGACCATGATGATAATGATAGTGATAATGATATTGATAATGATGACAGCTATCATAATGAAGCTGACGACGACATGTTTCCTTCGTTTCCTAGTGCGGAAGCGACGCCGGACCGGATCAGCCACGGATCGGATCTGGGAAGCCAGTCCCGTTCAGATGCGTCTTTCCGTGGCGCAGCGGTGTGCTCAATTTGCACGTGCAACAGAACAAAAGAGCTGATCTGGAAATGTCAATGTGGTGCGCAGGTTCATGTTGTGTGTCTTGCCCAGTCGTCTTTGAATATAACATCCGATCCGTCGCTAATTCCAACCCGGGGCTTTTGTCCGTCGTGTATGTACAATGATCCCTGGTCCATTCTCGTGGCCTCGTTACGAATGGAGAACTAATCCATGGTGCTTTTTATTTTTATGTCGTCGTTCTGCAACAAAACAAACCCAAAAAAAAAAAAAAAAAGATTCGGTGCTGATAAGAAGATCGTCGGTGCAAGTGATAATTTTACGCCGGCATTGCACACAAAGAACCGCATGTTTGTCAAACAGAAGACCAAAATTGGGAAAGATCGATTTCTACATAGGGAGAACAGCACGCCGGCGCCCACGAACTGTCCGTTTGGAATTCCCAGGCAGCAATGAGCGTACTTCGTGCTGGAAAGAAGGCCACGCTCAAAATGTTGTGGGCAACGTTGTACGTGGATGGATCACAGACCGTGGGATTTCTGCCTTTCTCACCGAGCAATGAAACAGACGATACCGTCTCCATGGGCCCTATGGCAATACCAGATTCTTCAAAAGTAGAAAACTGGTTGCTAATCAAAAAGTATCGCATTACAGAGTCCTTGAATAGGTCATCGGACGATTTCCAATCGTACGTTCTGCGGATTTCTGGATCGTAGCCATGGTTGGTGCGGAACGTGGCGTTTGGCATTGGGCGTCCCAAAGGGAGTTTCTCACCCTTGTAGTCAACATAGGTTGCTTCGGCTTCTCTGGAGTCATTGGCATAAAACACAGCAGTGTACCCGCCCTTTGTTTCCAACAGGACGCAAGCGTTGTCGTTTGCAGAACAGACTTGGTGGTTGTAGCCGACTGTGTTGTTTGTCGACGCAAAGACAGATAGGGCGGTCCGGATGTCCGTCGCTTGCTCCATGACCCAGCGCAAGCGGAGAGCCCATGGGAATCCATAGAACGTCTCCGTCTTCTCTTCCAAGTTTGCTTCGTGGACCGTCAACCCATCACGAGACATCCCTGCGAGAGCGCCCATGAAACCAAAAAACCCTACGGTTGCATGCACACGACCCCCGTCAGTCGGGAAGTACAGAGTCACGAGCTTGAATCTACTGATACCAGTATTCGACGCCCAATCAAGGTTTCTACCGGCTACAACGGCACCATCCACCGTTCGCGGACCCCAGGCCCCAAACATCGAGCAACCGTGAAGTCGCGAGGCTGCCTCATTTACAACATCCACCATTGACGTCCATGTACCACGGTCTGCAAGCTGAACAGCCACGTCCCTAACATCCTCTGCAAGAGAACTCTGCAGCGTCTGTATGTGAAGCCAGTGCCTCATTTCGTCCTCGATGATTTCGACATAGTCCGTAAAGTTCGTGGGAAGATTCGAGAAGACCAAAATGCGGGCCAGCAGCCGTTCGCAAGATGGAACTCCGATGGACTCACATCCTGCATTGATTCCTGCAAGCTCCGTTTTAAATGCAGCAGGAACTTGCTGTCCAAGGACTGACCATTGCCAGTCCGCAAACAGATTCAGCAACGCAATCTTGTAATCCTGTCCGAGAACAGCTCGCATGAAATCTTCCAACATCGGAGGAATGTCTTTCCCAAGCATTCGACCATAATCATACCCAATTGCGTGCCGATCGCCTCGCAAAAGCGCCACATAGACCGGTTCTTCGTATCCCGTTCCCTGAGCAGCCAGCAGCTTGGATTCCCCGGACGATGACACTTCGGTGTACCCAGATGGCTTGACGATACTCACAGGAATCCCAGAGACGATCCCCAGAACAAGGAATAAAACAATGGATGGCAGTAATGTACCCAACGCTCTCATTTCCTGCTTTTTTTCTTTTTTCTTTCTTTCTCTGTTTTTTCCAATGTAAAAAATTTAGTTTCTGATTTCCCAGCAAAACCAGAAAGCCTGGGCGCTGCAAAGCTCAGAAGTCCTAGAGCAATCGCAAATATAAAATATCGAAAAAAGAAATGCCCCGAGCAGCCGGAAGCCCTTCCCCGACGTTGAGCGACATTTGTCGTCGTCTTCTTTTTGGAAGGAGGGGGCGATGTGTGCTCGAAACTTGAAGTGCAATCGAGTCCCATTCTCTCTGGGTGACTCTGGTTTTGACGTTTTGAGGTTCTGGGAAACTCCCTGCTTTTTTGTTTGCATGTGGGCGTGCTCCGTCCAGCGTTTCCGGATCTGTTGCAACATGGTCAACAACAATGCTTTTCTGGTTGGATGCATCATGATGCCCGTCAGCTCCTTCATGATTGTGCACTCGTTGTCCAATTTAGTATTTCGCAAGCTGTCGTCGCACGAAGCTTCTGCCTTCCGCAACCTGGTGATTCCATATCTCTTGTTCCGTCTCGCGGTTGCCGTCAGCATTCCACATCTCTATCACTCGAATTTCCATCTTTTCCAAAGCATCTTCTTCTTTAGCATAGCAGGGGCAGTGAAGTCGTGGAATGTGATTTCTCGCTTCCGGCTCGATGCGCATTTTCGAAGATCTGAAGCCTCGGTCCCGCTTACGCTGGTTCTCTCCCCGCTCTTCGTGATCTTTTGTATCGCTTGGTACTATCGAGTGTTGCTTGTCGAATGCCACATGTCCCTTTCGGTGATGTCGATTTTTGCGTTTGACGGTGCAGCCCTTGCGTTGGACACCATCCCCATCCTCCTGGCTGCAGTGTTCAGGATACCCATCGGTTCGACACCATCTGTTGAATCCGCCGACACCGAGTATGTGCGTGACAGTGGAAGCCATGCCGTACGATACTCGCATTATGTGAAATTGCTCAGAAATGCGGACTTCTGGATGGAAAAACTCAAATACGTTTTGTACATATTTCATTGCTTCAATATATGGCTGCTCAAAGGAGTGTCGCTTTCCATATTGGATTTGCTGATGATAGTTTCGCTGAAAGCCATTGTTTCCCAAATCGCAGCGGACTTCAGGGCAGTGAAGCGTGAACGGCTGCTCCGGCAGCAGCTGGATTCCTGCTTCGAAAAAGTATACTACGGAGAAAAGGATGATTCCACCGAGTGCGCGATTTGTCGAGAAAGGATACTGGACGGACAGAAGTTGCCTTGTAACCATGCTTTCCATGCACGTTGTATTTATTTATGGCTCACGCGCAGCCAAACATGCCCGATATGCCGGCAAACAGTACCACTGACTACTTCACAGGTATTTCTGACAGGACAACGGTCTTAGAATACATTGCGTTCATCATAGTGTGCATAGCGCGCTGTGCAACTTCCAGCCAAGAAACCTCCCAACACCCAGTCCTCTTCGGTTGTCCTAGTCGCTGCTTCTGGCATTCGGGGGAAAAGTCAAGGATTGCCGATGATGGTCTGCAAGTGCAGGCGCCGACGCACTGGACGCCGTCGTGCCTGTTTCAAATGGCGCATTGCTGCTCAATACACGATGATGTGGAGGAATCGAGGACGTGGCATGATGTGTTGGTGTATCTAGCACGCTCTTCTTATGTGATGTGCATAGCGTTAGAAAAACGACGGATACGATCAACAGTGTGGCAGCCGCAAGGCATCGAAACACCATATTCTTGCTGCGCATGTTTTAGGAATGCGAATTTTTTCTTTCTTTTTCCACCCTCCTGTTCTTCTATTTTTGCAGTTTGTGGAATTGTACAGTGTTTTTTTTTCCCCCCAAAGAAGACGACGAAAATATAATGGAGAGGAAGACGGACAAAGGAAAAAGGAAAAAGAAGGAGGGAGGGGGAGGAAAGCGAGAAGAACAAGGGAAAACAACATCCAGTCTGCGAAAGCCGGAATCTCATCGTTTTCGTCTTGCTGATTCGTGATCTCTCCCATTTCACCATCCTGCAATCCCACATCCGTCTTCACTGGACAAAAGCGGCAAGTTTGACACTCTCTGTCGGATACAAACTCCCGACAACGGGACTGCGCCAACAAAACATGAAAACCAAAAAACCAAAACCCACATAGCAAATCCACGAATTCGAGTGCTTTAATGCGCAGGCTGCATCACTACGCAAAAATTATTTCGCGAGTCGCCAGATCGACAGAGCTTCTTTGGGAATGCGTGGTGCGCAGTTCGCAAAAGAGAATCTTCGGTCCGTTGAAACACATAGAAAGACAGTTTGCTGGATGTGCGATGGTCAAGAACGCTGAATCCGACAGACTTGAGCATTCGAAGCCACAGAGAATGCTTGAGATAACGTGAATTCTCAACGCAGGCAACCGGAAGGACAACATACAGAAGTCCGCCGACCTTGACCAAATCTTCGCACCTTGCAATCATTTCGCCCTTCTTCTCTGGCGACCCTACAAAGTTCAGAACCAGGCTGAGCACTACGACATCAAACGGATCATCATCGTAGCACTTTGCAAATTCGAAAAAGTCAATCTGGATGACGTCGGGATCAAACGAGTGCAGATCAATCGATGTCGGCAAGATCCAGCTCTGATAGGGCCGATAATGATTCGTGATCGCCCCAACATCCAATAAACTCAACTTTGCCTGCATACCAGAAGCCTGCTTTGAAGGGCGTCTCTCGCGAGCACACAGATCCTTCACCACCCACTTTGCAGAATTGAAACGATGCTGGTATCCCATTTCGCCAAACAGCGATGCGCGTTGATACTTTTCCAGCCCGCCAAGGTCGTCTAATTGCCTCTCCAGACCGGAGATTTTCTCCCGCTTCTCAGATTCTGAAATCGAACCGGATGCTCGCAGCAGACCAATGTCCTTGTTTAATGTGTGAAACCTCGAAATCAAATCATGTGCTTCCTGCACGGACGAAAACGGCATCTCGACTTCATTGGAAGACCCGCGCTTGGCATTCCGCGGCTTCCGGCTGACGGGAACAATCGCAGGTTTGACTCGCATGAAAGAAATACAGCGAAATGGCACACGCTCACGAACGCTCCTCGGACGTTTCGGAATTCAGCACTTGCGGGGGAAGGGCGAAGAATTTGGCTGTGCATCGGGAATGCCGATTCTTCTGTGCGTCGTCAGAAGGAGAAAACAACAATCGAGCATTTACATCTGCCGGACATTTGAAGATGCGGTTCCTGGACGTTGATTGCGATTTTCATGCTGTATTTTATGTAACCCTCCAGACCAAACGTCTGGTGGACGGCTGTGAATATCATCGGATAGTACAGCTGAGTTTGGCAGTCGTCGACGTCGCTGTTGAATGAAGGCCGACCTTTTTCTTCTGCCGATTGTTGCTACTGATTGCAGTCGTCGTTGTTGCGGTCGTTGTCGCAGCGGCGTACGTGTGCAGGTCGAGGCCCAATGAGACGCTGTCGAACATTGAGAGCCGCATTCTTGTCTCGGGACTTCCAGCGCCGAGCCGTGCAATGGGCGGATTCACAGCATCGCAAACCGCCCCTCCCGGAGATGATGGCTTCTCTCCTCCCGCTTGTTGGATCTGCGTGAGAACCTGCCGGGCACAAGCCTCTTCGACAGACAACACTTGACAGCCGATTCCTTGTAATCGATGATTCCTCCGCCGCGGCTTCTCTCTCTCTCTCTCTCTCTCTCTCTCTCTCTCTCTCTCTCTCTCTCTCTCTCTCTCTCTCTCTCTCTCTCTCTCTATGTGGTGCACACCATTGTCAATCAACAATCAATGCAATATCGGCTCGATTGAAAACAGAGAAGGAAAGATCGAGAGAGAGGAAGAACAAGTGGATTAAGAATGCGGAATGGCAATAAATGAAGCTCGTTGAGAATCGCAAGTTTTTTCCTGGTTCCCAGGGTCCAAGTGGTTCAAACGAATGCACTAATTGATCTAGTAGAGAGCTCTGAACAGGAAAATAGGTTGTTCCTGCTTTGGGGTGAGCAGACCCACGGATGTCCCACTCAAAAAAGAACTTTCATTGGATTGGCGCTGATGCTGATTGTAAAAGTCCCTTTACGCCAAATAATCTGCTTGAGGCGCAGCATGCGGGCTAAATTTTTGGAGAGGTTTTGGGTTGAAGGGCAATATCCTGTTTGTTTTATTTTGTGTTAACGTTGTTTTCGGTTGGCATCTCGTCTGAAGTCCCTCCAAGGAAAGACAGCACCAAGTTCGTTGTTGTAGTTCTAGTAGCAGTAGAAGAGGAAGAAGGACAAAAATCAAAATCAAAAAAATTGAAACAAAAAAACAAAAAGAAAAAAGAAAAAAGAAAAAAATAGATAGTATTGTGGTGTTTGTTGGTTTGCAGCTGCTTGTCATTTCTGGAGAATGAGCGGCACTGCATTTCCGATTGCGCCGATTTTCCACAGAACAGAATCGTCCCCGACGGATCTTTTTCACAAGAGGTATCTGCTGAATGAGTTCATCAATCCGTACACTCGGATAGTGTATGGAGTGGACAAATCGAGGGGCGTTGGTGCGTCTTCGAACACGGCGTCCCGGATCGCAGTCCTGGTCTTTGACGAAGCTGCGGCGTACGAGTCCTCTGTCAAGCTGTTTCAAAAATTGCGCTCCAAGTTTGTTACCAACATGACGGATCATTGGGAAGAGTTTGCAGAGTGTGGTCGTGCGTTTCTTGTTATTGAGCGCGGTGGCCTTGCTCTTGACGAGTATGCATATTCGATACGCAAGGAGCTTCATCCTCGAGATGTCGGTCTCAAGCACGACTGTTTGATGCATATTGCTCTTGTGTGGGCATTCATCTTCAATGCGGGCTATTCTTTGCATTTTTCGCAGACGTGCTTCATGCAGTTTGGAACCGTGTGGAAGTTGTACGACCCATCGTGTCTGACGCATGGAAGACGCGCCGTTATGAACCGACTGTATGTACCCTTCGAGGTAGCTTCGCTCATTGCCAATGGCCATGTTTCTGCTTTTACGTACTCTCCCCCGGACGTTGCTGGAAATCCCGGAGGCGCCAGCCACTCTCTTGAAATGGTTCAACTGGGATACGATACCGACGGTCGAGCGTCCGTGGTACCGAGCATGATGACGTTCGGGATGCTGCTGCTTGAGCTACTGCTACTTCATCCGCTGTTCGCAGAGAAGAGCATCGAAGAGATTTACGGAGCCGTGGCAAACCAGCAATGCGTCCCGCAGCTCCGCCAAGCCGGTATACTGACGAAGGAAGAGCTTGTCGTCGTGCAGCTTGTGCAGCATATTCTCATGCATGATGACTCGTCCGATCGCATGGAAGACGTCGCGAGCGTCATGATACTGGTTACGGACGTCCTGAACGACAAATGCCAGCAATCCTTCAAGAAGTCCACAAGTCCCAAAAAGCCAATTTTTGTGCCTGCCGTAAATTAATTATCCTTTCTCTCATTAGATGAAGTTTTTCCGCAAAACCCTAGGCTAGGGTTTTAGGAGCATCCTGGCTGTTTCTGCACCAGCAATAGTCCCTAATTGGTTTCAATGACAGTTTATTTTGGATTATTTTTCAATTCCTGATTCCTTTTCTTCCTCGTTGTTTTTCTGTTCTTCTGTTTTTCCTTCTTCTCTCTTCTCGTCAGTGCGTAGAGTTCATCCTTTTGCGTGCATCACTTGATCAATAGAATGGTTTCTCGTCCCAAGACCAAGCGCCCCTCCAAGGTTGTTGTTGTTGATGCATCAATCCCCGTTGCCGACTCCGTTTTCGACGTTCAGGCCTTCAAGACCTTCCTTGAGCAGCGCATCAAGGTGAACGGCAAGGCTGGAAACCTTGGAGAGTCCGTCTCTGTCGAGTCCACTCCGTCACAGGTCTCTGTTACCGCCAAGCCAGGCACCAAGCTTCCGAAGCGGTATGTGAAGTACCTCACCAAGAAGTTCTTGAAGAAGGATAACACTCGTGATATCTTCCGTGTGATTGCCTCTGACAAGAAGACGTACTCTATCAAGTACTTGAACATCGGCCAGGACGACGAGGAGGAACAGTCTGAGTAAAAGTGATCTGATCTTTTTCTTTTCTTTTCTTTTCCTTGTCATGCTGCCTGCTGTACGTAAATCATCGGAGATTGCAACCTTTTCTTCCCAGTCTGGAAGGCCCAACACAAAAGACACATGCCGACCGACGACTCCTCGGCAGTCTTCTTGCACACGATCATCAATCTCGCAAACAGAAGAAGGCAGTGCAAAAAAGGACGTTGTCAAAAGACGAATCAGCACCCCATTTTTTCCTGAATTATCCGTAGCTTGACCACTCTGCAATTTCAAAGGGGGAAGGGGAAAACGAAAAGAAAGAGAAGAAAAGAAAAAGAAAAAAATACACGCTGCAGCTTTGCATTAGTATTTTGTGTTGCGTTTGAATGAGTGGCCGATCGCCTCTTCGATCAAGCGCCCGCAGCCCCGCCGCCGTTCAGCCTGTGCAGTGGCTCTTTAACGTTCTTCATCCTATATATGCCGAGTTCATTAGCCTGCCTTCCGACTCGCTGGTTGAGTATCTTTCCCGTACCATTGCATTTCAGTTTGGTTCCGAGGCGGTGGAAGAGATCTTGGGTGCTTTTGACATTTCGCTATCGATCAACCGACATTCGAATTGGGAACTGGCCGTCGTCTCGAGGTTCCATCAGGGAGAATACGACATTTCCGGGTATCTGTTCTTTACATTCGGGAAGCAGTTGCTCGCAAAACGTTCTCCGTCGGGATCACTCAGAAAGGACCACGTGTTCATCAAGGCGTTTGCAAAGGATTGGTTCTCCATGCTCGGAAGAATCGATGCAGCAAAAGTTGCAACTGTATTTTCAACCCGATTCATCACTACCGACATGAAAGTGATCGATCTGTTTGTCACGGGGATTGCGCTCTTCTATGACGTTTGGAGACAAACGAACATTGTGGATTTTGAGGCACTTAAGGATCGAGTATGCGTCCGAAATCCTTCCAGAAAGACCCGCTCGATATCTCCCAGTCCGCAGCGCGTGGTATCGTCCATTTCAACCCCGCCCCCGAATGCCTCCGCATCGCCGATCACCAGGTCCAGAACACCGACTGTTTGTTACCGTTCGCCAAGCACTCCGTCCCCTACTTCTTCCCAGCGAGCATCTGTAGATTCAAATGCTTCTTCGTCTGCCAATTCGGCAGCTGCCTTGGCAACTGGCTTGGGCATTCAGAATTGTGTCGAGTGGTGGGAGCTGTATGCCGGAGTAACTCCGCCTCCTACGATGTCCCTGGAAGACCGGATCGATAATATCATTCGATACTATGCTTCGAAACCCGGAGTTGCCGCAAAGGGCCTCCATCGTGCGAATCAGACTGATCATCCGGGAGCGTGTGACATACAGACGCAGTGCGCTTATGAGTCCATGAAGCTGGCAGAGTTTTCCACGCAGACTGCGCATGCAGCCGTTTGCGATGCGATGGTGGGGACTGCTCCCCGCTCCGTCGTGCACCAGCATCTGGGTCCTGATTCTGCTGGCGCCTTTGACGCCTCCACCCATACGTACGGGCTCGTGCAGTTTCTTGAAAAGTCAGTCAGCTGTCGAGCACCCATTCAATCTCTAGAAGTCCAAACAGACGCGCTGGAAGCTGCAGAAACTGGCATTTCGGCGGTTGTTGGCTCCCGCGACGTGGGTTGCGATCCCGAGATCAGGAATCTGGTGGCTCCTGATACTCCGGACCTCACAACAAAAATAGATGCATTTGATAGAGGTTTGCAGACAGATTTCGTAGAAAAGGACTATTCCAATTTGAAATCCATCGGCGTCACTACCGTTTCGCCGGGGATGGTGGATGAAGGAGTCATTGCACGTCCACAAGTCAAGGAGAGCGCAATGAATGCTGCTGCCCAAGCGTTGCCAGCATCGTCTGGGACAGAGGACTTGTGTTCGTGCATTCTCATGGAGCGGGACCGCGTGTCGTCCATTGAGCAGTTTAGTGATAGTATGCTGGCATTCTCGACAGCATCAGACAAGAGACTAGAAATGCTGTCGTCGCGGATCGACCGCTTCCAACTCCTTCTGACTCGCGGACTCACCAATCTCTTTTTCAAGGTCGCCCGGGAGCGCGAGTTGTACATTCAGAGTATTCACACCATCTCAAAGGAGTTGCAATCGGAACGCGACTCCTTTGATCGAAGCAAGAAGCTCGCATTTCATCATCTCCAGGAGCTCAAATCAAGTTGCGATGCGGAAATCGAGCGTCTGGGATCCAAGCTTTCCGAGGTGTCCTCCAAACTTGCGGACGCGCATCGGAAGGGCGAGGGGCTCGAAGCGCAAATTCAGAGATTGAAACCCGGCGGAGAAGATTTCTTAGCCTCGATGGAGATCGAAATGCGGCGACAAAAGTTGCGAGCTTGCCGACTTTGTGATGTCAAGCGGTTGGTGGCGCTGCGCTGTCTTTCCTCCGCGACCGCCTCCTCCAATTCTTCAAATCCAAACGTTGTGTTGAGCGCTCCGCAAATTGAGGACTTGGCCCTGTTCTTCACAATTTCTGATATGGGCTCAGATCTGCGATCTTTCTTTTACAAGTCCGAGGTGGTACGCGGTTCGCGCGCACCGCAGTGGAAAGAGATCCCACTGAATTCGTTGAGCGGAAATGATGGACAAGCGGCTTCGTTTTTGGTTCGCATTTTCGATTCAAAGAAGCTTGTTCCTCGGAGGGAGGCTTTGGTATCAGAGCAATGGATCAACCTTGCTTCGTTGACACCATACTCGTCTGAGAAGGATTATTTTGACAAGGAATCGATCACTAAGAACGTCGAAGAAGATTCGGAGAAACGAGCATTGGAAAGCGGTCTGGTGCGGTACCATCTGGTGTTGCTAACCATTGGAAATCAAATTTATTACTGTCCGCTTCTCACCAGTTCGTAATCCATGTATTTACACCGTTGCCACTTATTGCGATATGATGAAGCAATCTAAAGCGCACGTAAAAACAAAAACACACTGCCACGCGCCAAGCGCCTGCGCTTGTCATCTTAAGCAACTCCGTCACACGATGCCGGATTCGTTTCGCCCCATTTTGATCATGAAACTCCTATACACACGCCGCCGGAAAGATCCGCAGCATCCACGCCGGCTCCCATCGCATGCACTGCCTCGCAGACGTCGGAGGAAGATAACAGGAACGCCTGTTACTTGGATTGTTGGTGAGAAGAATGACCGTCCTCTCCGCCGAAAGCAAGTTGTCGATGCCTGGTCTTGACGCCCGCAAGAGACCTACCAAGGTTTCGGGCAACAATCGCCCAAGCATAGTCATCAATCGGACGAATTATTTCGACTTGGCGCATCAGCTCTGCTTCCTCGTGCGGCAACCACTTGTGTTTGTTTCGAGACAATGACTGATATGTCATGGACAGCAACATCGGTGCCTTGGACGAAGACGCAGCATGCCTAAACATCTTTTCCCCTTTGGGGTTCTTGACACCGTCGGCGTCCGCTGCATCGGCGACGTCTCTCTTTTCCGACAGCATCTTCCTCTTCTTTTTTTGCTCGCCATCAACGATTGCAAACATTTCAGGCGCCTGCTCTTTCTTGCGAGCTGTAACTGCGACAGAATCCGAAACACCGGACGAATCAGTAGCAGCAGCTGTCGCAGGAATTTTCCCAGTGGCTTCGTAATGATCAAAAATATTATATGGATCGCCCGCTCGACCATCCGTCACGTGCCGGATACGTTGAGAGCTCGTAGAAGGCTCTGTTTGAATCGCAAGAGAGGCTTTTTGGGGCGGGGTGCGTCCCTTTTCCTTATTGTGTATTTCTAAAGCACCTATGGCAACCGCTCTGTCGTGTGTCTGCTGCTGTGACGTTGATTGCAAGGAATCGATCAGTTGGTCAAGCTCTGAGCTCTCGGATATCGCATCCTCGAAATGCTCAGAATCTTCACTGCTGCTCGATGATGTACACGAACCGACACTACTGTTACTACTCGAAGAGGAAGAGGAAGAGGAAGAGGAAGAGGAAGAGGAAGAGGAAGAGGAAGAGGAAGAGGACATCTGAGAAAGGACGGCCTCCGTTGTGTCTTCAAGATGATTCGTTGCTAAGCATGCATTCGTCACTGTCCGTCGGTCAAGGATTGTACTACCATCTTCATGATCTTCCAAATTGAAATGCAACGGTTGACCAGCCCCAGACGAAAACGAAGGACGGAATGAAACTGGGATTGCAGTCGGCACTGGAGCCGGAAAGCCGGAGCCTGGGTGCTGTGGAATCGCAAAATTGTCAGGAGGCGGAACACAGAATACAAGGAAAGGAAATGGGCGCTGGAAAGGATAGCTTCGTGCCTGACCATTTGCGCAAACATCAACATTCAGACCATTTCCATCGTCCGACAGCGCCATGTTCAAACTGAACGAATATTTTCCTTCGCTCATCTTTCTACTCGATGCCTCACGACTTCCTCGCTGTTCCGTTATCTATTTTCAACCGACTCCGTTTTCTTCCACCTTCTCTCACCTTCCTTCGCGCACTTTTTCTCGCACTAACTTGTCGTTCAGAAATGAAATTTTAGTTGAAAAAAAAGTACTAATCAACACAGAGGCAAATGTGAATGAAGATCCAAGTCGTAGACAGCGATAGGAATAATATCGCGGACTTCGGACATTTGAGTCCGTCTTTCTCTCAGACTTGAGTCTGTCAACCCCTTCAACCCTGCCAGGCCCGCCGATGCGAAAACGCATGTTTCGGTAATGTGCACACACTGGACATCTGCCGAACACTGCCTATAGTCCGCTCGGTAAGCAATAGGCTATTAGCAGAAAGCCAAGGAGTGTTGAATGGATCGCAGCGAGCTGTCGGATCCTGTTACCGCAGAAGCTGCTTTGCGAAACTCCAAAGATCTGTGTCTCGTATTTGGATGTTCTCCAGACTCGCCATTCTTTTCATCTTCGTATGCTTCCTATCCCTGTTTTTTTAATTTTAATTTTAAATTTTTACATATAAAAAATTTAGAGGCATTATCATCGTCATGCGGGTAGCTTTTTGTCTTGACACATCCTTAATCTGGCACTTACGCCTTTTTTTTTTTTTTTTTTTTTTTTTGGTTTTTCCATTCGTGGTATCGGTTGGGTCTTGTAGGGTTTCCAGCTTGCATGATGCAAAAGCTCGGTATCCAGGATCGGGAATCACGATCATATGTGTCGACACGCTCCGCCACCGCGCGTACGCCGAGAGTCTCTCTGTGTTCCCGTCCATGCCTTTTCTGATGGCCTCGTACGATGGCAAGACGGTAACTTTCCGGAAGCAGGGCTCGCCGAGTGGTCCACTGCGATTTGGACCCGTCAGCTACAAAGCAATCGACGATATTGTTGCAAAATATGCATCGAATTCAAGCTCTGCAGCTTCCGAGGACCGCCAAGTCGTTGTATCCTATTGAGTCTTGTTCCTCTTCCTCTTCCTGCCATCATTATCATTATCACTATCATCATTGTCATTATCATCATTGTTGTTGTCATTTTATGTTTATACCCGCTTGATTGTTTTACTTCGTCTGCTCTTCTGGCGCTGAAAGCGTCTGTTCATTGTACAATGCGTGACATTCCCGGGCAGATAAACATGCTACATGTCATTTCCCGCTCCTCGACCCGATTCCGAGCACTTTGGGACAGAATACTGTGTATAACGGTACATGTGCGACTCATGAGCATCCCGTTCGAGTTCACCCGGTTAGCTCAGTCGGTAGAGCATGAGACTCTTAATCTCAGGGTCGTGGGTTCGACCCCCACATTGGGTGCTAATTTTTTGTGTGTTTTTTTGTTTTGGGGGGGGTGGCTTTCCGGTTGCTGGGACGGTGGTGTACAGGCAGCATGGCAAATGTACAGGAAGAACAACACCATCGTCATTCTTCGCAGCCCCGCAAGCATCCTCTTGCTCTGCACTCCCCGGTTCACATTTGTACTTGTATTTCTGTGTTCTGTTGATTGCGTCTCCCACAGTGGGGCTTGTTCTTTTTGGCGAAAATTTCTTGATTGTGTTGTGCAGTTTTGACTCTGTTCTCTAATTTATTTATTTTCTCGTTCCCGTGTCTTCGTCTGTCCCTGTCCCTGTCCCTGTCCCTGCCGCTGTTCTTCTTCTTCTTCTTCTGTGTTGCTGCTGCTGCTGCTGCTGCTGCTGCTGTAATGTATGAAAACTGCGCTCCAGGTGGTTTCAATCATGGCGATATTGCATACATGGCGTTCGCAACCACAGTTGTTTTCCTCATGACACCCGCCATGGGGCTTGCCCAAGCTGGCTTTCTGCGGCGCAAAAACTCCCTGACAATGTTGATGCAGGTGATGTCCGGGTGCACAATTGGCTCTCTTTTGTGGTTTCTACTAGGATTCACCATGACGTTTGGAGACTCGGTGGGGGGATTCATCGGCAATCTTGATTGGGCGCTCATGATCAATCTTCCGTTTGATGACTGCGTTCCGCACTTGTCTGCCAACACAATTCCGTCCACTATTTTTGCCTTGTATCAGTGCATGTTTGCAATTGGCACTCCTCTGATTGTTTCTGGGGCATGGGCGGAGAAGATCGAGTACAAGGCGTATATTATCTTCATTGTCATGTTCCCCATCTTTGTGTATTACCCGCTTGCCCACTGGATCTGGAATTCTGGTGGCTGGCTGTTTCAAATGGGACTCATGGACTTTTCCGGTGGACTCGTCATTCATGCCTCTGCGGGGATATCAGGGTTTGTAATGGCCTCTGTCCTCCAGCGAAGGCTTCACCACAAAAAGCTCATCCAATCGCAAATCCATCACAACTTGCCAATATCTGTGCTTGGTGGCGCACTCATCTGGGCCGGTTGGATGTCGTTCAACGCCGGTTCTGCGTACGCCGCGAATTTTCAGGCGACGACTGCAGTGTTCAACACACACATGGCGGCGTGCTCTGCAGGACTGGCTGTCACCATCCTTGCATACTTGGAAGACGGACATTGGCATCTCACAGAAATCATTAACGGCACCCTTGCCGGCTGCGCAACCATGACGCCCGGATCAGGCTATGTCAAGCCGTGGGCGTCATTGATTTACGGGACCGTCGGAGGTTCGTCGGCGTTCTTCACAGCTCGCTTGGTGAAGCGGCGATGGGGAATTGACGACGTGCTCGATGTAACAGCATTGCAAGGGATTCCTGGAACAGTCGGTGCACTGCTGACGGCATTTTTCGCGTGCTCCGAGGTTTCCACGGTGGATCCGGACGACGTGGGCCCAAACGGGATTTTCTATGGTGGCGAAGCCAAGGTATTTGGCGTTCAGCTACTGGGCTCGGTCGTCACGTGGGGCTGGGCGGCGTTTGTCACATACCTGATTAGCATAGTCATCTCCAAGACGGTTGGTCTTGATGTGTCGCCGGAAGTGGAAGAAATGGGTCTTGATAAGGCCCAGATTGGCGAATCCGCATATGACCAAGAGTTGCACATGCTTCTTGATCTCGGTGCTGATACGTTGACAATCAAGCTTTGCGAAGCGGCTGCTGCCGGGGATCTCGGTGAAGTGAAAAATTTGTGCTCGCATGGGGCAGATCCATCAAGAGGAGATTTTGATGGCCGAACGCCACTCCACCTGGCTGCTTGCGAAAACCAGCTCGTGGTAGCGAGGTATTTATTGGACAACTATCGTGGCGTTGTCGACGTGAATGCAATAGACAAGTTTGGACGCACGCCATTGGAAGATGCCCTGTCGCATGGACGTGAAGAAATAGCAAGGTTTTTGGGGGACCGAGGCGGCCGTGTCCACGATCCCTCCTGCTTTACACCATTAATTTGCATGGCTGCTGCTCACGGAAGATATGATGAGATTGAGAGAATTGTCAGGCTCGGGGGAATGGACGTGAAGGTGAATTCAGATTATGACAAGCGCACTCCATTGATGATCGCAGCTTCCGAGGGGTATGCGGACATTGTGAAGTTGCTACTGCAGTATGGAGCCGATCCGCGGCAAACGGATCGATTCGGTGGCACAGCGTTTTCTGATGCGACGCTTTTCAACCACCCTGAAGTTGCTCAATTGCTTCAGCTTGCTTTGGACGGTCAGCTTGACCAGGTACCTCCAGAGACGAACACGCTGTCGTCACGCAGGGCTTCCAAGAAAGGTGCTTCTTCGGATAGCGATCCCTTTGCACGTTTGAGCTCAATTTCATCATCTGCGTCATGCGTTTCTTTGCTGTCCGGCACTGTACCGCCATTGTCGTCCAGCGGGCTCGCATCTGCAACAGACTCGCGAAGGGCGGTTCTCACAGCTTCCGTTCGCGAGAGCTGTGCAGCTGCATCTTCTGGAGACATCAGTGAATTGAAGAGAATCGTCAAGAAAGGCGGTGATCCGTCTCTCGGAAATTACGATGGAAGGACACCGCTGCATCTAGCTGCAGCGGGCGGTCATTATGCTGTTGTTCAGTTCTTGCTGTCGCCCGTGTGTCGCGAGGTCAATGTTAATGCCATGGATCGGTGGAAGCAGACTCCCTTAGCAGAAGCCATTCGCCACGACAATCTGGCGATTGCGCAGCTGCTGAGGCAGCACGGTGCGACCATCATTCATGCTGAACTGGGCTACTGTCTGTGCAGCGCTGCTTCCAAAGGCGATATCGCTGAGCTGCAGATGATGCTTGCGACGGGTGCGGATTTGAACGCCTCCGACTATGACGGACGAACCGCGATGCATTTGGCTGCCGCCGAGGCTCAACAAGACACGATGGTGTGGCTCCTCAAGCATGGCGCGGATGCTTTTCCAAAAGACCGGTACGGTATGACTCCTCTCGACGATGCCAAGCGATACGGTAATAAGAAGATGATTCGTGTGCTTAAGGAATATGCGTCGCAGCTGGAACGCCAGGTCATGCACAATCAGACGGGGGTGACTCTGTCATCGGATGTTGGAAGCGACGATGTCATGCCTGCAGACCAACAGCCAAATGCAGTGCGATTTCGCGGAGGATCATCAGCGAGTCCAGAAAGTCTCGTTTGATGGATCTGCAGTTTTGCCTGCGATGATGTTACCGCTCGCGCTTTCTCCGCACCTGCCATCCTCGCATGCCTACTGGTTTTTCAACGCGTTTTCTTTGTTTCTTCCTCGTCGCCGTGGGGGTTTTTTTTTTTTTTTTGGTGGCAAATCAGTGTGCCATTCTTGGAGACAGCACTGTTTTTTTATTTAATCGTGTTTACTGCTGACTTCCTGTTTCCATAAGAGAATACACCCATCCATCCGTTCTTCACACCAAGTTTCTTGTGCACAACTGACGATCGGACGCACATCCATTCCAGAGCGTGCCGACTGAATCTGTTTCCTTCGTCATGTCAAACAAATCTTTATATAGGATGTACTCCATTTTCTTACGATCTAACCAAAGTTATGTACATGCATCGCGTCCTTTTCCAGGACCCAAGTTCTTCGCCGTCGCGGTCGTTATCGCCATCCCTGCTGTTGTCTACTTGTTTGTACATGGCGATGGAACTGCCAACAACTGCAGCTGTCGTTCAAAGCCTTCGTTCACTTCGACAATAACCCGCTTTGATCTCACAAACGCATATGCTTCTGAAAACGACATGCCTCTCCGTATCAAGAATGCAATGACGACCGCTGCGGACCTACTTACTCCGGCAAAGCAGTGCACAATGACTCGTCCGCCGTCGTTTTCTGCAAGGTCCAGGAAGGTGAAAGCCGTCTCAAGAGCGTCTGTCAAGTCCTGCGCGATCTCATCTGCAAGATCGAGCTTCATGACCCGCCGTGGCGACGCAATTGATTCGGGGATCTCGACTTCTTTCGCACAATTGAGAACGTGTGTAATTTGGTGCTTATCCATGTCCTGCGCTGAACAAACGTGCTGTGCGGATCCTAGGAAGAGCCACGGGAAAACGGCGGAAGCCCAGTCCGACACAATCCGCTTGTTGCGGAGACCCGTAAACAATCTAGAATGGGCCTTTGCAATGTAGTCCTTTCTGAACATTGGTTCTCGTTGCACGATCTGCGATGGAATTTCTGCACTGTCATCGGAAACAATCCGAGAATGGGAGTCAAGGACAGTTTGCGAATGAAGCGAGAATTCAAGCGGCTCTCCAAGTATGAAAACCGCGTTGTTTGGGAACTCGCGCTTCAATGAATGAAACAGACGAATAGAAAGCGGTGACAACGGCGCACTGCAGGACGCAAGTGATTTTGAATCGACTATGCATACAGGAATGAACTCGCGCTGTCGGAAAACGAGCCTTTCGATGGGATCTGAAATGCGCTTTTCCACAAGACATAAATCGAAAAGCAGTTCCGTGGCAGGAAGTGCGCGCAGAATGCCTCCGACACTCACCGAGTTTGGAAATCGAAACGACGCAAATTTTGAAGGTGATCGCACGTCCAGAATGAGGCAGTCGTTGCCGCGCGCATGCGACGATATGTGCAAAATAAGCTGTGAAAGCGTAAGAACCGCATCGGACGGCACGGTGCAGTAATCGTGCAGTCGATTTTGATTTTGATTTTGATGTTGATGTTGTTGATGATGAAGATGAAGATGTGAACACAAGTGTGACTGCGTACCAAGCGACGGCAAACACAGAGTCGGATTCTCATCTTGACTCTGACTGTGGCTGTGGCTGTGGCTGTGGCTGTGGCTGTGGCTGGGACTCTCACTGTGAACCTCACTGTGACTCTGGATCTGGATCTGGATCTGGACGGGGGATACCATCGCCACCGTCTGTGACCGGACCATGGTTCACAAATGGGTGGTGTGGGCGTGCTGGTTTTACAGAAGAACCAATGCAGTGGATTATTTTAAAAAAATGAAGGGAATAAGAAAAGCGCAGTGAAGAAACCAAAAAGAACTGTTAAACGTAAAGTTAAACAAATATAAAAGATTATTTTCAAAAAATTAAATAAACAATACAAAATAAAAAATTCCAAGAAGAAGAGAGTAAAAGAAAAACAACACGAAATACTAGATACAAGAACACCCCGACTCTCGATTCGTATCAAACTATCAACTCTATCAACTACTACTGTACCGTACGTCATTTTTCTGCTTCCGATCACCGCTTTTTTGACAACCACTGGAAACGAGCTGGAAGACCTGGTCATGAAACACTTGAGTCGTCGCATCGGAATGAGAATGATCAAGCAAGTGTTTCCCAGTGGTTTTCCTTTCGTTTTCTTATATCTCGTTTGCGTTTTGCTGTGGTTTGTTTGGTGCTTTGCATGTTTCTACTATTTCCTCTTCTGGGAAGTTATTATTGTTTTTTTTTCTGGCTTATGCTCTGATAACTATGAAAGGATGAGCGGTAGACCGGCGACGATAGACGATGTCTTGCAAAACAGCTACTATCCGGCAGTGCTCGATCGGATGTCGAGAGGGGGCAAAAAACAGATGCTGCGTGACGGACAGTGCTTCCGACCGGGTGTGTGTACTACAGTCCGGTCGGTGAACAGCCTGTACGGCCCTCCCGTTCCGCGCCGACTCGCTCCCGATGAAATCACAAAAATACGAAATGCAATCGTGAAGATTCCTCCTGACGTTCTGATGGAATCGCCGAGTAGTCCGAAATCAGCGCGCAAACCACCAAGACCAAAGTCAAGTGGTGACGGCGACGGTAACGGTAATGGTAACGGCGGAGGTGGTGGTGCACGTTCGACGACGCCTGGGGGAAGGCCGTGGATGTTTGCTGCGCGTGCTACCGAGGCTGTGGAGCATTCGCCGGTTGCGAGAAGGAGGAAAAAGAAGGAAGGGAAAAAGGAAGAGAGCAGGTTGAAAGACGACCGTCTATTGGTGGAGGAAAGAACTGTGGACTGGGCACTGCTGGATCTTGATACGCCACTGCTGAACATGGAGCGATTGCCGTACCTCGATGAGTGCTTCCTCGTGCTGCAGAAGCTGTGGTCGGACTTTGGGTTTCCTGAAGATGCGCAGATCGATTCATCAAGACGAATCTTGGAGGACTCCCACAAGTCGTATGCTCGTGCATTGGCAGAAGTGAACTCGCTGCTTATTTACCGAGCTATGAGTGCACGACTTGTCAAGAAACTGCGATTGAAGCAGGAATTGGAGAGCTGCGAAGGCTCTCTTCTTCTTTCCGAATATAGGGCGCTCATGCAAGAGCTGCGTTCCTCGTGGATCGAGTGGAAAATGGCGTACCCATGGAACGCAGCCGGAATGGTGTTTCACGGCCTGAGTGTGGGACTTGTTGTTGAAAACGAATGCCGTAGACTCGGAATATGCTAAGAGCACGAGCTTTCACGTCAACTCTACGATCCCTTCTGGCTTTTATACAACTTTTTAGTTTTAATTTTATTTTTATAAAGAGAAGGCGAGCGACGGAAGTAATCCCCTCGTCCTTCTTCTGGATATCACTGCAATATTACGCTTCTTTTTAGAAGGGTGGTTTTTTTTTTGTGGGAGGGGGGAGCCGGTAAAATAATTGATTATTCCGTCCATTCAATCCACGGGGACGCCCTTTCCCATCTTTCTTGTAGCGTGTTCGCTTTATGAAACAAGCCCGTGCAGATCGCTGGCCAGCGCCTCGTGATCGCGCTGCGTATTGAGAAGGCACGCTGCTGCTGTTTCAACCGTCGCAAGTGCATATCCGAGAGAACCAGTCATTACGTCATCTGTCACGAAATCAAGGATGATTCGAAGATCCGTGAACAACCGATGCGGCTGTGCCACAGACAACAAGTACGAGTTGATGGAAACCATGTCATCCGCTTCTAAACGCAGCTGGCGCGCAGACTGGGCGTGGAACTGCCGGACGCAATTCACAATCTCGTCCTGCAGATCCCCAAGTTTCTGGAGCTTCTTCATCGGTGTTTTAATCGTCGAGAACTGACGAAGCACCTCCATTGCCGAGGCATACGATTCCACCGACTGGTCTCTGGCATCTTCGTTCTCCAAGCTGTGCTCAAAATCTGCAAGCTCAGAGTAGTCCACAGACGACTGTGATTCTGATTCGTGCATTGAGTCGATTTCTTGATTATCCTCCGCACCTGCGTCATTCGACGATGAATGCTCGAAAACCTCTCCGTCGGAATTCAGCCAGTATCGTCGCCGCACACCAAACTCCTTTGGATGTCCGTGACTGATCAGCACATATCGATCTTCCAGCAATCGATCATCGATTTCAACTTCGGTGTCTTTGTACAAGCCTGCGATATCCTGGTCCACCATGCTAAACACGACATCTTCCAGCACTTGTCGCAAATCAGCTGTGCATGCAACCGGCAAGTGCGATGTCGCGCGGACATGCTTCTCGTAGTGAGAGACAAACGATCGGATGTCCGCCGCCCAGTCGACAGGCTCGATCGGTCCAGAGCGGCACTTGTCGTCAATAGAGCGCATTCTCTCGCGCAGCGCCACAAGGACCCGGCCAAAAGGATGAGCGGGAGACGATAGAACAGAGAACCAATACTCGGGCCTCACAACGTTTGTTCTCCATTCCTCCGAGTCTCGTTTTCTCATTTCTGCTGTCGTGGAGAGCTTAGAATAGTCCAGATTCGAATTGATGAAATACTCCCACTCATTTCCGCCAACGGCAATGATTGCACGCTTACATGACAATTTGAATGCCAGCAGTCTCTGTTGCAACGAGCTCAGATCATCCGTGCTCGTCTTGTTCTTTCGCACTCTTTTCTTCTTCTTCTGATTTTCCTTCTCCTTTCCATTATCCAAGCTTGCACTTCCCGGACACTCTGCATGTACAGCGTCTGCAGCAGGTGTCGAGTTTGCAGGCAAGGGAGACGGAGGATTGGAAAGCTCCCTCTTCATCGCATCGATGTGCTGTTCTTCGACGGACCTTCGCAGCATCCACAGCGGACGCGATTCCGGGACCAGTAATGGAGCCAAGCTGTCGGATAGATGCTCCGACTTTCGAGACGACGTGTCTTTTGGCGCAGCACCAGCACCAACACCAGCACCAGCTGGCCGCGAAGAGTCCGCAGGAGTAATGAAAATATTCGAAGATGCTAGACCAACAGTCCTTGCTTCTGTGCACTGTATAGAAGATGCGGAGAAACGGGGATGCATCGAAGAACTCGGAGGAGACGTGGATGGCGGAGGTACAGGGATTGCAGGGGCAGATGGCGATGGCATTGGCGGTGGCGACGGAGAGATGCCCAGGTTCTTCGCTGTAAGACATGGGAAAGCATGCTCATCGATCGGAAATGTGGTAGAGAGAGACGGAGACAGCGCTTCCATCCGATCTAGACATTGTCGAAGCAATGCAATTGTCTTTGAGCGATCAGATGCCGTCGACGATGTCCGCAACAGCGAATCCGCGCCCAACGAAAGAGCAAGAGAATATGACAAGAATGCATCTCCAAAAGACCCCGCTGACTCCTGATCAAGGGCAGTGTGTATGCTGGATTTCCACGTCCTTGAAGTCATTTCCGCATGCTTTGGTGGATCACCTTCTCCCGTGTGTAGTGTGTGCAGTTGGGTGCTGCGCGCGTTGTGCGTGATGGAGAATTTGTGATGGTTGTCACACAGAGTGAACCGCAATCGTCATATGGAGCGGAGGATTTTATTTTTGGCAAATCGTACAGCGGGAAGGCGTACGCGCGTTTGTGGGCATCTTCGGTCCCCAAAAGCACGATGGGCGATGGGCGATGGGCGATGGGCGATGGGCGATGGGCGATGGGCGATGGATCCAGCGGGAGTGGATGAAAAACAAAAATCTAGGGCTGATGAGTCAAACCTCGGGGGCAGAGCGCATTCCATCCAATTCCAACACAACGGTCCGACTAAGCGCTGCGACCGTCTCTGAGAGCGCGCGAAGTGCAGGTCGCCCAAACGCATTTCCATTCAAATTCACCTTCTTCAGCGAAGTGCGTGACAGCATGGAACCCAACATCTCTGCGGATGCATCACCAAGCTCGTTGAACGATACGTTCAGCTCTTCGAGAGTCGGAAATTCCGACGCCAACTTCAGCAATTCTGCAAATCCAGCGTCTGTCAAAATGCTCTCTGCCAGCCCAAGTTTCTGCAGTCGCGATCCCAATCCCGCATGACGCAGAATATCGACACACTCGTCTCCAAGTTGGTTTGCAGAGACATTGAGATCCACAACACCAGAAGCCGCAATCGCATCACACAGTTTCTCAAATGCCTCTAATGAGAGATTATTGCACTCGAGCGAAACGCAAGTCAGTCGAGTCTGTCCAACGGTCTGCGCCAGAAGCTCCATGTCCGCGTCGGAGAGACCGCAATTATCGAGTTTCAGCACTACAACCTTGGACATTCCCAGCATCCCGATCAACTGTGCGACTCCTTCTCCTTCTGCGTTTCCATTCCCATTTCCAGAGAGAACAAGTTCGGTCAAGCTCGAATGCGCAATTGCACGGGCAATTGCTCGGAACCCGTCTGCCTCGATCACGGTGCTTTCAAGCACCAAGGCCTCGAGAATGCAGCTGGGGCTCTCAAGTGCATTTGCAATTGCTGCTGCACCAGCATCTCCGACTTCGACCATGGAAAGATTCAATCTGGCAACCTTTGTGGACGGAAGCACTTCACACAGGCATGCAACACCCTGTGAATCAAAGAAATTAATAGAGAGATCCAGATCGTGAACCTGTGAATGCGGGAGTGTTTCTGCGAGAATGCGCATTCCATCATTCGAAATGCGGTTATCCGACACATTGAGCACCGTCACCCGGGAATCTGGAAGAACCTTACACAGCAGTCCAATGTCGACATCTTCCAAATTTCGACAATCCAACGCAAGATTCGAAATGCGTGTTGCCGGGAGGAGCGCAAATAGCTGGGAAACAGGAGCGTCTTCCAGCTCAGAAAAGCCAGTTACTGCTGAAACATCCATGAGCTGATCCTTTTAAAAAAGAAATCCTCCTCCTCCTCTTCCTCCGTCTTCCTCTTCTTGTTCTTGTTCTCGGAGCTGTTCTCGGTGCTGTACCAGGTGTTTGTTGATTCTGCAATTTCCGTGCGCGAAAAATAAACCGATCCGGGAGCTTCAATTGATACTGCAGAAGTCGAGTCTTTCGGGGGAATTTTTTTTTTCTTGCGGAGAGAAATGAGGGAAAGGATTTTGAGCTCGGGAAATTCCCTCTTTATTTTCCCCTCGATATGTTGAAATTATTGTATTGTCAATATTGAGAAATCAAAAGAGAGTGGCGTTTCGGTTCGGTGATCGGTCAGGAAAATCGCATATCATTCTTTTAATCTTAATTTTTTTATTTAAAAAAAAAAAAGAAACATTATCTTTCGGGGAAGGGACAGAAGCTGTTGCGGAGTGCTTCGAGGGGGAAATGAATAAGCGGCAGGCTTTTGCAGGCGTGATTCTGGGAAGTCTATGCTTGCTTGTGCTGAGTGCAGCGCAGAGTCCGATTACTCCTGCAGGCTGGAGCTGCCGCTACAACACGATCATTCGAACATCGTCGGGGGTATTCCAGCACCAATCGGGTGAATATGTGGTATCGAGTTCCGTGCAGGCAATTCGAAACACCGCGACGTCGGTGCTAGTGGGCGTTGTTGTTTCGTATGAGCTCTTTGACAAGCAGGCGCAGTACGATTATTCCGTCAACACAAAGCACTGCTCCAAGGAAGATCTAACGGGGCCCTTTGTGAACTATGTGCTTCCAGACCCATCGGCGACGAAGACCGTCGGCATAAACTGCCCGACATTGGAAGGACCCCCCGCGTCCACGCTGTGCATCCAGTATGCAACAAGTGTCAAGGAGTGGTATTTTGATGCTACGTCGCTGCTCCCGGTGTTTCTCATCGATAACTCAACGGACAGCAAGGCGCAGACTCTGCTGACCAACTTTTCTGCCTTGGAACCGCCCACCTCGCAGTTCCGTCCTCCCTCGTCTTGCTATTGAGCGTCGCCTGCTGTACATGACAGCAACAACAAACAAAAACACGGTGTGCTGCACTGACAAGTCATCGGTTGCAGAATGACAATCCCCCTTCTTTCCAGCAGAGCGAGGCTCTGGGTATAAAAGGATCGCGGTTTCGCTTTTCTTCTCTTTTCCTATTTCTCTTCCTTCCTTTTTCTTTTTCTTATTTCACAAAAGTCGATCGGGGCTCGATTAGAGTCGCGTACCCTCCCTTTGATGGAGGAGGCCGTGCTTAGAGCCCCGTAGACACGCGGAATGCTTATTTGTCTTGCCGACTGGATTGATCTCGGCAAGAGCACTCGGCAGTCCTACAAACAAAAGCTAAAACATCTCGTATAATTTTCAACCAAAAAAAAAAAAAAAAAAGGCACCTAAAACACGAAACTTTTGGTAACTCTATAAACTGGCCAGAACCTCCATTCTTTCAATCGCCATTCACGAGCCAACCCGTCACACAAATCACGACGCTCTGCAAACTAGCTCATTCTCATTTCCAAAGGAAGTGCCACCGTCCTTTGTCTCGCATGCTGCGCCCCAAACAGATTATTTGGCGTAAAGTGACTTTTACAATCCATCATCGATTACAAGGAATCGATTGTCAGTATCCGACAGTGTCTCTCATTGGGTCTCGACCTGCACACCTATGCCGCCGCACCAACAACAGCAACCGATAGCAGCAATCTGCAGAGGGAAAAGGGTCGGCCTGCATTCAACAGCGACGTCGACGACCGCCAACTCAGCCATCCCATCCGATCTTCCTGCTGTAGTATACTTGAACGTCGATTTGTCGAAGTTAGGGCATCAAAGACTCCTCTATCTGCTGCACACTTGAAGCCGGCTTTTCTCTGCCTTTTGTCTGCTACTGTCTTTGTCCTTGTCTTTTCTCTTTTTTCTTATTTATTTATTTACTTTGCTAACCGTTTGTTTCCTCCCACTAATTTTTTTCATTGCTTTTTCATTTGTCCCGCGTTCGGACAGTAGGAGTCAAAGCAAGTACCAAAGAACGTGTCAGAGGACGTGTCAGAGGATGGCTGCGATGGATGTTGATATGACAGAGATGCAGACTCCTGGACCAGTATCTGGGACGGGTGCTCACGAGCGCGATGTTCTCGGAGAAATCCTGTCGGCCATGTCTCTGATTGATCTTTCTGTGACGCAAAAGGATGTGCGGCATGTTTCGCGTGCCCTGCGCATTGCATCTCTGTTGAAAAAGAAGATTTCTCCGGAAATTCTCGAGAATGCCCAGAAGCGCGCATCGTCATTTCGAAAATCAGAACGCGAGATCCAGCTGTTTCTTGCTTATCTAAAGGGATTTCCGTCGACCCCGTTCGGAATGGACAACAATAACTACGAGTATGTCCTACCGCTGGTGAATGCCGCCGTGCATGACAACCGCAGAACATCGGATCTGCTCGTCTCGAAACTGGTTTTCCAGTACTTTGTGCACTGGGAGAAGCAGACCGAGACAGAAAAGACGAGATTCGACATGGTGTCCTATCTATTTTCCATGTTGCGCACCGCTGCCTTGCGCCATGATGACTACAATGTGTCTTTATGCCTGAACCTTGCGCTTCGCACGTTGATCCATGCAAAGAAGTTCGAGGCTGCAGAGCGCCTGTCGTCGCGATTGGAGTTTCCTGAATCGCGAACGGGCTCGTCGCAGTTCACCCGATATCTCTATTACATGGGTCACATCAAGGCTGTCCAGCTGGACTATTCCACGGCGGTTGATGTCTTGCAACAGGCGCTGCGAAAGGCACCGATGATGCGTGCTCTTGGCTTCCGATTGGCAGTCTCAAAGCTGTTGGTGCTCGTCATGCTCTTGATCGGTGACGTGCCAGAAAAGAGCTTGTTTGTCGGCAGTCTTGGACAGGCACTCGATCCGTATCTGCAACTGACCAAGGCCGTGCGCGTCGGGGATGTGAAGGCCTTTGTTGCGGCAGTCCAGCAGCACGCTGCTGCATTCGAGCGCGATGGTGTTTCGTCGCTGGTCCAGAGACTGCGGTTCAACGTTATCAAGACTGGTCTGCGCCGGCTGAATGTCGCCTACTCAAGAATTTCATTCCAGGATATCCGATCCAAGCTCGGCCTTGAAAATGAAGAAGACGTCATCTCAGTCGAAATGATGGTTGCCAAGGCTATTCGCGACGGAGTAGTGGATGCCGAGTGTGTCCATGCGGATGATCAGAATGCGGTCGGCTTTATGAAGTCAAAGGATGTTGTGGATGTGTATGCAACACAGGATCCAATGCAGGCGTATCACCGCCGAATCACGTACTGTCTCGAAGTTCACAACAAGGCCGTCAGGGCGATGAGGTTTCCCGATGATGCGCAGGCGCGAGGCTTGCAGGATGCTGCTGAGTTGTCGAGAAAGCTCAGGGAAGAGGAAGATTTGCTTCTCGAGGCAATGGAAGACGAGGACGATTTTTGATGCACGGAGTATTGGTCACAGAACAGACTCCATTAGTTTGCACAAGTTGCCTTCTTCCTTGTTTCTCTTGCATCACACTCTTTCTTCTTCTTCTTCTTCTTCTTCTTCTTCTTCTTCTCTCTCTCTCTCTCTCTCTCTCTCTCTTTTCTGGCCCCCAAAAACGTTACATTAAATAATTTCACAGAATTAAAAAAACAATAGCGAATACGTATGGTGAAGCAGAAAAGGACGGAAAGGTAGCATCGTCGAAAGGACGGTTTCAGGTAATTTGTATAACGGATCGGACAGCAAAAATAATAATAATAATAATAATAATAATTAACAATAGTAATTAACAGACAAGGACGGTGGAGAAAGAGCATGCTGGGAAAGGGGGGATTACGAACGGACGCAGATAAACGTTGTCACGGCTCGTTCGCATCGTGCCCCTGGATTCGTTGCGCAGTAATCCGACGGGCGCGAAATGGACTTTGTGTCTCGGACCAAGACAGTCGAGCCGCCTCCATCCAGGTTAACGGCGTAGTAGAAGCCAAACTGATGCAGCAAGTTAGCCCATTCAAACAGATCAAGGCCCTTGTTTAGCGCTTCGTCACCGTCCACTTCTGCGAGCAGCAGTTCTCCTGCCTGATTAAAACCAATGGCGGTTCGCGGCGCCTTTTCCCACACAAAGTCATAATCCGGACTCTCGTACGCAATGGAGTCCGTCAAAATCGACACCTCGCCGGCTCGAATCAGGTATGTCACCCCGCTTACAAGCTGTTGGAAAGGCAGTGCGGCGCTCACATCCGCCTTGGTGACGTAGCCAACGGCATACGACCCGTTCTTGAGAATGCCGAATACTGCATTGTCGATGCGGCCAAGCTTGCTCTCGACAGTCTTTCCATTCGAAACGACATGTCCGAGACACGTTCCTCTGTAGACGTCGAAAAAGCCCGCATTCATGGCATACTTGCATCGTGCTTGTTCTGCGGACACCGAGGTGCGAATGAGCCCCGGACATCCATTGAGTGGTTCTTCGACCGACACCTTTCCGATCGGATCCGGAACCTGGACCACGTATCCATGCACAAGCTGGTTGTTAATGACCCGTGAAAACGACCGATCTTGCGGAAACCGAAATGGCCTCGCAGCCGCCATGGGGTAGAAATCAAGCGGTGCGCCATCCGGAAACACTGCTGTCTGAAGAGAAATCGTCGGTGGTTCCAACGAGGCGGACTCGGAAAAAGCCAGCGTCGTATCGACGAAGGGAGGAGAATTGTATTGCAAATTGCGCTGCGGACTGCCCCAAGACTCGTAGGGATACGGCGGCTTCAGTCCGTTCGCTCCAATCACGAACATCAAACATACGAATACTGTCAATGCTAAAGAACGACGAACTTCGGCGAGACCCCGACGACTCCCACTCGAAAAGCTGCCCATGTTGATGTTTCTTCGTCGTCGTCTTCTTTTTCTTCCCTTGCAACACACTCCGTCAGTAACTGGTATTGTCAAAACGCGGCGAGCTTCCTGGTTCGCTACAGCGAAAGACGGAAAAGTCGATCGACGATTCCGCACGATTTTTTTACATAACGGAAGAACCTACAACAGGTGAGCGCAGTTCCCAAGAGGGAGTGCCGCCAAATGCCACATGCAGTGCACTGGGTTAGTAGGGATCATTTCGATCGCGACTGCGCGGTCTATCCGAGTCGCGTGCTCTGTCTCTCCAGTTTCTGGCTGATTCAGGGCCATCATAGCCTCCACGACGGTCCCATCGACCCGATCTCTCCGACCCATCGCGACTGCTTCTGCGATACCGCTCATCACGATCATCATAATCTCGCTCTGTTCGTCTCCAAGAATCGCCACCGCCTTCTCTATCCCTGTCCGTGCCCCTGTCCCTGTCCCTGTTTCTATCTCTGTCTCTGTCTCGGTAGTCCCTGTCCCTGTCCCTATCTCTGTCACGATAGGGTTCGCGGTTTCTGCTGTTCCCTCCGCTGTTGCTCGCGCTTCTCCAGGACCCGGACACAGCCCCAGTGTCAGACCTGCTACTCGGACCATGCGACGACGACGACGATGAATAAGAGGAGAAGGAGGAGGAAGAAGAAGAAGGATGCCGACTGCTCGCTCTGCGTGACGATTCTTCTTGCTTGAGCCTCTCTTCTGAAAAAGCTACCCGTGTGTTCTGTGGAACCAAATCGGCGCTTGAAAACTGGTCGGCACCAGGCAGTGACTTTGCCCATGCTCTAGAAACAAAGTACCGGAGTGTCTGCGGATGCTTTTCAAACACAAGCTTCGCAACATCATCCCACCAAGCAAACTCGGGCCATTCCTGATTCGTTTTCCACGGTTTCTCAGAGACATAATGGAAGACGACTGCCTTTTCGCCGTCCGCAAGCAAATCGCCTTCCTTCCAGGTTGGACAGCCAAACGAGTGCGAGACATGCGTCCACTTTTCCATGTAGTGCTCCGTGATGATCTGTTCGTCCGGACCAATGTACTTTCCTCGTTCGCCAAAGTCTGCTGCAGGATCAATTCTCCTGAGGATCGCATCCACTTCAGTGCTCCCACCCTGCTCTTTTGGATTGAACACATAGCAACATCCTCGTATTCCGTAGTCCGAGATCGAGCGCTTAACGATGTCCACAGGAATCGGCTTTCCATGGAACGAAAGATCCTCTGCTTTCCGAAGAATGGAGCATATGCCAGCTGGAGTGTGGATGGCAAACAACGCGTCCGGATTCCGGGAAGCAAGCATGTCTGCATCCAGCAGCACAACGCGATCGTAATTAACAAGCTCGAGAACACGCAGTTTTGTAAACGCAAGCGAAATCCACGCATACAGCTGCTTGAATCGCTTTCCAGGATAAGGAAGCACTTGGGCGTCAATGTACTCAACAAGGACAACGTGGTCAAAAAGCAGCAATAGCGCTTCACAGCCGGCATCCGACACATCCGATGTGATCATGCACACGATGTCCGCATCAACGGCCACCTGACGCAGCGAATGCGCAAGAACCAGCGCTCCACCAACATATGCATCCCCCTTCATGACCAACGTGCAGTACGCATGCGAATGCAATGGCTGCACCTGCTGGAACTCACTCAGCAATTCAACAGCCTTTGACATCGTACCACTCCTCGAGCCAAATGCCTATTTTACGGTTGCCTGTTTACTATTATGATGATGATTCTTTCGATTGTCACTTTTCCTTTTGTTTCTGAGCCCCTTGTGGGCGGGTGCCCCTGCACGCTTGGTGAGCTGGCAGCCAACCTCCCCAGCATCAACTCCGCAGCAAAAGAAAAAAAAGAAATGGATAAAAACGCACCACTCCATCAGCTGTAGTCATTCTGCAAAACGCGGAGTGCGGGGAGTGCGGACGAGCGGGAAGCAGATTATTTAACGGGAAGCACGAACACTGGTGGCGATTGGTCTGCGGGTTGGTACGCGGTACTCTTCCAGCACGAGACATGTCGTTTGATGCACAGCGGGCGTATCAGACCTCCCGTGTGGACGAGCACGTTGAGAGCAAGAGTGCGAAAGTGAGCCAAAGAACGCGGCGAAAGGATTCTGCTGGTTGGAATGGTGCTGCTGCTGGAGCTGATGCGATGTCGTACGAAGAGCGCTTTTCCATCGAGTTTCAGTCGAAAATGCACTTGTCGTTCTTGCTGGACGATTCGGCGACAGATGAGAGCATGCAAGTGGCGGTTCCGGAAACGAGACCGTTGGTCGAATTGCGCATTGGCGATCTGCACCCGGCATTCACCATTTGGAACGAGCCTTTGCCGCACGATTCTGCAGTTCGGTCGCAGTACAAGGCTGCAGGAATCGTGGCATTTCGGAAGGATATGTCCGAGCTGCTGCTCGTTGTCGAGCGACGGTACCGCGATGCTCGGAAAACGCGAGTTCTCGGATCGTTCCTGAATGTCCCTGGGGGAAAGAGAGATCATGACGACCGGTGTCCGGAGTTCTCCGCTCTTCGCGAGCTCTACGAAGAAACGTTTCAAAATCTGCACAGCGACCAGAATACCGCGGAAAACGCAGATGCACGTGCACAGGGGGCCGGGTTGCCTCAGGCCGTGCTCATTGAGATATGGAGAGGGTTGCTGACGAAACCAAGCTTTGTGAGTTGGATTCCGTCTTCAAAATATGTCTTGTTTGGTGTGGAAGTGCCGAGTCTGGACATTTACGGAGACGCCTTCGCGGCTCCGTTTCCAACCGAGAATAACTGGGAGTCTGAAGGCTGGGGGCTCGAGTCAGCGCTTGGCAATCGCGAGATGATGGCCGTCTGGACTTCCACGAACACGCTGCCGTCTGTTCCCCAGTCGCTCGTCTACCGATACTCGATTCTCCCGGTATTTCAAAGCTCGATGTTGCCGATGCTGTTCGACGATGATTTGTTTTCCGATATCAGTGTTCCGTGAGGAACGCGGACTGCGGGGCAGGGCTGTGCTCAGTGTCCCCGTGCCCCCGTGCCCCCGTGCCCCCGTGCCCAGTGCAGCAAAACGCACCAGCTTCTGCAGCTCGTCTGTGAACAGTGAGCGACGAACGGTGAGAATCGAAACGCAAAGGGGAAATGTGGTTTTTACAAGTCTGTAATGAGCATAGGGAGTCCGATGTCGTCATTAGTGACGCGGGCTTTGTCTTCTCGGATCAGTGCGCCTCCGTACTCGCCGTCGATTGTCCACGAGGAGACAATCGGGAATCGTCCGTCGATACAAGGCATGTGGACGTATTCCTGGTACACTGACGGTCCGGTCCACGTGAGACCCACATTCCCCGTCTTGAACTCTGGCGTAAACACCCCGACTTCTCCCCCCAAGATCCCATGAAACGATTTGACGACGTACCCGTGCGTATCCCATCGCGGTATGTCAGTGTGTGACGTGAAGGTCGTCGCGAGAAGATTAGGGTGTCCTGGGAACAGTCGCCACATCAGCACCATCAATCCCTTGTTCTGCAGCAAATACTTCCATGCAGGCTCCATCACGGGAGCGTCTTTCAACTCGCCCTCGAGAAGCTCGCGGACGGCTGGGAACTTGTTGTTCCATATCGCATGCCAACGAAAGATCTTGAACGCAGACCCAAGCTTTTGTGATCTCTTAAACTCTGGAAACGCAAGTCGCTCCACCGAATACCCGGCCTTGCGACCCATGTCTGTCATGAACGTGGCCATGTTGGCAAGATACGCGTCGCCCGGATGGTACAACACTCCAAACGGCTCCGGCAGCCGGCGTTTTCGCAGCGCGTCTACCAGCCGAGGAACAAATTCGTCACCGGCCGTCCGATAACCCATCATCCGTCCAAACTCGGGTTGCAACACTCCTGTCTCATAGTACGAGCCCGGGGTATCCGCGTTGTACTCGAGAAACTTCAGCAGCCACTTCTTCTCCTTCTCCTTTTCCGTCTTTCCGCATTCTTCTCGATTGCATTCAGTGGTGCCTTCTTCTACATCTTCTTCTGTTTCCGACCACGCAAAGTCCATTCGGCCGAGCAGTCCTTGTTCGCCACGAGCCCAGCTTGCACGGATGGGTTCTCTGAACTCAACAGGCACCCGCAGCTCATCCATAATCTCGTTGCTGTTCACCGCCATTTCAACGCACGTCATCGCCATCTTGTGCACCTCCGTTGTCGCTTGTGCCAGCTGCGCATGAGCAGTCGGCGAAACCAGATAGTAGCTTCGATCGTCAAAATCATTGATGCTCAGCTCCACCACACTCGGCTCCAGCACCGGAGACCCCGCCACCAACAAGCCCGTCCGAGACGTCTGAATCCGACGAAGCATCGATTTCATCTTCTTTGTCTCCTTCTTGTTTTATGCGTTGTTTTGTTCTTTTTTCTTCTTATTTTTCAAGTGTACATACCTACATTCAGTTTATTTATTTTTTCTTTTTGAAAATTCTCATGTATTCCTGCTTTGGATTTCCTCACTCCGTCGTTCTGTTGCCGGAAATGATTGTCGGCAGCAAGTCGGTCGGGGTGTTGCTGGTCGGAGTTTTCAAAAACCTCAAAATTGAAAACATTAAAAAAATCGACTGCCGCAAAGCGAAGTCGCAAGCATCAACCGTCTGCAGCAGGCCTAAACTCTGCTGGGTTGATGGTGGATGCCGTGCATTCCACACCATTCGATGCCCTCGATTCCTTGCGAGTTTCAATCGTCATCGTCGCTTGTCCTTTCAATTCACACACACACACACACACACACACACACACACGCGCGCGCGCGCAGAGAGAGAGAGAGAGAGAGATTGAGGGGGGAAACAGACAGGATCCAGAGATGAATGACATGTCGCTACCATTTTCTGGGACTCCTATTGTTCTTGACAATGGAACGTCTTCGCTGAAAGTGAACTATGCAACAGCAGAGTATCCTATTGTGATTCCATCGATGGTTGGCATTCCCAAGCACCAGCGAGTGTTTGATACGTTTTCCACTGCCGCGAGTGTTTCTTCGATTGCAATGACGACAGGCAGTCTCGGCGGCGGTGGCGGAGGAGGCGGCGGCGGTGGCGGCAGCGCAGGAGACATGATGATGCATGGTGGCAGTTCGGATGATGCACAAGGGGCAATATACATGGGGGATGCACTGTCAAAGCTTCGAGGGGCTCTGCGTCTGCGCCCAGCCTTGGAGCATGGAACAGTGACACACTGGTCGGACATGGAAACACTGTGGGACCATTGCTTCACCACGGTCCTTAATGCGCGGTCAATCGACCATCCGGTGCTGATTGCAGATGCGCCGCACGCACCGGCTGCACAGCGCGCTCATACTGCGCAGATCTTCTTTGAGAAGTTTCAGTCTCCAGCGCTATTTTTTGCCATCCAGGCTGTCCTGGCGCTCTACGCTGCCGGACGAACCACGGGACTTGTGCTCGATGTTGGCGACGGGGTCACACAGGCAGTCCCAGTCTTTGAGGGATGGGCTCTCCAGCACGCAATTATGAGGGCAGATGTCGGCGGAAGAGACGTCACGCGCCATTTGGAAATTCTCCTGCGTCGCGCTGGATACCCGTTTCACACGTCAGCAGAACGCGAAATCGTACGCTCGATCAAGGAATCGCTGTGCTATGTGTCACCCGACCCCCTCTCCTCCTTTTCATACGGCAGCAGCGGGAGCAGCAGTGGTGTTGGGGCTGGAGCAGGAGAGTATATGTTACCAGACGGGCAGAAGGTGGTCCTGGGCGAGGAGAGGGTTGCAGCGCCCGAGGTGTTGTTTGAGCCATCGCGGATTGGGCTCGAGTACCCGGGCGTGCATGAGTGTGTGTTGGCTGCGGTAGCCAAGGCAGATGTGGATATCAGACCGAGACTGTGTGCCGATATGCATCTTGCAGGCGGCTCAACCATGTTTGCGCAGTTCCCGTTACGTCTGGTGAACGAACTGCGAAGAGCAAGAACGATGCATGATGCAGGAAGAATCCGAGTGGCGGCTGCGCCGGAGCGAAAGGTTGCTGCGTGGATCGGCGGAATGATGCTTGTCTCCTTGGACTCCTTCCGACAAGCTTGGATCACGAAGGCGCAATACGAGGAAGAAGGCCCCCGCATCCTGCAAAAGTTTCTCTAAGCAAAACAAAAACAAAAACAAAAGAAAAAAGAAAGAAAAAAAGAAAGAGGATAAGCCATGCTCAGTACTCACCGGGATGCGGATCTGGATGTGCATGTGTAAGTGTTTGTGTACGTGTATGTTGTATGGATCGAAGAGTGCAATTAAAGCAAGAATTCGTCTGCACGAACGAAATTCTGCGTGTGCGACTTTGCCCCGCAGTTGCAGCTGTAGAGAAATAGGAAAGGAGAATTATTATTATTATTATTATTATTATTATTTAATTTTTTTCTGCATTGTCCCGATGCTGGACTGGTCCGAGTTCCCTAATCACCATTGCCGTCATCTGTCGTCGTAGTCGTCGTCGTAGTGATCGCGGTAACAGGTGGTGGGACAGTTGCAAGCATGAAGCAGGAGGGGTTTGCGCGGCTGTGTGGCCAGCGAGTCGATGTGGTGCTGCAAAGTCTGTCGTGCACGATTGGACGCGGATTGGAATGCGATGTCTCTGTTCCGTCAGTTCGCACACTCTCGCGACACCATGCAACCATTGCGTGGCGACCGGATTTGCGAGCTTTTGAAATCCAAGTGTTTGGAAAGAATGGGATGAGAATCAATAATGTGCAGTACAGAGCCGGAGATCGAATTCCACTCGAGCACGGTTCCATCGTGCATGTTGCCGATGGCTACGACGCCCTCTTTCTCACGTCTGAGCTTCCTCGACTCGTCGATTAACTGGATGTTTATCTATTATCACCCCGCTCTCAATACATGTACTATACACACACACACACTCTCTCTCTCTCTCTCTGTCTTCAAAAATAATAAAAACAACACCAACTAGGATGATCACAGAGCATTGGGAATTCCTATCCAACCCCCACGCGTACTTGGAGTGGCATGCTAGAATAGAGAACGGCAGATCGACTGGAGAAGCGATTGGAAATGCGCGACGAACATTTTGCGACCCTGGTCTCTGAACGACATTCGGACTTCTGCATGCTTCCGGTTTGCCAAATCATCCTTTCTCTTCAGCAGAAACGGCTCTGGGGCATTGTCCACGGCGCTCTGCAGCACACGTTTCGCAACCTTTCGTTCATCACAGTTTTCGTCCGTCCGGATCTTCTGCAGCAAGCGTACTGTTTGCACCGTTGACAAACACGACGGAATCCGCACCAGCCATCGAAGCGCAGGTCTTTCCGACTGCCTCTTCCATTGATTCACTTCGCGAACCAGCAACCGCAACTCGGATCTGCGCGTTGTCGTCATCACCATCGCCATCACCATCATTCATCCACTCATCAGCACAACCACACTACCCGACCACCGTAATCCACTTGCCCAGGGCATCTCGTCTTTCGAAACCTTGCAAGAACAAACAACACAAGCTTCGCGGTTGTAAAAACAAACAGAAACAAAACACCCATTGTTGAAGCTGTCAGGAAAATGTCCGATTAGCAATCTCTGGTCTGCATTCGATCCTGCTTATTCCGCTCGTCCTTTTTCTTCTCTGTTGTTCATGGACGTGTGCGTGCATGCGTGCGTGCGTGTGTCCATTTTGATTGTATGTTTACGTACCTATCGAACTGGATATTCCGACGAAGATTGAAAAAGTATCAAATGGACTCTGATTCACACAAACCGACAAACCACTCACACTCTCATCACTCTCGCACTCATCATCGACATCAGCATCATCATCACTCATCATCCTCGACTGCTTCTACTTCTCATAAACACAAGGATCAGTCCCGAGGATCATCGAATATGAAGACGGGTTTTTTGATGAGCACCGGGTCGGATGTTCCGTACTGGGTGCTTGGCCAGTGCTATGGGTCGACGGACGACGAGGAGTTTATGAGGGACGTCCGGACGCTTGTTTGGTGCACTTATCGATCGCAAATGAAGGAGTCTGTGGTGGCGAGCGACTCGGGATGGGGCTGCATGCACCGCACTGGACAGATGCTCATGGCACAGACTCTTGTTCGGCTGTTCATAGGCCGCGAGTTTCGTCTCCCGTCTGCCGCGAATGCAGACGTCCGGATCGAAATGGCAAGGCTCACAGTTCGTGAACCAGGACAAGAATCCGCCGGCAACGATAATAGCAGCGGTGATGATGGCGGCGATGTCGATGTGGACGAGGCTGCGGCAAACGCAGAAGCAGATGCAAAGTCGTACCAGGCAATTGTGAAACGATTCATGGATCTGTCGGGGCCACAGCACGCAATGTCGCTGCACAACATTGTTCACGTGGCTCGGGACTTTGGAAAGGGAATCGGGACGTGGCTTGGGCCGAATACAATGTGCCATGTGCTCGCCAAGCTCGTGAAGACTACCATGGGCACAGAAGATGTGCTGGACGTTGTAGTTCCTGATGGTGGTGGCTTGTACAGTTCCGATATCAAGTCCCGCTCCTTTCCGCTGCTGATTCTCGCACCTCTGAAGCTCTCGCTCGATGCATACGTCCCCGGTGCGTTTGCACCCCAAATCTCCGTGCTGTTCAAGTTGCACCAGTGCGTCGGAATGATTGGTGGACGCCCGCGGTCGTCCGCGTACTTTTTTGGAACTCGAGGAAACGATACTCTCTTGTTCCTGGATCCACACACCACACAAGCTGCCCCACAATCTGCAGACGATCTCAGCTCGTTCCAGTACAAGGGTGCGCTTAATGCAATGCCAATTACACACTTGGACCCTTCGTTTGCTGTCGGGTTTCTGTGCACAGATCCAAGTGATTGGGAGTCGCTCTTTCAAACCCTTTGTGAAATCTGTGCCCATCATCCATCGAACCCCATGTTTGACGTTCGTGAAACCAATCCGCTTGGACCGTCTGCAGCGAACCTGCATGCCAGCGACCCGTTCGAGGATGAAGACACGGGCGACGCAGCAGCCGGTGCAAAGAAGAGCGTAGAGGATGACTTTGAGATCTTGTAATGGAGAGAGGAGGAAATCGTGTAGTTATGTTGACGGTGCCAGAAAAACATGAGGAGACATGATGTGTAGAGCAAGAATGATAAACCAAATACACATTTATTCTCGTCTGCCCCATCATCGTTGCGAGTTTCTCTATTCTTTCTGGACCGCGGCCCACTTGCTCCGCTCCTTCTCTTCCTTCTGAGCCTTGCGCTGCCTGACGTTCTCGAGTCTCTTCTTCGTCTTCTCCGTTCGGTCCGTCATGTTGCTCATTTGCTTCTTTAGCTGCTTAAGCTTTGCAATGTAAAGCGGAATCTGGTCCATTGTTGCCACAATGTCATCCGGAACCGCGATAATTGCAGACTCGGGGGCATCAATGGTCCTGATCATGGACAACATCTCCTGGTGCGTTGCTTCAAGCTCCGACAAGTCTCGATCCAGAACTCCAATCATCGATTCATATGTCCTGCACAGCGCAGACGCAAGCTCTCTCTCGGCAGTCATCATGGGCAGGTCTCTCTCCCCTCTGCCTCTCTCCCCCTCTGTCTCTCTCCTCTCTGTCTCTCTCCACGTGTGCTAGGCGGTAGAAGGGGGGCACAGGGGGGCAAAAAAAGAAGGAAGACGCCGGGTGCGCTGATGAATTGCAATAAGCAAGTTTCCACTTGGAGGGTTGTCCGTCGCAAATACATAATAAACAGCACCGCCTACAGAAGTTAACCCTAATTCCTTTCTTTTTTATGGCATCCGTTGTACAGTGTTGTTTACTCTTTAAAGCCTACACGTGGTTCTTCGTCAAAGTCGCGTCTTCCACTGCCTTGTGCTTTGCAAGGACCGCATCGTCGTGCGAAGTCAATATCTCAAAGACTTCTTCCAGCGTGGTCTTCGAGATGCCCCAGTCCGTGATTCCCAGACTCTGTTTCACATCTTCGAAGCGCCGGAACACGTCCGACATCCGCAGCGATGCGTAAGGAATTGAGAAATGCGAAGTGCCGTTCAAAGAGTCCACCAACCGCGCACCCGCAAACGACTGCGTCACAAATTGCTTGACACGTGCATCATTGACTGCATAGTTGGCTACCGAGACAGACAGTCGGTAGCCCTCGCCATAGGACGTCTTGAGCTGCTCGGCGTGGCCAACAGCAACCAATCGACCGTGGTTCATGATGGTTATGCGATCTGCAAGTGCATCAGCTTCTTCCATGGAGTGGGTCGTCAGAATCATGGCCCGACCAGGCTTGGCTGCCTGGATGGCATCCCAAACTTCGCGACGAGAGTGGGGATCAAGACCAGTCGTCGGCTCGTCCAAAAACACAATCTTTGGATTTCCCATCAGCGAAATTGCAACGGACAGGCGACGTTTCATTCCGCCCGAGTACCCAGCAGAGCGTACATTTTGGAAATCCGTCAAGTTCACTGCTTTCAACGCTGCTTCAACAGCCTCCAGCAGCGGCTTGCCCTTCAGGCCCTTGATGCGGCCATAAAACAACAAGTGCTCACGACCCGTTTGCTCGGGCCAAAGAATATCAAATTGCGGGCAAACACCCATGAAGGAGTAGATGCGGTCCATCTCCTGCACGAGGTCGTATCCTCCCATGGACACCTCCCCCGAGGTGGGTGGAATAAGACCGGATAGAATCGAGATCAGCGTGGTTTTCCCAGCACCGTTGTGTCCGATCATCGCAGTCAAGGAGTTTTCAGGGATCACAAACGACACATTCTGAACCGCAGTCACATCCCGAGTCGACGTAATGAATCGCTTGTGCATGTTTCGAACAATCACTCCTCGGAAATCCTCCGCACTCAGATGATCGGCCCGAGGTGACATCGCAGTCTGTTGGGAATCCGACGACTCTTTCATCGCCGCAACAATCTTTTCCACGCGAGCACGCTCGCTGCTGACGTCGTGAGCTTCCATAACGCGATCTCGGTGACCCTCGGAGGCCGCCAGCTTTTCCAGCTTTGCTGCACGCGCATAGGCACCGACTCCTAACTTGACGGCAATCCGGGGCCAACTCTGAATGACAAAGAACAAGGCAAAAAGCACGATTCCTTCTCCAATCAGCAAGCCAAAAACATCATACAGCTGATTTCCAGACGAATTCGCGTTGGAAAACGTGAGACCTGGAAGAGGATTTGCCGACGCCGTTGACAAGTACCGCAGACCCCGATTGAGGGCGAACGTTGGAATCAGCGAAGGAAGAGTGATGGCTGCAGCCGATGTAGTCGGCTCATCCATGAGCTGCTGGTTCGTGACGTCTGCCGCGATTCCGGCGAGGATGATGTAGAAGTATAGCGTAATTGTGGACGCTCGAGTCGTCTTGAACAGCGTCGACAAGAAGAACGAAAATCCCGTCAGAGTGAATCCCCAGATGAGCATCAAAAGGATGTACAGTCCCGGCGCGTTCATGGTGAAAAATCGCAGCTGGAATAGATTTCCAAAGAAGACAGTGACAATCACGACACCCAAGTACAACAGCCAATCGAAGAACAGCTGCACCCACCAGTACACAGAGCCCTTCAATCCCATCATTCTCATCATATCGCGCAACTTGTACTCCTTTTCAAAGACAATCGACTCCACGAAAACGGGCATCAAAAAGTGCAGAATCCACGTGTAGTACAGCGACTGCACAAACACGGCAAAATCAAAGTACGTCTCCAGAGGCTTCGACGGAAGCTTCTGGTACTGGACAACGTAGTTCGCAGACTTGCTATTCTGCACCGCCAGCATGTTTACGAAGGACCGAACCGAAGACATCAGCGGGCCCGGAACATCCTGCATTGCAATCGACCTTCCTCTGCTCCCCGAGTCCACCTCTTCGACCGTTCCATTGTAGTAGATGGACAGCGTCAGCTGGCCGCCCACTGAGGCATTGTTCACATTTCCAATGAGCAGTCCAGAAGGCACGCTTGACCCCTGTCCATACACGTTGAACATGTACGCATCGACGCCGGCCTTGTCCGAATAGCTCTGGAACGCAGGATACGCACCAATCTGCTTCCCGCCGAACGCAGTAAACGTGTTGGCCGCAGAAAATCCGGCCAAAAAGCTACTTACAATCGACGTAGACAGTGAAGATGAAGTGACCGAGTACGGAAACGAAGAGGCCACTGAGCCCTTTGTGAACACCTCGATGACTCCCGGCAAAGGAGCCGGGGTCGGGTTATCAGACGTCTTGGTTGCCGAAAGCGATTTCGACAGAATCGACAGAAGCAGCAGAATCAACAGGAGAAACATTGGAAAGCAGATCTGGCAGCAATTCGTCTTCTTCTGCCGACGCTGCAACACTGCTTGTTTTCTAAGAAGAGCATTGAACTGTGAACCAGTCGAGGTCCGAACTGCATGAATCTTTTCGTACTGACCACTCATCGCTGTTTGCCCACTATAATCTTGAATCTTTGCCATCCACACTTTTAATCCAGAGGACAAAAGCGAATATCGTTGTTTTGTTTTGCTTTGTTGTTGTTGGGTTTGTTTGTTTGTTTGTTTGTTTTTTCTTCCAAAAAAGTATATATATATATAAAATATTAAAAATGACAATAATCAATAATGATTTGAATAATGCAGAAGGAAAAAACAGAAACGACAATCCGAGCAAACGAAGCGCTAAGCCAAAAAGGCTTTCCATGGTCGTCTCTCAATTGATCAGTTTGGAGGGAATGAAATGGCGATCGTGCCGCAGTGCCGCACGATTTTGCCGCGAGTTGAGGCTTTGATGCTTTGTTTGTTTGGCTTGTTTTGTTTTTTCGCATCGGTTTCCGTTTTGGGAAACCCTCCACAATCGCCTACAGTATACACTGAACATGCATAACTACGAATAGACATGCGTATTCAATCTGGCATCCCGTTGCCGGGAAGGGGATCGGCCCCAACACACCTCACGGCGCTCTTCAGATAGATGTTCCGCGCTCCGTTCCCAATCTCGATCAATCGGTGAGCCACTTTCTCAGCATGACACGTTGCTCCTGAGAAGGGGTGCATTTTGATTCTGACGGCCCTAGCAGCAGGCGCTTTCGTGTCCTCAGTTGCAGCGATTGATGCACCTGGAGATACGAGAGGAAGAGGCGGTAGGCGTAGTGACACGTGGTCTCTTAGGAGGTCTGCGGGACCTAGGAGGCCCTGTATCGAGCGGAGTAGGCGTAGGCGAATGCGTCATCGCAGCGCACCCATGCCCATATTTGAATTAAAAAAGTGAAGCCAAAAAACCAAACCAACGAATGATAGAATAGATGGCTACGGATGCTACATTAAAGAGTGTCGAAAATGCAGAGCCTGTGTCACCGGCTGAATTTTGGCCGAGCGTGCGTAAGCACGAATTCCTGTGAAACAAAACGTGCTAGTGTCGGTCAGTATCGACCGTGTCTGTTTATGTATACTTCCTTCCGTATGCATGACAATGACGTGTTATTATATAATTCAACGGTTTTTTTTTTGTTGGTTTTTTCTTTCTTTTTTGTCCGACGATAGGTTTTCTAGAAGAGAAAACGACGCGAGACGACAGACTAAGGACCGATTGTTGGAGAGGTGATTTGTGAACTGCGATCGGTAAGTGCTACAACAGGACTGCGAGGAGGGAAGGACGATATGGCGCGTGCATTTGGCTTGCGTACACACAGGCGTGGGCTTGGGCTTGGGCTTGTGTTCGCCTGTCTGTGCGCGCTTCGACTCGATTGTGCGTTGGGGGACTGTTTTGCGACGAATTTACGAGCGTTTGATATGTATGTGCCGGCGACTGCGATGAATCTTTGCCTGACGCCCGCGTCGAACTGCTCTCACATCTCCTTTGTGATTGAACACGATGGGAAATCCAAAAGCGGTGCTCGTCGTGTGCACGGAGAGGAGGCGCCGTCGGGGTTCACGCAGATAGCGTCTGGTACGTGGACCGACTGCTTGAACACCACAGGCTGGACACAGTTTTCCTTCACTTCGTTGCCGAATGTTCCGCCCCGTCTGCAGTCTCTTGCAGCGGGGTATGCAGAAGGTGTGCTGGCGCAGGAGAAGATCTGGAGCTATGCGCGAAATGCATACACGGTCGTCTTTGGGAACAAGACTGCGCATTTTACGTACCCGGCTAAGCTGGAGGCGTTTCTTCATGAGCACTACGCGTACTTGGAGAAGCAGATTGCGGATTTTGCAACGGAAGACGTGTCGGGATACTGGGCGCAAATCCAGCTGTTGAATGATCAGATGGAGGGGCTGTTGGAAGGCTACATGTCGGCTGCTGCAGTGGATCAAGCGCTGACGTGGATGGACTTTTTGATTCTGCAGTTGAATGGAGACTTGGACCAGCTTATTCCCGTCTGTGCGCAGGACTTGGAGCTCATCAAGACGAAAGGAAGCTCGAGAAATGGAAATCTCCTTAGCAGGAAGGAAGCGTTTGAACGAATTTCGGTCTCCAGATGCTCCGCCATTGTGAAGCTGACTGCAGATTTCTCAGAACTCTACACCGCACACACAACATGGGGCTCTTATTCCGTGATGTTGCGAACGTTCAAGCAGTACAACTTTGCATTTAACGGAGTTGCGTCGAACAAAATGGCCTTGTCGTCATATCCAGGAGTCATTGCGTCAGTCGACGACTTCTATGCGATGCCGGACTCGAAACTGGCTGTGACAGAAACGACAAACGACATCTTGAATGACGACCTGCTGGACAAAATCACCAAGGATTCTGTAATGTACTGGATGAGAGTCATGGTTGCGTGTCGTCTTGCTTCCAATACCGAGGAGTGGACCACGACGTTTGCACAGTCCAACTCCGGAACCTACAATAATCAGTGGATTGTGGTCGACTACAAGCTCTTCACCCCCGGACAGTCTCTCGCTGCTGGTGCTGTTCGGATTTTGGAACAGATTCCAGGAGACACCGCGTCATTGGATGTCACATCGTATGTGGTCCAAGGGCATTGGGCATCGTACAACCGCCCGTTCTTCCCACAGTTCTTCGAAGCTCTCGGCTACCCAAAGTACGCCGCCACGTACGGAGACATTTACTCGTACGCGGCATGTCCTCGAGCTGAAATTTTCAGACGCGATGCGGACTCTATTGCATCTCTGCACGACACCAAAAAGTTTATTGTGTACAATAACTTCAAGGTGGATCCGCTGTCGTCTGGATATCCAGGAAACTCGATTGCGGCCCGTTTTGATCTCAAAGGAGGCCCATTTGACGACTCTGGTCTGAATTGGTTTTACCATGGTTTGCATGGCGGTATTGACGGAAAGGTTGTCTCAAACGAATTGATGCAGGATGGGTCTGTGCATGCCATATCTGGTCCGACGCACGACGATGTGCCTCCATTTGTATGGAGCGCTGAATGGGACTGGGCTCCGCATGAGGGCCTTCCCAGCGTCTATGACTTTGATTGGGTCCATTTCAAGAGCGACGGTTCGGCAGAAGTGCTGCAGCACTCGTAGCGGATGCCGAAAAGAAGAAAGGAATCGAAAAGAAAAGAACAGAACAGAACAGCGAAGAACCGAGAAGAATGTTTGTCGCTGCTGCTTGTACCTTTTATATTTAGTATCGCGTAAACAGAAGTGAGGGAGGGGGGAACTCTCGAGGAAAATCCAGTGTTCTCTCACCATCCTGTGCCAAACGTATGGTGAGGTGTATGGCGAGTGACAGGATTTGCATTTTCATACGAACCCGGTCCGGGAATCTTCTTGCGGGCCTCAAAATCGAGGTCCTTCAGATGGTCACCGAAGGTGTACCGCGGAGAAGACTTCCCTGTCCCTGACGGCGGTCTGTATTTCGGACCCGGAGACTCGGAGACGCCCTTCATCGGGATCGGACGTCCGAATCGTGGGGCAAGTGAAACTGGTGTGATCGGCGGTGTCTGGCGATTCCTGGAAGACCGAGAGGTTCCGCTGCCATGTGAGGCCACGGAAGACGCTGTTCCGTGATCGGATGAAAATTCTGCAAGTCGGTCGGCTTTGTCCGACAGGATAACAGATAAGCGATACGAGGATGATCCAACGGATCCAGGACGTTGATGGGCACTTGAAGACGTCAGCACAGCCGGCTCCTGCTCATCTGAATGGTCATGCGAGTCAATTGTATGTGCACGACGGCGAGTGGGCGGAAGACCGGAGGCTGAGGAGGTCCGTGGACGCAAATCTCGCGAAGGCGGAACTTCACTGAGCGTCTCGTGAGGTTGCGACGCGGCGATTTCCGGGCGTCCTGCAGAAATAGGATGCCCAGAAGAGGAGCGCAAGGCTGTTATCGATTTCGAATAGCTTCGCTCCGTTAAAATACTAAGTTCTTCAGGGGAGGTGTTCAGCGTTCCCGTGTAGTAGCGAGCCAGGAAGGACCGAAAAGCAAGAGACGTCCCAGTGTGTTCTTTTGTAAGAATCGGGCCGGACTCGAAATTGATGGATGCCTGGAACTTGGCCATCGATTTCAAGCGGCCCAATACGGAGCTCTCTTCGGGGTGCTGCTTGAACACTTTTGTTCGTTGCTTGGGCTTGGTCGAGGACGCAGGAGTGGCAACAGAGGACGACGACGACGATGATGATGATGATGACGATGACTTTGCAGGAGGCAACGAAAGCCGAGGAACGACTGATGGCAATCCTTTGGTCGATGGAGGATTGGACATCTTTTTTGCATGAGACGGAGGCGGAATGCGGGCATTCCAACTTGGTCTCGTTGGACTTGGATGACTTTGCATCTTTTTCTTGGGCTTCTTGGGTACTCCATTTGGTTTCATTGCAGTGCTCGTGTTTGGAGAAGCGGTCGATGTGGACTTTTTCCCTTTCCGCTTTCGTCCTGGACCAGAGGCTGATGGATGAGCTGAGGACGCTGTGGCGTCGTTCTCCCAACCGTGGACCGACTGGGCTTCGCTCCCTGCATATCTATACCCATCGTCGTCGTCGTCGTCGTCGACAACGTTACCGTCTTTCGCAATGCAAACACTATTCTCCAAATCTGCAATCTCTTCAGCACATCCAGGTTGGCTGTCTTCATTCTGCCCATCAACCTCGATTGCATTTGTCTCTTCCACCTCTTTATATTCCTCTTCCTGCTCTTCCTGCTCTTCCTGCTCTTCCTGCTCTTCCTGCTCTTCCTGCTCTTCCACATCTTCCACATCTTCCACCTCTTCCACCTCTTCCACCTCTTCCACCTCTTCCACCTCTTCCACCTCTTCCACCTCTTCCACCTCTTCCACCTCTTCCACCTCTTCCACCTCTTCCACCTCTTCCTGCTCTCCTGCGCCTTCTTGGTTTTCTGGATGGTCAACATCGATGTGCGGATCTATCGACACCTCGCTTCTGGTGAACTCGCGCTCCTCTGCTTCTGCAACACACGAAGAGCCATTTGCATCGGCTGGGCTATCCGAGTATTCATCCCATTCTTTGGCACCCAGCAAAGACCTTGCCACAGCTGGATTCTCCGCCACTTCACTCGACTGCTGATCATCGGCTTTCTCCTCGTCGCCTCGCTGCACCTTCTCATCGAAACCACTTTCGTCGCTGTCCTTTTCAAACTCATCTTGGCCATACTCCCCGCAGGCATCGGAAGCTTGCGGATCGTCCGTATCCGCTGCAGTGGGGTCTACATCCACTGTCGAGTCAAACTCGTATCCATCATCGTTGCCAGCTCCCAGACTCATATCAGAACCTGCATCCTCAAAAATGAAATCCGGAGACTCTGTTCCATCGGTTCGAAGGCCGTCCTCCGCATCATCCTGGCCACTCGTCGTCAGCAAAGATGCTCCTGCCTCGTCAGAACCAGTCAATACCACAGCGTCATGGCTATGCATGCTACGATTGCTGCAATCGCTGGTTTCATCATACTCGGCAGGAAGAGAGGCATCCAACTGCGGTGACTCGCCGAGATGATGCTGGCCCGCCCAATCATCATTACTACTTGTCAATTGAAAATCAAAACGCTCCAACCCCGACGCCGACGATGCCGCAGAAGTTTCGTTGCACGGAACATCCGGCTGGCTCAGCTGACTTGACGGAGCAAGAAACATGAAAGCGGAGGCGGGTCTCGAGTCCCAAAAGGCATGGCTATCCGACTCCATCGAATCACCTAAATCTGCATCGTTGTCCCCAACCGAAAAGTCAAGTTCGTCCGAACCAAGCATTGCCGATCCATGCGAAGCAGGTCGGCTCTCATCCAACCCATCGGTGGCCTCCACCAGTGGCTCACGTGCATCCTCCATAGGCAATAATCAATTACAATACGCAACGCGCGAACGAAATGTGTGTCTGTGTGTGTGTGTGTGTGTGAAAAGTGAGATTCAGGTTTGGTTAGGGACCAAACATTTGCACGAGGTGCTTGGCAAGTGGAGGAGTGGGGACGTAGAGGAATGGAGAACAGTGCTTTTCTTTCAATAGGGCTGCAGTATGATGATGATGATGATACTGCTGATTTGCACGGTTCCTAAAAAAATTCAGTATCCATAAACAGACACGGTCAATACTGGCCGACACCAGCACGTTTGTTTCACAGGGGAATTCGTGCTTACGCACGCTCGGCCGAAATTCAGCCGGTGACACAGGCTCTGCATTTTCGACACTCTTTAATGTAGCATCCGTAGCCATCTATTCTATCATTCGTTGGTTTGGTTTTTTGGCTTCACTTTTTTAATTCAAATATGGGCATGGGTGCGCTGCGATGACGCATTCGCCCACGCCTACGCCGATCGATGCAGGGCCTCCTAGGTCCCGCAGACCTCCTAAGAGACCGCCTCTTCCTACTCTCGTATCTCCAGGTGCATCAATCGCTGCAACTGAGGACACGAAAGCGCCTGCTGCTAGGGCCGTCAGAAATCAAAATGCACCCTTCTCAGGAGCAACGTGTCATGCTGAGAAAGTGGCTCACCGATTGATCGAGATTGGGAACGGAGCGCGGAGCATCTATCTGAAGAGCGCCGTGAGGTGTGTTGGGGGGCCGATCCCCTTCCCGGCAACGGGATGCCAGATTGAATACGCATGTCTATTCGTAGTTATGCATGTTCAGTGTATAATGTAGGCGCCCAGTGATGGTTCTGTTATGTTTTCTGATTTTAACGACAGGTGCTACTCGAATTTTCTGGTTGTAATACGAATACTCTGGGGCTGGGACTGGGTGTGTTGGGCGATTTCGTGGATCTGCTGCAGAGTTCGATCGCTGACTCTGCATTTCCCATCCAACGGAGCAATGATTTGTGATGAAGGCGAACACGGCCGTCGGAACAGATGATCCAAGCTGCCGACCATTGTGCTGAACTCGCGTTTGGCGCCACTCGATTCCTTCCCGCCAACCACGCTCGATGTACCAATACTGCTCCCGGTACTACTGTGTGTGCTGCTTGATGGTGCGTTAGTAGGATAGGGATGGACAGTCTTGTTGAGAGTGCCGACGGTGTCCGTGTACTTTGCGCGGACCTGTTCATACGCGATTCTGGGAAGCCGAAACATAAAGCGGACGCAGTGCATGACCCTTGCTCTTGTGCGTGGCGTCTTAATCAGCTTCCGGTTCAGCTCGCCTATGCGTCGATACAGCTTCGGAAACCCATACATCCGCCCAATCGAATACGCTAGCACCTTTTTTGATATTGACAAAACCACTAGCTTCAAGATTATGTTACTCATTCTTCTCTCCCTGTCTTTGTCCAATTTGTTGTTGTTGTTCCTGATGTTGCTGTCGTTGATGTTGATTTGTTTGTTTGTGTGACTTTTCTCGCAACCATACCCACCGCTTGGACACCACGCTGAGAAACACAAACTGCACGATTCCCTTCATGTTCGTTTTATTATTACTATTGTTTTTGATGTTGTTGTTATTTTTGTTTTGGACCGAAGGAAAAGGAACGAATGTACGATAGCCATTGCACGATAGCAAGACGAAAGTCCCATGCTGTGCGTTTGGAGCTTGGGTGCTGTGGACTGGCCGAATTGCCTAATGCATGTGAGAGTGTAGGAGGAATGTGACTGTGAGCGAGAGAGGGTCTCAGAGAAAGAGGGCGAGAGGAAGATGACAGGCGGAGAAGGCGGAAAGGTGTATCAGCAGTTTGTAGCCGGGACGTTTGGTGGAGCTGGGCTTGTGATTGCTGGATATCCGATGGACACCATCAAGGTTCGGCTGCAGACGACGGTTGCTGCTCCGGCTGGAGGTGGAGGTGGATTGAGTGCGCCTGTGTTCCGGGGTCCGATGGACTGCTTGGTCCGGACTGTGCGGCATGAGGGCTTCCGAGGGCTGTACAAGGGCGTGTCGTCTCCGCTTGGCGGGGTGCCGTGGATGTACACAATCTCGTTTGGGTCGTGGGGTGCTGCGCAGAAGATGCTTGAAAAGCCGGGCGAAAAGAACTTGTCGCTGTTCAGAGTGAGCCTGGCCGGAGCGATCTCGGGTGTTGCGACAACCGTGGTGACTACTCCTGTGGAGCTTCTTAAGATCCGGCTGCAGACGCAGTACTCGGCGGGCACGATCGGGGATGTGGCGAACTACAAGCCGAAGTACAACGGACTGCTGGACTGCGCGGTCAAGTCGTACCGTGAACATGGAATCCGAAAGGGCCTTTTCCGTGGGTTCAACTCGGTGCTGCTGCGAGACGTTCCGGGGTCCTTCTTTTACTTTGGAGCATACGTGTATGCGAAACGTGCGCTGGTGCCCGTTTGCGGGGTCCAGTCCGAGTCGGAGCTGCCGATGTGGGCACAGCTGTTCGCGGGTGGATTCGGTGGGGTTGCTGCGTGGGCTACGTGCTTGCCGCTGGATGCGATCAAAACACGCATTCAGCATGATACCGAAGGAAAGTACAAGGGCGTCATGGACGCATTTGGCCAGGCAATCAAGGAAGGCGGCGTCAAGGGTCTGTACCGCGGGGTTGGCCCCATCTTCTTGCGAGCATTCATCGCAGACGCAGTGTGCTTCTTCTGCTATGAGGTTGCAATGAAGGTTCTGAAGAAGGTGGACCCGTAAGGCGTGATCCATCTGCTCTCTCGCGTCAGAAATTGTAAGGTGAAGATCCCAATCCAATTGATTATTCCTTTTGCTATTCTATTACCATTATTACTGTTTTGTTGCTTCTTATTTCTTGTTTGCTGTATGGATTATTGGCTGTCCTTGTAGAGAAAACATGCTTCTTGGGTGGGTGGTGGGAATCACAATGTTGGCAATGGAGACTGCTGACACGGGGGGGGGGGGTTCATGCAGAACAGGACTCGCACAGCGCTGCAAGCTCATTCAGCGACTCCTTCATGCACTCTGCAAAAAAGTCCGATCGTAAATTACGAGACGAGACGTGGAAGAGCAGCTCGTGGCTTCGCACACAGTAGCAAACACCATAGCCGTCCGGGACGACAGCGCCAAACCCGGCAACAAACCACTCGGAAGTCATGTTCGATGTGGAAAGGGTCCAGTACGACGACCTCTTGAACAACGGGTCCTGGAAGACCGGATGCAGAGGGATATTACGCTCCCCAGCAATCAGCCGCATACCCACAAAATGCCGATCCACGCCCTGCGCGGCACTGGCGTCCTTCATGATGGCCGAGTGACGCATGCACGCCACATGAAAGAGCTCGTGCTTGGTAGACTTGGTGACATTGCCTGTGCTGTCCAAAAACGCTTCGATAAACGCCTTCATTTCGGGAGTGGCAGTTCTGCCGGTCTCGGTGCGACCGAAACCGTAGGTCCTCGTTTGGGCAGACTCGTAGCAAGGCGACATACGGCCCCAGATCTTGTAGTACGACATGTGGATTGCAGCCTGGAAAAAGGCATCCGGGGAGACCTTCCATGTCTTGATTGTTTCCTTTCCAAACGTGTTGAAACGCACAGGAGACAGAGAATGCTCGCGGACGATTTTAACGAGGTTGCGATGCGCACGTTGAATCCCCTCGCGCATGGTATCATCCAAGCTGAACTCCAAAAATCGAAACCTGTTTGGGATCGACGCGTCTGTCAACGGAGTTTCGTGGTTCACGGGTAGAAACAGCTTCGATCGTGCATAGGAACGCGTCCGTGCACAGGCATAGTCGACGCAGCCCATTGCAACGGTTCCATCCATTCCAGTATGTTCCCCAAGATAGCCCGCCTGGCCATCCGGAAACACAATAAAGTGCATCGACTTGTCAAAGAATCGATTGCGTCCATCCGCATGCCACAACTCGTGATCGTACGTCGCGATATCTCGTGGCGACTGTTCTTCCAAACACACAACAAACGATGCCGACCCAATCTCGAGCAGCGATTTTGCATTCAGGGGCGACAAGCCTTCGAGATGCTGATGCAGAACGGCCCACGTATCTCGATGCTCTGTTGTCAACACTCCAATGGAGCTGTCGCGGTTCTCAGGCAGCGCACGAGAAGCTTCCCAGATGCGCGCAAGCTGCAGATGAATTTCCTCGAGAGTAAACAAGCGTCCATCCGGATGCACGATCTCCATGCGATAAAAGTATCCTTTCACACTCACAATGACGTGATTGTACTTTCGGTAGTTGAAAATCTGCATTTGATCCCGCGATGTAACAGGAAGCCTCACAGTGTTGAACATGTACTTGAACATATCCATGCAAATCGGGGTTTTTCCTCCAACCGTATCGCACGGGATAGCGCCAGCCAAAAACTGCTGCTTGTACTCGGCCACTGCAAGGGTCAATTGCGCCGCGCGTTCCAACATTGCAATTCCTGGAATCGCGTCAAACGAGAAGAAGTACGAAACATTCAGCACTAACGGATCCCGATAGTCCACATACGCCCATTGCAGCCACCATTCTGAAAGCCACGAAGTCGAGCTTGCAGCTGCCCTCTCCTGCAGAAGCTTCGTCAAGAGCTCGCCCTGTCCACCGGGCTTCGCAAAGTCCATCAGCAGAGCCCTCGTTCTCTGGAACTCCTCCTCGGTTGAAATTCCACGCAGCGATCGAAGAAACCGGTCAACCGACTCGTCCAATGACGGAACAGGAAGCTTCGGCAGCGAAAGCTGGTTCGAAAGCATCTTGGACCCAGAGACCGGAAACGGCGCAATCGTGGTGAACGGAAGAGTCCGTGTCACAGAGTCCTTGTCGTCCCAGAATCCTGACATCTCCTCTCGTGCTTTCGCTACCCCACACTGTCCGTCTCAACAACAACAACAGTAATAACAATAACAACAAACGGAAAACGGAAAACGGAAAACCGAGGAGAAAATGACTCGTCGAAAATAGACGAAAAGAGAAAAGAGAAGAGAGAAAATAAATAGTGAGCGCGTGTGTTCATTCGAGAAGACACCAGAATTGATGTAGGTACGTATTTTTAAAAAGAAAGCACGGACGGACTTGAGACTACCGCTTTGTCGACATTGCTGGATCTGACAATGCTGTGGATGAATCGTGTCTTGCGCACTACGGAAATGTTCTCGATTTCTGTACCAGCGGAGAAGGATGTGCAGTATATCATACAACAGAAGAAGAAGAAAAAAGAGGACGACGACGACAACAACAGCAACAACTACAGCAACAACTACAGCAACAACTACAACAACAAGAAGAAGAAGATGCTCATTTATCAGATGTACTGTGCTCGTGTTTTGTACTGTACGCTATCGCTTCTTGTTCTTCTTTGTCTTTTTTGAACTGGTATTCCCGATGCCCGAGTCTTCTGCCGATGTCTCGGCTTCCCCTACTTCCGCTTCCTCTACTGCCATTTCCGCCGCGTTATCAGTAGCGACATCCTGGTGATGTTTGCTTTCCGTTTCTCCTATTGAAAGAACATCAACAGATGGCTGATCCACGCTTCCCGTCGTCATCACATCCGACACGACATCATCTCCACGCGCATCCTCTTGCACTGCAAGCATGGTGGGCTCGGCGTCCGATGTTTCGGCTTCCAACCGATGCTCATCTGACCGATCCTCTGAAGGATGCTCAGCATCAGAAATCGGTGCAACCTCCGTTTCTCCGTCCACAGGTCGCACCTCGGGCAGCGACTCGGCATGCGGTTCGACATTCTGCGGTTCAACCGTGGCATCCTGCAATACGCCAGCTTCGATCTTCGGAGAATCCTCTTCAAACGTATCCTTTAGATCGGAAGATTGAACGCTCTCTGCAACTCCGCTGCTCACAAGCAAAGCACCCTCCTGAACCACGGGCGACTCGACGTGGGTATAGGACACATCTGGGCTTGCTAGAGCAGGCACGATTCCAAGTTCGTGCGCATCGTCGTTCTCAGCGTCCTCGAAATCTCTGCGATTCTGTTCATTTTGTGCAAGAAGGGCTTCCACCTCGGCTGTGTTGCTCGGCATCGTCGCACTGCTGTCTGTATTGGAAGCCGCTGATCCATCCAAGAAATCATCCACACTCGTTTCAAGCACCCTGCTGGAAATCGGCGACAAGGCGCCAGCCGATGAGGTCGGTGTTCCAACGATCATGTAGCCCAGCGTAATTGCCGGAACAGGTCCAAGGCCATCTCGAGCATCTTCGGGAAGCAGTGCGCTCAAATGCTCAATCTGAGATCGAAGCTTCTCCAGGCGTCCCAGTGCGCTCTGCACCTGAGTCGAAATATCAAAAAACAGCTTTGCAGGCTCCACAGCTCGCCTTGCTTCCCGAGCCCTGTCCACAGTCCGGTCCGCAGAATCCTTGAGCAGCCCCTCCATCATCCTCACCTTGCGCGACACCAAATCCTGGTTCGCCGCAATGGTCCTGCTCGTTGATCGGAAATACTCGTGCAGCGTCACCGTGATCGAATCGGCAGACCGAACATCGAGTCTCAACTCATGGATGCCGCCCTCCGATGAAACGGATTTAGAGCCCCAGAATTTGAGCTTTTCCTTCCAATCCGAAGACTTTTCCTTGAGCAACGACTCGAATCGGGGAAGAGAATTCAGCGTGAGGATCGCTGGATCAATCAGAACTGCATCATCCCCCGACCCACCGTGGGAAACAATTACAATGTCATCATTCTCGTCCTCCGCGGTCTTGGCAGTCATCGACGTTGTCGAACTCGCACTCGGCGACTTCCGACTTGTCATCCTACTCATAAGCGACTTTTTGGACGCAGACGTCTCCTTGTCGCTGTTCGAAACAACACTTGCACTCGTCGGAGAATCCGCATGCTGGCTCTGGTCACTACTGCCTTGGGTCTGGCTCGATACATACGCATCTCCAGATGGCTGATGAGGTGACGCAGCGGCCACAGGGGTCGATGGACCTTGTGCAGGTGATTTGGCAGACTTTGCGCCTTTCGATCCTTCTTGACCCTATTTATACACATCCAATATGTATACATGCACATATACACATATATAATGGTTGTTTTCGTTGTTTGTTTGTTTTTTAAGTACGAAATCAAAAAGTTAATATTGCCTCTTCTTGATTAGAAACACCGCAGTCCAAGAACCAATAGGCGCTGTATGGACTCGCAATGATCATGGATGCGGAATAAAAAGAGACCTTCATACCATTTCTCGTCTGTTCCGTGTTGCTTTCTGCTGCCTTTTTTGTTTTTAAGTCTTCTGTTGCGTTGTGCTGTGTTGACTTTGGCTTGGATGTAGTGTAGTCAGACAAACGAACGCAGAGAAAGAATGCAAAGGAAAAAAAGAAGCAACGAAATCCCCAAAAACTTTCCAGAAAGGCAGAGCGCTTCTCAAGCAGTAGTCGTGCTCAAGCAAAGGCCGCTGTCACTTATTGCGGTATGATGAAGGAATCTAAAGCGCACGTAAACAAAAACACTGCCACGCGCCATGCGCATGCGCATGTGTTTGCTATCTTCACAGCTCCGTCCACACGATGCCCGATTCGTTTCGTCCCATTTTGGTCATGAAATCCCTATATAAATACGCCGCCGTGTTGCATTCTCGCACAGCGACGCTCATTTCATTTTCTTATTCTTATTGTCCATGCAACGCACGGTGTATATACGTCACGTCCGCAACGCCCGCGCAAGAGTCGTGATGGCACAGTCGTAGTTGAAACGGCTGTAGTCCGGCCTGACAGATGCGGACATTTGGTGTACAATGCAGGCGTGCAGGACTTTTTCGTTTTGTTTGCTATTTAAATGAATGTATTTGAGTTGCGCTCAGCATACCTTTGTAGTTGGAAATTTGCTCCATAATCAAGACAACAGGAAAAATCGCGAGGTTCATAAAGGAGAGGGTTTAGTTATTTTCATTATTTTTAAATATATTTTTTTGAATTAGGAAATGCCTGTTCGCGTAGCGGACGGGTCGATTGATATTGGGCAATCTCGGTATGCTTTGCCTCTTCCTTCGTCGACTGGGTCGATATCCGTGGCTTCGAATGCACAAGAGAGTGCATCGACTGCATCTCGGGCGGGGTTCTTCGTCTTCTTCTCTCCCACGCGTTGGTTTGGGTGGCTGAAAGAGCACCCGAGGGTTTCCGTGACTGGCCTTGCCGTGTGTGGAGCAGCGTACATTGGGTACAAAAGTTTCCAATTGTTCGCACTCATCCGGCTTGTACGATACTACAGAAGGCTATACCTTCCCTCCTTGACGGGACATTCCTCAAGATCGTCTGTGGGTCCGTCCGGGAGCTCATCGCCACTCGCGGGAGATTCATGGGATCGTCAACCTCCGGTCCGCGGAGCGTCTTCGTATTCGTCTACGTTTCGATTTTCCACGCATTTCTTCCCTGACGTGTGCTCCAAGCTCGGCGTATCCGAGATGAGGAAGGCCACGGCCAGTGGTGCTGCAAAAGAGGAGGCGATAGGTGGTGGACCGGCAGGAGATGCAGAATTGCGTAGCCAGAAAGAGGAATTGAAAAGGCAGTTTCTGGTGGACATGGCCAAAGGGATTTTGGTTCATCCACGTACGCAGCGGGTGGTGGTTTCTGCATCGGATGCACTCGATGCAATGGCGTACGAACGGGCCGAGCTTGTGAATGGGATTGCGAGAATATCATGGGAGGCAGCAGCTCCTTGGCGAAGATGGATTGCCGGGTGGATTGGCGAAGGCGTCTCGCTTACACACTCGGTAAAGGTCGGGACGACCAGCGCAGTATTGTTTGTGGAGCGACTGAAGGACATTGGGCGGCACTTGGATGTTCTCATTGAAGTCGTTGCAGAGATCAAGGCTTCCCGCAGGTAGCAGTGGCCTCTGTTCTGACGCTTGGCGGCGGCTGCGCTGCATGGCTCGCCATGTTTGTAACTTCGTTTGCGTTTACACCTTACCTAACTATTCTATATAAGTTCCTGCACAATTCTATGTATGTGTGTGTGTGTGTGTGTGTTCAGCACTCCATGATTCTGTTCTTCAACTACAAGTCAGCAAACTCTTCGGAAGAAGACTGCTCCATCAAAATCGGTCCCGGTTGCATCCAGGCCTGGTACGCTACACGAGCGCAAAAAATGACAAAAACGATCACCAGAATCACTCGTATGGTGACAACTGGTCCCTCGGTGGATTTTTTTGCAGAGCCCTGGAGGTTCTTGGGATCCTTTGCGGCAGACGGAGCGGCAGCCGCACCGTGCAATGGCTTGCGGAGATTCGACAAGTCCACATCTGCATCGTCGTCATCAATGTCATCCTTTCGGCTCTCCAGTTCTGGAATGCAGCGGTCCACCCCAGCAATGCACCGCTCGACAAGAGAACCCTCTGAATCAGACAGAGTAAGTAGCTTCAGGGGCGCTGCGTCGTTCGAGGAAACATGCAGCACAAACGCAGCTCCGGGAAACGGCAGTTTGGATCCATCAAGGTCCAGCGCATCGAGTATTTCCGAAGAAGCGCTGATGAGTTCCGATGCATCCTCCGGCAACTCGGGCGTATCCGAAACAATCAGGAGCACTCCACACGCACTGCACAGCACGCAATTGTTCTCCTGCACAGAAAGAATAAACGGACAGTTTGAAACCAGCCTCAACAACAGATCGCATTGCTGCATCGGCGACGCGGCACTTCTTCTGCCCTCGCCATCCTCCTTGGCCGCAGCCTTCGCCGCACGGTCCATCACTTGATGAATCAGCGGGTGCTTCTGTCGGACTGACTTCTGCAGCCCCCTGTGCACACACTTCAAGTTTTTTTCAAACTCTATGCGTTGCGAAGCCCGCGGGTTCAGCCCGGCAAGAAACATCGCCGCAAGATCCTCCACATCCGACACAGTCGACCACTGAAAGCGAACGTCCGTGTCCGTGACCCTTGCAATCCCACCCGCAAACTGCAGCACCGGTTCAAACCAGTACGCAACCGCATCCTTTACAAACGCCGCTTCCGCACCAGCCGCGCTGAATTCACCCTTCTTTTTGCAATATTCCGCAATGTCTGCAAACGACACAACACACTCACATCGCCCTTGCGAAAGACTCGACAGCGCAGTCACAGACATGTACTCGCGCGCAAACAGCGTCGACACTGCAGACCAACTCAGCGACATGTCTTTTTCACCCTCCTCCTTTTTCTTCTCTCTGCTCACTCCTCCTGCACACCTATGTCTTTTTCACCTTGAGTCCGCAACGCACAAACAAAACCGAAAATGAAGAAACAACACAAGAAAAGGAAAAACTTATTATTATTATTATTATTATTATTATTATTATTATTATTATTCGTACGCGTGTGTGTGTGTGTGTGTGTGTGTGTGTGTGTGTGTGTTTGTCAATCATCGTCACTCAAAAAAGACTCCACACATCAACAGACATCAAAATAATATATATACGGTATATAAAAGACGGAAAAGGATCACAAAGCCCTACCCTAAAGATTTTTTGTATTGTGCGCAGCGTCCTCCTTTCTCTACTGTGCTCCTCCATGAGTCCTCGAAAAGAGGAGAGAGAATAAACAAACCATCAAAAAGGGCTCTCTAAATCATAATAAAATATCAAAGTATTACTATTTAAAAAAACACCGCAGAGCTTTGGTTTCGTATTGGTTTTTCGATTTTTCCAACTCTTTTCCATTTATTAATGCTTTGATTATTTTTTTTCCCATTGTTTTTCTTATATATATATATATACATTATATATTATATATTATATATTATATATTTTTTTTTGTTTTTTGTAATTGTTTGGAAGTTGTAGCTCTGGTTGGGATTCTTTTGTCTTGGGGGTCTCGCATTTTATCGAGGTGCGCTTTTGTATCGCTTTCGGTAAAGAGAAAGTCGGCGTTTTGGCGGATTGGTGGCGCCGGTCTGTACATTGTGCATACATATATACATCTACGTTATTTGCGGTTTGCTTTTGCTTTTGCTATCTGCATCGTAAGGGGCGTTTCTGTCAGTGTTGTGGTTTGTAGTGAAGCGGTGTTGTTGTCGTTGGGTTGTCTGTTTTGTTTTTTGAGGGGGGTTTCAATAGGCCGATGAGCGGGTCGCGACATGGGCTCTTCCGTATGCAAATCATCAAAGTCCACGGCAGTCGAGCCTGGATCACCGCTTGATGCCGAGTCGGAACATGCTTATCCTCCTACTCCATCCTCGACGAGTCCTGATTTCCAGTCGCCAACGAGCTGCACCTCGAGCCAGTTCGAGCGCAAGTACGTCGAACAAGGGTCGCAAACATCAACCGCACATTCTCGAAACACCTCCATCGTCACGTTTTCTTCACTGCCTCCTCCCGAAAATTCTAGTAGTCATCATCAGCATCTGCATCACAGTAACAGTAACAGCAGCAATAGCGGTAACGGCGTTGGAAACGGCGCGGGCAGTAATCCTGCACCGCCCCAATCGCAGAATCCAACGTCGTACAATAGCGCTGGCGTAAATGGATACATCGGGACAGCACCGGGAAGAAGAAGATCGTCTGGCATGCAAGTCGCAAATATTCCGCCGCTCGCCACGAACTCCGTTGCCAATTGTGTGGCTGCACCGTCCGTGTCTTTAATTCCCGGCAATCCGATGCTGGTCGTTAACAGCGCCTCTTCCTCTCCTTTTTCCTCTTCTGCTCCTGCTCCTGCATCGGGCACGAATGACGCGGTAGTCTCCGGTGTTCCAGGGCTTGCCGTTTCGCGTTCCGAGTCTGTCTCCACACAAGGTAACATTTCGAATAATCCCAGCAGCGCCAATGTGAATGCAAGTGGTGCCGCTTCGTCACAGATGAGCCCAGGATTGGGAGCAGCGGTGGGCACCGGTGCTGGCGGTCATCAGCCGCCAAACTCCGCTCGAAGCTCTGCTCTTCCTCCCGTTCCGCAGTGGCAGCGTGGTGCTCTGATTGGTTCGGGCGCGTTTGGAAAAGTGTACCTGGGGCTCGATCTGGAATCCGGGCAACTGCTTGCGGTCAAGGAAGTTGTGTTCCACGGAACAATCACAGCAATCCAGTCGCAGGTCACACAACTCATGCGAGAGATTTCGTTGATGCGGCAACTAGACCATCCAAACATTGTGCGGTACATTGGCGCAGAGAGGAAGAATGCATCTTTGTATATTTTAATGGAGTATGTACCAGGAGGGTCGCTTGAATCTCTTGTGCACAAGTTTGGATCGCTGACAGAACGCGTGTGTCGTTTGTACACCATTCAGATGCTGCAGGGCCTGTCCTATTTGCATTCACACAAGATCCTGCATCGAGACATCAAGGGTGCAAACATCTTGGTGAACACGGACGGCACGATCAAGCTGGCGGATTTTGGTGCTTCGAAGCAACTGGCGGAAATGAAGACAATGACGGGCGCCGATGGCTTCGCGTCCATGAAGGGGACGCCCTACTGGATGGCCCCGGAGGTCATCAAGCAAATATCGCATGGAAGGTCCGCGGACGTGTGGAGTGTCGGGTGCACCGTCATTGAAATGGCCACTGGAAAACCCCCTTGGTCGGAATTCACGTCGATTGTCGCTGCCATGTTCCATATCGCAGACACAAACGACATGCCTGCAATGCCCCCGACGTTCTCCGAGTTGGGTGTCGACTTTTTGCGGAGCTGTTTCATCCGGGATCCAAAGATGCGGCCGAATGCCGATGAGTGTCTCCAGCATCCGTGGATTACGCAGCAGTTCCAAGAAAGGAGAACCACCAATCCCAACCTTGCAAACTTGGCTGCGGCTGCGGCTGCGGGTTCGGGTTCGGGGAAGACGCCTGCTAATGGCCATGTTCCGCCGACAAGTATCAACCTTATTCCTCCGTCTCCTGCGTCACGAACTGGAGGACTATTGTCAAATGGAAGTCTCAGCCCGTCGCGCGCATATGGCAGTTCCATTGGAGAGGAAGCCTCGACAGTTTCAGAGCTTGCGGCTGCTGGTGCAGAAGAGGACAGCGATGACGACCATGAAGATGAGGAAGAATTCGACAACGTCATTGATCTCGACGACCCCGATCAAGCCCGGATGGTGCAGAACCGTAAGAAGAACAACAAGAAGAAGAAGAAGAAGACGAAGGGCAAGAAGAAGCGCGACGAATCTATTCTTTCGCCATCCAACTTTCACGTGCAGGTTGAAGGCGAAGGAGCCGCGGCTTCAACAACGGACACTGGTTTGGGTGAGCCATCCAAGGATCGCAAACGTGTCCTTCTTCCGTCAAGTTCTCCGGAGCCCTCCACTTCCCCTGCTGGTTCCTCAAATGCGGCTTCGACACCGGGTGCCCCATCGTCATCATCATTACCCGCCACCGCCACCGCCACCGCCATCGCCCTTGCGCCTCCTTCCGATGATCCGCGGCAGAACATTGTCCCCGACGATCTCGATGGCGACGATCCTATCCAAGTACCCAAGAATCCGGAAATGCAGCAGAGCTCGATTCTCTTGTATCTGGATCAGAAATCAAAGCGCGACTCGATCCGGCTCATGGACCAAGACATGCTCAAGAACTGGAAACGCCTCAGTATGGGTCGCAACCAACTCCCAATCACCTCTCCCAGACCAACGCTCGACGACCTCTTTCAGTCCGATTCCTAACTGTTTTTCTTCTCTTTCTGTCGTCTCTTCATTTCAACTTTGGGTTCAACACAAACGGGAAAAAACGAAAAACTGCATTTCTAACTGATTTTTGGTTTTGTTTTGTTTTGGTGGCTGTTGTTTTCTTTTCCCCCATCTTTCGTTTTATTATGATAGTCGCGAAGGGAAAGAGGAAAGAAAAAAAGAAAAAACGTGATGCAGAGCATCTGACTGTCGCCAGTGTGTTTGTTTGGGCAGCTTTCCTTCTTCGTCATCCTGAACATCCATTCATTCCGGTTGCATGAAAACTCCGTATTCTTCTCACTTGCTGCGGCTTGCTACTTGCTGGATCGTGACTTTGCGGCGACAAAACCAGCAAAGACTGCGACAGGCAGCACGACGAACTCTGCAATGTGTGAGATGTTTCGGACAAGCTGTCTCATTCCTGATACTCCTTTTTTTTCCCCTCCCTGTTTGTTTTTCCTTTTCCTTTTCTCTACTGTTTTCCTCTGCGCGCTGCGTATTGCGTGCTTTCTTTTCCCCCCAAATAAAATTACGATGAAAATCACACAACCCAAATTCAGAGGAGACTATGTGATAAAAGAATCCGAGTCCAAGAAAGAAAAAACAAGAAACGAAAGCCTATTCAAACGAGGATAGCGTCTATTTCTACGCTCGACGATGGGTGTTGATGGAGTTTTTTTTACAGTAGTTTTCAATGGAGCGAGTGTTTAAGTGGTAATTGTTTTTTACAGCAGGAAAAAGAAAAGAAAAGCGCGGGAGGAAGAAAAAACATCGTTGGTACAACAACAACGCAGAGGGAATCACTAGTGATGTTTTTTCGATCCGAATCGCGCATGAGTTCGCTCTGCGATTTGGTCATAGGCGACGTACACAAGGAACAGTCCCACTCCAAGTCCAAATCCAGGAAATGCAAATCGAAAGTTTCCATTCAGCTTCGGGTGGTTTCTCCACGCATCATTCTTTCCGAAAAACCCCATTGCGGCTGCCCCCTTGCTCTTGCTTGCTGACGCTTGCCAACTTACTTTCAAAAACAAACACAAAGGATGGATTATTCACTTAGTCAAAACATTTAAAGGTAGAATGAAAGGCAAACCCCACCAATAAACTATGACAAATTATGCCAAACGGGAAGTTAGGGTTTTTTGTTGTTGTTGTTGTTGTTCTGTTTTCGATGATTGTCCAAAATACAAAACAACATCTACGACAGTTTCCTCGTTGTTGCGCTTGCACGGCTCTACGAACGTTTTATATGACGACCACTGAGATAAACAAAAGGTTTTAAAACTCTGTACAAGAATGAAGGCAGCGAAGTCAGCAGCGCGTTCGGTTCTCAAACACGCGGATTTCGCCACGCACGTCGGTTGTGAGAATGAGGGCGTTCTTGGACGAGTCCGATCGAAACGGGACAAACATTGCATTGGTAAGCGCACACGTTGGTCCGTCATCCACTGGAGGAATGGCCTGCAACACGATCTTTTCTTCGGATATTGGATATCCGATCGTCACGCTTCTGGCCGAAGACCCGGAGGAGGCAGAGCCACCTAGCGCGTGAGCAGGACCAGCCTTTTTTCCAGAGGGGTCCGAAGACGCAGCAAAGATGTGCTTGGACTTTGCAGCAGCAGCGGCGGTGGCAGACGACGAAGAAGCCGCGGACGCCGTCGAAGCGGAGGAAGAGGGCAGCACATGCGATGTGGGAGTGTTTGTTGCAACGGGCTGAAGCGTCGGGAGGTTGCAAGTGGCAACGAACGCCTCGTAATGTTTGTTCAGGTCCTTGCGATGCCCTGCGACGGCCGGGTTCGGAGAACTCCTCCAAATGTATACTTTTCCGTCGTCGGATCCCGAAACAATGTACGTGCCATTTTGCGAAAAGCCGCCAACGAGCTGCGACCGCTTGTTAATATAGCCGCGATACTTGCAGCCGCACGAAAAGTCATTGATGTTGAAGAGACGAATGCGCGAATCGTTGGTGGACACCAGCACCTTGTCACCATCTGGAGATACGGAAAACCCCGTAATCTTTGGCGGCGGTGCACCGCTGCGTTTCGGCTTGTCCAAAGTAGGGGAAGCGGACTCCTGGTCGTCATCCAACTCGCGTCGCCACGGTCTTCGAATACGCTTCCACCACTTTCTTCGCTTCGACGTGCGAATCACATCGATCCTCGTGAGTGCGCGGAACCCAAATGAGTCCTCCGCTTCCTTGCACACGAACAGCGACCATGTTCCCTCGAATGATCCGGTCATGATCAGAATCGGAGAAGTGCCGTGCTGGACTTGGGATGCAGGTGTCATCATAACAGACAGCGAGGTGAGGAAGTTCTTTGTGTCCAGCCAGTGAAGCACCTTTTTGCCCGGTATGTTCCACAGACGGAGGCGCTCGTCCAGGGAGACAGAAAAGAACATTTTTTCATTCAGCGGATGAAACGCAACTCCAGTAACAAAATCATCGTGCTTGAACATCCACAAGCATGCGTCGCGTGATATATGCCATAAACGAACCGTGCGATCCATGGAACCAGAAATGACAAAATTCGATGGAGACCAATCCAGGCAAAATATATCGCCAGTGTGCCCCGTCCACTGCTTGAGCGGGATCTCCTTTACCAACTTGCGCTTCTCCGCAGCAGCTTGTGAATGCGTAGTTGTGGACGAGGAAGACGCCGATTTTGTCTCCCACTGGTCCTTGCTGCTGTCCGGAGCAAAGCTCTGCGGAGGCATGCTGCCGCCACCTGCAGCAAGCCCCGCATTCGCCGACGAAGACTGCGGAGTTATTGCGCCTCGATGAATCTTCCAGACACGAACAATCCCATCTTGTCCTCCTGTGGCAAGATACTTTCCGGTATGAGAAAACTTTGCGGCCCAGATGGAGCCTGCATGCCCCGGTAGAGCCTGAATAAGTACTACATCCTTGAACTCCCGTTCTGAATTCTTGATATTCGACGACGTTCGCACATTCCAGCCTTGCGGTGGCAAGGAAATCTGATACGCAAATCCGTGCGGATGCGATGGACTAAACGGAATATCTTTCGGCTCTGCAGATCCCGTGCCTTTAAAGAGACACCCGCCACACAAGAAGGCGGAACCCGTCTGCTGCTGCTCCTCCTCGCCTAGTAACCCTGTCGCAGAAGGAGGCGCGGCTCCAGAAGGCGTTGCTCCGCTAGAATCGTGTCCTTGGATCTGTTTCCCGGAAAGCTGTGGAGTGTTCGCAGCACTCTGAGATGCAAACTGAGCGGCTGCAGACGGTCGAACAGGACTTGGTAGGGTGCCACGAAAATCCCGATCACCCGTCTTGCGCAACGAACTGCCAGATGTGCCAGAGTGCATTCCGGATGACGGCGATTGGCTCCTGGAAAGCGACCGCAGTCGAGGCGATTCTGCTCTTCCGATTGTTGAGCTGTTCGACGAATCTCTGTTCCGCATTGCGGCGGGTCCAAACGACGACCGCCTCGATCTCGAACCACCATTGTCCTCAACGTTGGAAACATGTCGAGGATGCAGCGGATTTCCACGCATGGAAAACCTTCGATACATTGGATGAAGTCCAACTGGACTTGGATCAGGAGACGACGGAATTGGATACCCTTCCTCCTCGACTATCCTCGCTTCGCCACGGGAATCTGGTCCAAACGGACTGAAGTTCCGATCTCGCATAGCGCGATCGGCGTGTTCGAATTCATGATCCTCCTCCTCCTCCTCCTCATCATCATCATCATCATCACCAGCACGAACACCAGCACGAACACCAGCATCCGCATGTGCATGCGCATGCATGTCCGCGGCTGAAACTGAGAAGCTACGTTCTGAATCCAGCTCCGGAAGAGTGAGTTCGCGCAGCGTTTCCTCGACAATGGCAGCTTCCATCTGCCTACGTGAAATCCGATCACTTGACTCTCTCCGAATGGACGACTGACGAAACTCAGCAGCCGCATCACTGGTTTCATTGCCGCTGCTACTAACACTACTGCTACTGATTACTGCTGACTTGTAATTGGCTGCGGCTACTGCAGCCGAGAGAGATGCAGCACCAGCAACAGATGATGAAGACGGCTGAAAGGGCGGGAGTGATGGATCCACGGGCAACGGAGATTCTTCAATAGCTGGAGAATCCGGTATTGCGACTCTGCAAACCCCTGACGAAGCCGAGTCGATTGATGGATCTCGAAGAGGAAAAGGCGTCAAACAACTGATGCTGGATTGCCCGGTGTGATTAGCGTGCGCAGATAGCACCAACTTGTTGGGAAGCGGATCGGGACTTGTGAGAATCGAAATGGAGATATGGCCCATGTCTCCTTCGATTGCATCTTCAAACTGTTCATCTTCATCCGAGTCCGATTCAAACAACGAATGATGATTGCTTGAGATCATGAAGAAAACAAAAAAGGTTCACCAAGGCTTCCTGTTCCTCCCTATTTGCTGAGTCTCTTTTCCTTTTCTCTCTCTCTCTCTCTCTCTCTCTCTTTTTGGGGGGAAATCGGCTTTTTCACGCTTTAAAAACAAACACCCTTGGAATTTTTTACGCAATGCACATAGTAGATGCTTGAGAAAACGGTCCGAAAATATCGTATGCGTCGGGACTCGGGGGAAACGGAAGAGCACGAATGAGCGAACACGATGGATGTTAGAAATGGATGGAGAAAGAAGATAAAGAAAAGGAAGATATGAAGAAGGAAACGAAGGCGAGAAGAAGGATGCGTTCGAGGTTTTCCAATGGAAGTCCAGTTTTTTCCTCGGCGATGAGTATCAAGTATTTGCCGCCAAATACCCGGCTCTCTTATCGGGAACAGGATTGGTCAAATGCAAACTACCGTAGACATCACCGCGTTTTTTCCCGATCGGGGCATTATCGGGTGATTTTCGGCGAAACTTGTATGTTTCTCTCCCCGAATTCACTCGCCAAAGAAAAAAACCGTACAAATTGATTTTCGAAAAAAGATTGATGCAGCTTTTTTTGATTTATATATATATATATTATTTTATCTGGGTCGCGTGTTTTTCACATTGTTATGGCTTAAGTCGTTTTGAAGACGGCGCAGGAAAGGTTTGAGGAAGGGGAGGGGGAATGGTGCGGTGTTGTGAGAAAATATCGGAGAAGGAAGCGGCGCAGATTGCGGCGTTGGAAATCCGAGGTGTGTTGCTTGACAAGGATGGGACTCTTGTGGATTTCCTTGGATTATGGGGCCCAACATTCGTGTGCGCCACTTACAATTTCACGTGTCGCATAAGCAAAATGTTGGGTAAGTACCAACACCTCCACAACAACAACAACGGCAACGGCAACAACAACAACAACAACGACAACGACAACGGCAACGGCAACAACAACGGCAACGACAACGACAACGACAACGGCAGCAGCAATCATGGTGTGAGCAGCAATGGGGATGTGTCGAGTGGGGACTTCTTTTCTGCCGATGAAAAATGGAGGGTTTGCTGCGATCTTTGCCAGTCTGTTGGACTCTGCATCAAGTTTCCCAATGGACACCAGAGCTACCATCAACACCACCCGTTCTTTTCAGCAGAGCCTCAGTATGAAAAAGACCAGATTTCACATGCGCAGTCTCTGTTACCGTTCCTGTCAATTCAGAGCAGCACGTCGTTGTTCGTAATTGGACGAACTGTGGAAATCGCCGACTGTTTTATTCGTGTTCTCCGCGGAAAATACTCACAATCGGAGCGTACCGAGGCTATGATTGCGCACGTCTTCCATGATTCACCGAACACAGAGATTGCTTCAATGTTGCGAGAACAGGTGTACACGTTTCAAGCACTGCAGTGGAACATTGCACATGGAGCGTGGTTCTCCGGGCAGGAAAAGGTGTGCAAGGTGCTGCGCGCGATCAAGGAGCGAGGGTACACGCTTGGAGTGACGACACAGGATGAGAAGATGTTCGCAATGTCGTGTTTGCGCGCCATGAAGCTCGTGATTGGCGACGAACGCGATGATGATAATGGTGACGGTGATTCGCGGCATGCGCGAGTAGATCTGTGTTCCTCTACTGCAGTGTTGCAAGAACCGCTAGTGGTGGCAGCCGATGAAGGATACGGAGAGAAGCCGCACCCAGGAATGGTATTTCGATTTGCTTCTGTCTCCAAGATTGATCCACGAAACATCTGCATTGTGGGAGACTCGGTAGATGACATGAAAATGGCATTTCGGTCCACCGTGCGGCTTTTTGTCGGGATTCTGTCTGGAGTGACCAGCGCTGCGGAATTCGACGAATGCCTCGAGTCCCTGAAATCGGAAGGACATCCTGTCGCATGCAACAATGATTCGGAGCCGGATCATGAAACCGCGATCGTGTACCTAAACCACATCAGCGATCTTGCGCGGCTGCTTCCATAGAGGATGCTCATGCAGGAGCAGGTATCGGCGTAGGCGCTGGTGCGGGAGCGGAAGTGGAAGCGGGAGCGGAAGTGGAAGCGGGAGCGGGAACTTGTGTTTGCGCAGGGCGCGGTCCCAAGTTGGCCATTACTGAAGTCGAGGGAGGCATCGTGGATGCCGATGGGTCGGTGGCTCTTGCGCGGGCCTCCCCTGCAGCTTGCATCATGCTTTCCAAATCCTCACCTCGCTCGAGTCTTTCTTCTGCCGCGAGTCGTCTGAGCACCCGAATGCCCACTTTAAACTGAAATGCAAGCATGATGATGACAATTCGCACGAGGAACAGAGGCGTAAATTCCACCAAGGCGTACCACACGAGTGTACCTGTGAGCAAGATCAGGAATGCATTCAGCCGCGTATCCGAGTCTCGCATTGCCGCTGAAATGCCCAGCATGTCGACGAGTAGATTAAAGAGATGTAGTCCGATTGACATAGCCACACTCAAATCGCCAACTGAAATCGTCAGCAGGAGGATCAGCACGAGGAAACAAATGTCCATGGACAGCAAGAACACAAGCGACCGTTTCCTTCGAAGGTGCAGCAGCAATTCATAAGACGGAATTGTTGTTTCATAATCCACATCTTCCCAGATATGCGTGATGCGCGGGAAATTCGATGCCTGAAATCTGGCAAATGGAAACCCAAACCGCGTGAACAAAACACTCCGTTCACTCTGCAGCCGTCGCTCTTCAGCCTCTTCATTCAGCCTCGCTGTTTCTCTCGCCTCCGCTTCCGCAGCCTCCTTTGCAGGATCCACGGCCATTGATATTGATCCATCTGGATGAGAAACCAGAAACCGATCCGGAATCGCAAATCCCGCCGACTCGGAAGCTTCCGACGATGACGGCTGTGAAGAAGATGACGGCTGTGAAGAAGAGTGCAAGTTCGACATGTCCGTCATTTCAATCTGAACGCGATCCTCTGATCGGCTTGCAGACGACGCACTGCCACTACTTGGCGCTAAAAATGGCTCGTGATCGTAATCATGATCCCGATCATCATCATCATCATCATCATCATCATCATCATGACCATACGGATCCGTCTCGGATGGTTGATCGTGGCTGCCAAGTAAACGCGGGTTCTCCTCATCCGTCGAGTGCCCCTGTACACGTTCATGTTTTCGATGCGCAGCCCTCCGAAAGAACGGCATGTTTTGAAATGTATGCACTACCCCTATCAAGAAAAAAAACACGTACACCAAAAAAGAACAATCTTTTCTCAATATATATATGTGTGTGTGTGTGTGTGTATGTGTGTGCGTGTATTAAATTTTCAACGAAAATGATGAAAATATGCAAAGGAACCAAAAATGAAGCTCAGAGTTTGTTTCGCAAGTAGACGAAACCACCACCACACCCCACATCCTTATTGGACTCGTTTGAAAAAGGTTGGGTCTGCCTGAAGTCTAAACTACAGTTGATGGCGGGCAGGTCGGGGGCTGTCGGAGAATAAAAAGCAGCCAGCTTTTGGCAGGCAGGCAATGCGCTTCCCGCAAAGCGCAGGGCGCACGAAACGCACGAAACGCATGCAGTTTGTTCTGAGCATTCCTGAGCTCTGCCTTCTCTTTTATTTTTCTATCTTTGTTCTTGATTTCTTTTCTTTTCTTTTCTATTCTATTCTTTTCTTTTCTATTCTTTTCGTTAATTGAATCATTTTATTTTTATAGTTTGTCGCCATTTTGCTGTTGCTGTTGGGGATTTGAAAGAGAGGGAGATTTTGGGAAAGGATAATAATATGTCGACGGGCGGATGTGCGTGGGTGACGGATGTTCGAGAGACGATGCTTCGGGAGAAGATTGGAGATGGGCTTGGTGCATCGGAGCCGTTGACTGTGATGCAGCTGTTTGAGAAGACAGTTGCAGACCACCCGAGTGCCCCTGCATTGTGCTACAAGCCTAATGGGAACGGAGAAGGGTCCGAATGGAAGCAAATTGTGTTTTCCGAGTACTTGGCGCTTGTTCGGCAGGTTGCTCGAGGACTGATTTCGCTGGGTGTTGAGCGATTCGATGCAGTCTCGATCCTTGCTTCGAACTCGTATCAGTGGTTCGTTGCGAATTACGCTGCGATTTACGCAGGTGCTATTGCAACTGGGATCTACATCACCAACGGATCCGACGCTGCATCGTTTATTGCACGGCACTCGGAATCCTCCGTCGTCATCGTGGACAGCGAGGCACAGCTCAGCAAGTTTGCAAACCACGAACTGCCCAAGGTCCGTGCGTTTGTTTGTTGGCAGCCGGGCTTCAGCTCTCGGAAAATGCCGTCTGGAGTGACCGTGTATTCCTGGGAAGACCTGCTTGCGATTGGATCGGACCAAGTCCAAGAAGACGGCCAGTATCGCCACCAGGCTCTCGCACGACAGCTGGAAGAACGCGTGGCATCCCAGACTCCTGGCCATTGCTGTACTCTGATCTACACATCCGGAACTACAGGGACAGCAAAGGGTGTGATGATTTCCCATGATAACGTCACGTTTACGGCGCGTGCACTGGTGGAAACCATTGGGCTGAAGCCGGAAGACCGCGTTGTCTCGTATCTGCCACTGTCCCACATTGCTGCCCAGATCTTGGACATGCATGGTAGCATGGCTTCCGGTTGCAGTATCTGGTTCGCACGGCCAGATGCGCTTCGTGGAACCTTGGTCGTCACATTGAACGAAGTTCATCCGACGGTTTTCTTGGGAGTTCCGCGTGTTTGGGAGCGATTCCACGAGACGTTTCGTAATATTCCTGGAATCTCCGGTGCCATTGTGCGATCGAAACTGGGTCTTGACAAGTGCCGTCTTGAATTCACTTCCGCAGCACCAATTGCCAGAGAAACTCTTCTATGGTTTGCCTCGATCAACATTTCGCTTCTCGAGATTTTCGGGATGTCCGAGCTCACGGGCCCTGCAACGTTCTCGCTGCTGACTGGGAACCAGTACAAGCTTGGAACCTGCGGCGTGCCGATGTGCGGCACAGAAATCAAGATTGCAGAACCGGTGGACGCGGACGGCATCGGAGAAATTGTGTTTCGGGGACGCCATGTGTTCATGGGATACTTTAAGAACCCAGAGGATACGTCAGCGATGATCGATGCAGATGGATATGCGCATTCAGGGGATCTTGGCGCGTTCGAGGACTCCAAGTTGGTGATTCGTGGCCGCCTGAAGGAACTGATCATCACTGCGGGAGGCGAGAATGTCGCGCCTGTGTTTGTTGAACACCTCATCAAGGAGGCTTTGCCACAGCTTGTCGCAAACTGCATGGTTATTGGTGACCGACGAAAATTCATAAGTGCCGTCATGACGCTAAGGACGGTCCCGGATGCTGCCACCGGACAGCCAACGAAAACGCTGATTCCGCAGATTGTTTCCATCCTCGAAGCTGCGGGAAGTTGCTCCAAGACTTCGACCGAAGCTGCGACAGACCCAGTGGTCCTGCGACTGGTTCAGCAAGGTGTCGATTCTGCAAACCTAAAGGCTGTGTCCCAAGCGCAGCAGATCAAAAAGTTTGCGATCCTCGAAAATGATTTCTCGATCGGAGGAGGTGAGCTGACCCCTACCATGAAGCTCAAGCGGAAGGTCGTTGCTGAAAGGTACGCAGCTCTGATCGACTCCATGTATCTTACCGTCGAATGATCACCTGAGATGTTTATGGTGTGAGCCCATCTGTAATGCTCTTTGTGCGTTTTTGTGGGGGGCTTGACGTGTGGCTTCATGTTTGGTGCTGGATGCTCTTGCTGCTGGATGTCATGGTGTGGTCTTTCTCGTTCGTCTGCGTTGTTGCCTCGATTCGTATTTTCGGGTTTGTTTTGTTTTGTTTTTTTTCGTTTTCGTTATTTTCCATAGTAAAATATTTTCTATTTAAAAAATTGAAAAAATACTGCTAAGAGCACCATTTATGTGTGCGTACCATTGAACAATCAACGTACGAGCACTCTCATCGTTCATCGTTCAAAACAGAAGAAATGCACGATGATGCTAGCACCCCGAGTACGGAACATGCTGATCACGAACGAGCGTGATGGAATCGACGACGGTGCCGTTCACTGCAACCTGCTCCCACAGCAAGGATGACGCGTTAAGAACCTCCATTCTCGAGTACCCGTAATCCTGGATGCGAACAGCAGACCATGGCCCAAGACCTTTCGGACCGAAGCCATCGAGGTCTTCGGGACCACCACCCGATCCTGAAATGATGTGCACCATACCGTTGGGGTTCGTGTATGGGGCATTCGGATCCGAGACACACACTCTGGAATCATACACTGGGAACGATCGTTCATACGAATGTTCGTGAGCAGCAATGTACATGTCCACTCCAAAGGAGTATAAAAGCTTCTCGAGGCCGTTGCGTCCTGCTCGAAGCTTCAGAGAATCCTTTGTGCAATCTTTGTATTCGTGCAGCCCATTCCCGCTGCTTTGCACTCTCGTTCCCCCAGCATTTTGGTCGACCGTCAGCGAGATATCCGAGCAATACATTGGCCGGTGGGCATATACAATAATCCACGGACGAACAGCGCGTGAAGCTGCCGACGCAGCGTCCACGAGGTCTCTCTTCAACCACGCCATCTGGCGATCTTCAAGACCGGGATACCAAGGGTCAAAGTAAGCCTCGGACGAGAGCGAAACGAAATGCACCGGGCCGACGTTGAATGAAAAGTAAAACTCGTTCTCGGGAGCGTAATTATAAAAGCGGTGAAGGTACTGCAAGAATGCATACCCGGCTTCGTGGTTTCCGGGAGTTGACGACACCTGCATTATCGAGGTGATGGGCTCGATCATTCGAAAGAATGCATCTGCGACTCGTCCTTCGTCGTCCTGCAGATCATACCCATAGTCCCCAAGCGTCACCACCGCATCGAAGTTTCCAGACTTTGCATCATGAATCAGCATGGGCAGTGCTCGGGCATTCACAGACCCCATGTCTCCCCAAAGCAAAATTTTTGGGTTCGGAAGTTGCGCGTGATCACCGATCGTCCGGAATGACTTGATCTCGGAAAACTCCTGCTTTCCCGCGCTACTCACCTGATAGTATACTGTGGTACGCGCCGAGAGCCCGATCATCGCCGCTCGGACAATATTTGTTTCTCGCAACGAGCCCGGGTTCACAAACAAGCTCCAGTGCCCGACCACCGACATCGTCAGCTCACTCGGGGAGTATCCGTACTTCACAATGTGGTCGCCGAACGACAGCGTCACGTTCGCATCCACCCACGAAACAAGAACTTCTGTCGGGTCCTTTCCAAACGAAAGATGAACCTGCTCCGGAACCCCAAACACCAAACACGGTCCTAAAACACCCAGAAAAAGCAAAACTGCACCGAGAGAACAAGAAGCTCGCATCCTTTCCTTCTCTCACCACCTCTCTTGAAAACCCGCTTGATTCCCTCCTCCTTTTCCTCCTGCTTACCTTTTTCCCTTCTCGAAGCCTTAAAATCACGAGCTATGTGGAGAAAAACAAGTTGATATTCACACACACACGCACACCACATGAAAAGCAGGATTTTGAGTGGAAGAGGAGCCTCGTTCTGACACCAAAGTGCGTTTGGAATTCGCGATGGCGTTTCGCCATCTTTCACTTTTGCGTGTTTTCTTTTTTTTTCTTTTCTTTTTTGGTTTTGTTTTCTTTTTTTTTTTTTTAAATAGGAAGCGTACGAAGATCATCGTTCATGGTTGTGAAGAATCAGACAAGGGAAAAATGGGACCCCCGAAAGGAGTTGATCTGACGAATCGCAGAAAGTTCCGCGTTGAAGATTTCGAGTCTGTGAATGTGAAACCAAACGAAGCCTTTTCCACATCGTTTGCGTCAGCATCAGTGAAGTATTCGTCGTTAAAGGGTCGGGTGGATCCGCTGGATCTCGAGTCGAATGTGGGGAAGTCGCTGTTGGTGGATGCGAGTGCGCCTGTTCATAAACAGGGAGGGTATTTCTGTGCAGTGTGCAACACGAGTACGAAAGACAGCGCGTCGTGGCTTGACCATTTGAATGGGCGCAAGCATCTGCAGAATCTCGGAATGAGCAGGAAAGTAGAACACTCGTCCGTCGATGAAGTTGCTTTGAAACTATCCGGTCCAAAACAGCACGGCCCTGCACGTCCTTCTCTGCAATGCATGACAAAACAAGACCACGCCGAACTGTCCCCTCCGCCGTCATCCACTGCCGGCGACGGGGACGGGGACGGGGACGGGGAGCGTCCGAGGAAGCTACCGAAGAGATCAAGCGGAGATGGAAGAATAGGAAAGAGCGCCGCAGTGGCCGTGCACGAGGACGCGAGCGACGATCAGATGATGGCGCAGTTTGGGTTCGGTGGGTTTGGATCGTCTCGAAAGTCATAGCCCAGTCTTCCTCTTTCTCTCTTCCACTTCTTCCTTCTTCTTCTTCAGCGTCGATATCCGCATTTCCTCGACATCATGCCCTGTGTGTCAACTGGCGTGCGTGAACGGCCAAAGTTCGCGGCCAGGACATCCCCAAACTCTCTTAATCGACTGTACGAGTCTGTGCAGCACTGCTTCACGAGACGAGGCATTTTTTGATTGCTTTGTTCGTCTTTTTGTTGTACAGTACTGTGGTATCAAAGTAAAAGTAGAAGAAGAAGGAAACGGGGAGAGGCGGAAAGAGCAGAAATAAAGAATGAGTGAAGCGATGATCATCGACGAAGAAGCCACGACTTCCATGGCTTCCTTGCCGCGTTCTCTCGACGATCTCCGCGTTTTTATTCAAAAAATTCATGTTTTGAACGCTGATATTTATGCACTTAAAAAACAGCAACATCAACAGCAGCGGCAGCATGAAGATACGTCGTCGTCGTCCTCGTTATGGGCAGAGCAGTTGAAGAGTCTTGAGCTGGACTCTGTTGTTCTTCATGCAGAACTTCGCACCGTATTTCAGACCATTTGGGTATCTTTCGGCCCGTCGTTCTTTTCCATGCAGAATCATGAAGAAAAATCGCTCCGAATTGATGCGGAAATCCGCCGGCGAAAGTCTCTGGATTCCAATCGATATGCTTTACAATGCAAGCTCCACGAATTGCAGACGATGGCGCTCAAGCTAGCGTCGAAGACATCCGATACGGACATTGTCTCCCTCTCTGAATTGCAAAAAATGGGTGTTTTGATCGATGGATTGAGTGCAGAGGCCGTGTTTTCAAGGCAGGCGGAAGCAGAGTTCGAGCTGCGCAAGGCCACCATGAGCAAACTCGAAGATCTGCGGTTGCGCATCCGGCTAGTTCAGGATGATTCTGCGAAAATGAGCTCGGTGCTTGACGGCATGTCCGCGTATTTCCAAAGAATTCATGCTGCTGCGCTTCCTTTGCATACTGCGCTGTTCTCAATCCCCTCGTTCCAGCAATCCGTCTATTCCTCACAAATGACACTTGTCCAGAGCTTGCCTCGGCCGTTGTACACGCTCTATTTTGATGCATGGAACACCGCGGAACAGCAGAAACGCGACAAGGGTGCCGCTGATTTTTTGCTAAGTGTCCAAGGCGAATTGGACGCTGCCATTCGCTTCAACCAAACAAGCGGAAATGGAAACGGGAATGGAACGAGGAATGGACTGCAGCAGCAGCAACAGCAAGAACAACACCCATTGTCGTTGGCGATCCAGTTCAAAAATGCGGTTGTTACGGTTAGTCTTTTTGTCCAATCAGGGAAAGTTGGCATCAAAGTAGGGTCGGTAGGCACAGCGTCGAATGTTCCGCTCCACGTTTTTGACGAGCTGTTCTTCTCAGGGGATCATGGACTCGTTGTGGGCGACGCTGTGGTGTATGAATGGGTGCAGAAGATTGCAAAAGTGAACTTGGAAGAACCGGTCAGCCCCGAGAACTTCCGGCCGCAAATGATGGTGCAAGGCAGGACTGATATGACGTTTTCAAACTTTATCCGTGTTGCGCAGCTGCGATTCGCGTCGTTTGCGTCGTTTTCAAGAATGGTGGATGATTTGGCAGCACGGCGGCTTCCGAACCGCGATCGCTGGGAGTATCCTCGAGACGGCGTTGTTTCTGCCTTTGAGTTTCGTGGCAGTCATGGTCAGCAAAGCAGCCACAGCTACAAGCCCTCGTTTGCACCGCCTGAAATTGCGAAGCTGACCCTCAAAGTCAGAGACTGCTCCGTGGATCTGCAGCTCTCACTCTATGCATCTTATCCATTCACGCAGCCGCTCATCACTGCGCTCGAAACGCATGTTGCAAATGCCGGTCTGACACTCTCCTCGCTGCGATCGATAAATGTCAGCGAACTGTGCAAACACAACACGGAAAATCTGAATCGCGTCCTCCGAGCCCTCGACGCGGTCATTTCCTCCTCTGACGCCGACGGCCTCGAAAAGAGGCTCGATGTGATCCTGGACTATCTCAGATCGCTGTGCGAGTTCATTCAAAACCCAGTCGCTCGATCCGCAGTCACCTCTCTTTCTTCCTCCTCGGCTCTGGCCAATCGCGTAGTTATCACCTTGCCGCCCGCAGCCTCCCTCCCTGGTCCATACTGATCCTCCCCCCATCATCGTCTGAGACCTGAGCACTGTATGGTCGGTCCAAGTGTGGAAGAAGAAGTGAAAGTAAATCGTGTAAAGAACATTGACGCCTACATTGCACGCTAACCACGAATGATCATCGCCGATCACCCATAATCAATGTTGCGACCCAACAAAATGCATGGCATTGATTGGGAACGGGATAGGCCCCAACACGCCCCTCGGCATGAGAGACGTTCCTAAGATAGATGTAGATGTTGCGCGCGCCGTTCCAATCGCGGTGGATCGTGCATTTGCACGACGGGCAACAAAACACACCTTGCCTCCATACACCTTGCGATGCATTTCCCCCCGCAACGGCTGCACGCTTTAGATGTGCACTCCTCCGTCACAAGTCACAATCGACACCTGCCGTCCCCGCGAATTAGCACGGTTTTTGCAGAGCAGCCGCTGTTGGAATTGATGACGGCCCCCATGTCAACATCTGCCGCGCAGTTGTCGCCTTGGTGATCTTCGAAGACAGGGATCCAGCGCAATCACGCGCTTGACAAGCGGCTGTGGGATGCAGAGGAAATGCGCGCTGTGCTGAGCCATCTTCACCTTCACTGCTTTCGCTGCGGGCTCTGTTTGCGTCTGTTTTCGGCGCTGCGCTGTCCGTTGTGGCAGGCAACGAAGCAGGTGGTGATGGCGCGTTCGACGTCTGCGCGGCAGTGCATGCGATTGGAGCCGGCGTGGATGCTGCGGATCTTTCCGCCGGCGGTGGAGACGCCATCGGTGTTGCGCAGCGTTGCGGGCGTGACGTACATGGTGCGTGGCAGTGTGTTTGTTTTACGTGCGCTTTGGGTTGCTTCATCATATCGCAATAAGTGGTAACGGTGTTGCAGTTCGTGCCGTAAAAAATCCCCAACGACTGTAAGCAAACAAGAAACCCCTAACGACGGGCAACTGCGAAGAAGGCGTGTCAGTCAGTCGTCAGCCCATGACATCCCCCAATGACATTATCCAATTTGTCGTTGTTGACCACCATCCGTATAGCAACTGTGCATTTTTCTCACCGAAAGCATCAAAAAGACGTGATCATTCGGCCCATCCTTTCTCCGTCTTTTCCGTCTTTCCGTCTTTTCGACCTTCTCTTCTTTTCTTCTTATTGACATTCTTCCTTTTCGTATTGTTTTTTATTTCCTTCTTTTTTTTTTTCACACTCTTATTCTGACTCTATCCGACATTTGCGTAGAAGGTAAACATGGACTCGATCAAGTGTGTGACGGTAGGAGACGGTGCGGTGGGTAAGACATGTATGCTTATTTCGTATGCAAACAACCAGTTTCCGGAGGACTATGTCCCGACGGTGTTTGACAACTACACTGCGAATGTGATGGTTGATAGCCAGGCAATTTCGCTGGGACTGTGGGATACTGCGGGCCAGGAAGACTATGATCGTCTGCGTCCGCTTGCGTATCCTGGAACGGACATTTTCATTGTGTGCTTTTCGCTTGTTGCGCCTGCTTCGCTTAAAAACGTAGAGACAAAGTGGTGGCCGGAGCTCAAGCATAATGCAGCAGATACCCCAATTGTGCTCGTTGGACTTAAGCTCGATCTCCGCAACGACGAGGCGTTCTGCAGAGAAAAGGGACTCACTCGCATCTCCAAGGAAGAGGGCCAGAGGATGGCCGACAAGCTCGGTGCCGCTGCATACGTGGAATGTTCAGCCAAGACGCAGGAGGGGCTCAAGGAGGCATTCGACAAGACCATTCAAGTCGTGCTCCACCCACCAAAGCAACAGAAGAAGAAGAAGGGATGCATGATTCTGTAAGTACGACGTGACAATGATCCTGATGACGATGATATAAAGTAGCAAATTTGATGTTGAAAAGGAAGAAGAGTACTGCTGGATTTTATTCAAATATTCGTTGTTTGTGTGTTGTGTTTTGTCTTTTGGTTAATAATACCGAGGGATGTGGCGGGGAACTCCGCGCAAAGGAGTGTCTGTGGACTGGAGAGTGTGGGATATGGCGCACTCGCGAAGATGCCGAGTCCCGTGCTGCAGATCGCGGAATCGCTTGTCCCGGTGCCAGTTTTCGTCGTACTGCGTGGAACTCAGGTGCGAGATCGGATGCTTGAAGACTCGTGGATCGGCGCCACACAGATCTTCAAAGACCTTTTCTTGCGACTCGGGGACAAGCAGAGGAAGACTCCGGAGTCCAAGATCGCGGAACACGGCAAAGCGGTGCGTTCCATCGGTGAAGCGAACCATGCACTCCGAAGACGGACCGCTCTGGAGGTTAGGAGTCGCAAGCCCAGAGTTGTGAGAAAAGCGAGCTGCACTGACAATGATTGGGACTGCCTCTGAGCTCGTTTGGTTCTTCAGCAGCCACCGACAAAACGTCTCACAACGCAGTCTGGAATCTTCTTTTCGCGAAAGCCGGCCTCCAAATCCAACGTACTTCACACTGTCGGCTTGGAAATACGGATCCAGACGCACAGGGTCCACATACACAAGACGCTTTCCCTTGTGCAGCGACGACTCAGAAACACCAAACCGAAACCCTGGCACCAGCTTACCAAGAGTTTGGAACCCGAGGGACCTTCTAATTTTCTCTTCCGCTTGCCTAGTTCCTCCTTCTTCCACGGTCTGACTCGCAGATTCGAAACTGCACGACGATAACGACAGCGACGGCGACAGCGACGGCGACAGCGACGGCGACAGCGACGGCGACAGCGACGGCGACAGCGACGGCGATGGTGGAGACCGCTGCAAAACAGGGCTGGTTTGGCTGGATTCGCTGTCCGTATGCAACGACGAAGAGCTGCTGTTGAGAATCCGATGCAGTCTTGCAGGCAAACTTTCCGTCAGTGTGCCTGAAGAAGAACTTTGTGGATCTGTCGAGAACATGCCCGCACGGTGATCCTCGAGAACTGTCTGAACCGGTATCCTGATCCACGGGTTTTCCGCATGCTCGACTGCATCCGGACAAAATCCAGACTCTCGGAACTCGGCAACGTCGCTACTTCGCACGAGAACCGGGACGTATGGAACGCGCAAATCTCGCAGTGCTGCGAACCGAGCTGCACCTTCCGTGAAAAAGATTGCAGTTTTCGTTTCCGTCTGATCGGTCCGTGTTTCCACTGATCGCGACGGAGGCGAAGGAGGCGACCGGCTCCGAAACTGAGACCGTGATTGCAGTTCACCCCTTGAAGCTGCATCCATCGTGAAGCCCAGGGAAGACTGGCTTCGAAACAGTGCTGCGCATGTATCGGGAGCACTATACTTGAGTCTGACGAGCCGGATACATGGGACCGAAATGCTGACGAAGGACTGCTGCTGAAACGACGATACGATTTTTTCGACTTTGGAGTCTTTCGAGTCTGGTGAAATGTACTTTCCTCGACATAGCTGGAACCCGCGATCCAGGTGATCGGTACATGCCCACACGACAGTTTGTGCCTGAAGATGCGAAGCCTTGACTACGAACCTGAAATTTCGAGGTGGCTCGCTGTGTCTTTGAGTGGGGCGCATGCAGGATACCGCCGAAAAACAAACGGTGAACAGAACAGACACGAGAAATGTATAGCCAAAATCAGTGGGCAGCCATGCGTGTATGTCTGGATTAACTGATACTATTATTAAGAGATCTACATGCACGTCCTTCACTTCCTTCACTTCCTCGCTTGCTTCATTGGGTTGTAAATGCGACGCTGTCGGACCGTAATTGTGAAAACGACTGCTGTAAACACAATTCTACGAAAGTTTTCTCGAAAACAAACAGCAAACGGAGCCCAAGCAAACCACGAAAAGAAAGCCCATTCATTTTCGTTCGTTTCGTTGTTGGTGGCAGAAGATTGCTAAGAGAAGAAGAAAACATAAAGGAGAAAAGGGATCGAAAAATTCACATTCACGGTTCCACATTTTCAACAGCGGGGCGAAGTACGTACGAAGTCAGGTGAAGAATGGAAGAGAATCGAGAGGAAAATGGAGACCCGCGTCTGTCGGAGCCGTTTGACGAAGACGCTGCTTTTGCATTCTTGCACTCAAAACATCGCCAGTCTGACCAGACGGCACCTGGTGACGGAGTCCGCGAAATTGATCGGAAGATCTACGGAAATGGACGTCAAGAACACAGTCGGGAAGACCATGCAGAGGACGCCGCGGATCAGACTGGGAATAATGATCATGACGGTCGCAGCAATAATGAAAGACGTGATGATGATGATGATGATCGGGGTGGTGGTGGTGGTGGTGGTGGTGGTGGTGGTGAGATGGCGCAGCACGAAATAGAAAATGGGATGGACGCGGCTGAGGGAAATGAATATTATGAAGACAGCGATGTTCAGGAAAGTGAGTTCGACTCGGAGGCAGTTGCAGATCCAACAGAAGAAGTCGATCTGAACCAGCTCCACGAAGTCCTCAACTTGATGAAGGGACAACTGTCAAAACTAGACATTGAGCTGAAGCAGCAAATGCGCATCATGAAGACACTAACGTCCAAATGGATTTCGTATCAACACACCGCAGTTGATGCACAATCTCTGTCGCAGTCGCAGCTGATAACTCAGAAAAAGGCGGCATCCAATGCTGGAGCAACAACGGCAACGGCAATTGCCACCTCAACTGGCGGTGCAACGACAACATCGAATGGAGAACGCAGAACATCCGTTCAAGGTAATAAGAGTGATGCGTCGAGACTTGGGATCCCAAGGGCTTCTTCAACTTCGCTGGACTCGATGGGGTCGCTAAACTCCCCGTCCTGCGAGCCGCCAAACCGGTCGAGCAGCCCGAGTCGGAAGCTTTCCGTGGTTGTGCCGGAATCAGAAGCCGCATGGGAGCAGCCGCCGAATGCAGGGTATGAGATCTACGATGGAGACGCCATGGTAGAACAGGAAATCGAGATTGCTCGAAGGCACATCCGATCGATTACAGACCAGAACAAGAGGCTGTCGAAGGCATTGGAGGACGCAAAACACAGAATCCAGCATGGATTCACCATCGATGACAAAGTTGCAAAGCAAACGAGAATCATCGAAGCAAAAAGAAATGAAATTGTTTCCATCCGTCAGAAGCTCGACAGAATGGAGAAGCTGCTGCATCAAATCGGCGCCGTGAAACAGATCAAAGGAGAACAGGAGGAAAAGCTCATTCGATACCGACACGAAAGCAAAGCCTTGCAGCAGGAAAACATCATGCTCAGATCGAGAGTTCAGGAACTGGAGGGAAGACTAAATGACACTCAGATTCGGAGCACAAGTTACCTGTCAAAATCGACACAGAAAGAAATGACGCTCATGGAAGGAAAGCTCATGAAACAAGAAAAAGAGCTGCAAAAGATGAGAACCATGATGCAGGAGAAATACCAGATGATCACTGCACAAGACAGTGAGCTTCAGGTGCGACAAAGAAGAATCAAGCAGCTCGAAGTCGAACTCGCCATTCTCGCCGCAGACAAGGAGAAGGTACTGATTACTCTTCTCGGCGCCCAGGGAAGAGCCGCGGCTGTGGAAGAGAATTTTGAAAAAAAGACGCGGATGGCAGAACACCTCTTTCGAAAGAAGGAAATCGAGATGCAAAAGCGAGAGTCTGTTTTCAAAGAGTACAATGCCAAAGTGGATGCAGGCGTGTCCCTTATTCAGGACGTCTCCCAGCACTTGCAGGAGGCAGTGAAGGAGGCATCGAGCAATGCTTTCGCAGAAAACAAGATCTGCGGTTTGGACAAGCGAGAAGCCGCAACACTGAATTCGGTATTCACTAAGAAGATCGAAGTGTTCTTTGACATCGTCAAGCGTCTGCATGACAAGGCAAAAGAAACGTCCAAGGTCTGTTTGTCTGCAACGGAGAAGATTACAGGTGATCCCGCCTACTCGATGTATGTAGTGAAAGACGCAAGCGACATTAAGGCTGGGTGGAAGCACACCTCGTCGAATCCATTCGTACCGTCGACGCCAGAATCCGACCAGCCGGCTTGACCAACTGTCACACGCCCCCCCCCCCCCCCCCCCCCCGACGCTTGGATAGCGGTTCTTTTTTGAATGTGGACGGGTTCAGCCAAGCTGAGAGACCGCGACAATACAACCCCAACCCCAAAAACCCCCGCCTCCCCCCTTGTCCAAATACCCCTTTCAATTCCCGGACGTCGTCGAACGGTCACCATGATTCTCGATCTCTAAACCATGCAAACCAAGATCTTCATCTTGTTCGAAGGTACGGTCATATTCCTCAACTAGCAAGCGCGAATCGACATCCGGCGGACATACACTCTGAATGTAGGAATTTGCACAGGGGTCATCCAAGATGATAGTGAACGGTGTTGTAAAGCTGCAAAGCAAGTCCAGTTTTTCACAAAACGAGGCTAGCTTGGACCTGCGGTCTGCAGCAGCAGAGTCCCCGGCGGCAAACGGAGTTAAATCTCGCAGTTGTTCCAAACACTTGCGCAAGAAACCTTCTAATGTGGTGAAGAACGCCCCCAAGGTCCCCGGGGCAAGCTCAAAATCGATCTCTGGGATCCTGACGAATGCCGTGTCACTTTTCAGGAAATCGCGATTCATATCAACTCGACCGGTCACGCACAACACGAATCGCTTTCCGCGAGGTGGGATCGCCCCAATATCTTTGATTTCTGTCGACCGGTAATCACATTCTTTGCATCGGTATGACATGATCAGTGCCTCTTTGAAATGCGGAATCCTTGTCAACAGCATCTGAACGGGAGTACTTCCGCTCCGGCACGAAGGACAATTAGTCTGGAACGTCATGACTTCCCTGGTATCCTCTAAAACGCTAAACAGCAGATGATCTACAAGTTGATCGTCCACCTTGGCTCCCGCGCAGCCTGTTTTCACATCGGCCATTTTTTCCCACTCCAAAACCAATGCTGCGTTTTGCACACTCTCCAGCATATGTTCGTGTTTGCGGATTCCCAATGCGAGATCTTGCGCTGAAGTGCGTCTGAATTGCTCTCTGGTCAGTAATGGATCACCGCCACTGGGAGCAAACGGGCTTTCGACATAGGAATTCCCACTGGGATCCTCCAAAATGAATGTGAATTGGGTGTCTCCTTTCACCAAATTGCGAAGTCGCAGAAGAAAGGCCTCGATGCGCTCTGCCATCTGTGGATCGACCCGCTTCCTTGCGTCTTGGCCTTCTGCCAGCGCATCATGTGCAGTTTGCAAGACTCCCTCCACTGTGCTCAGCAACCCTCTTTGTGTCTGTGCTGGAATTTCGAGATCAATCTCTGGAATGCGCACCAATGCATGATCAGACTTGACGACTTGGCGATCGAGCTCCAACCGAGACTTCACCGACAGCACATACCTGCAGCCCTGGTCCGCAAACTCGCCTCCAAATTGCATGTCTGTGTTCCTAAACCCACACTGATCACATAAAAAACTCGACAATATAATCTCTCGAAAATGCGGGATCCTCGTCAGCAACAACCGCGTCTCTCCCTGTTCGCCACACCCCATGCATACCGAAGACACTGAAATAGGCAGGTCATCCTTTACAGTTCCTTCCCCTTGCTCTCGCTCCAGCTGCTCATCTTCCTCGAGATTGAGTACCGAATCACCTGATTCCATGTTCCTTCCAACAAACAACCACCAGAACAGTCCCTTTGAGTAAAAGCTACACACGCACGCACGCACGCACGCACGAAAGAAGGTGAGAAAAGGTGAGAAGAGCACATACTGCTGCACAGACGATTGTCGGGAGTTTATCTATTTTGAGCTTTGCGGGGAAATTCCTCCCTTTGGTTGATGCTGGGACCGCCGTGCACGCCGAGTTTGAGTCGTACAAACGCGAAAAAATAACAAACTCATCAATTTCAGATTAGACAGACTGATACATAAGATTCTCTCTGCTTTTTTCGTCTTCTTCGCTGTACATTACACTGCAAAATTTTGGTTATTATTAATCTTTTTTCTCCTTTATTAGTGTGCGCGTGTGGGGGGTGTATTTTGTGCTTCGAATGTCTGCTGTCGCTCAAGATTCTCGGGACCGTGTCGTGACGTTTGTCGGTGGAGGGTATGTTTCGTTTCTGTCCGTTCTGAAATTTTCAGGTTGTCATTCTTTTTGCCTCGATCTAATTATGTGTGTTATTGCTATTGGGTGTTGGTGGTGTAGGCTTGGTGGTGCAGTTGGAGCGTTCATGACGAATCCGTTGGATGTGGTCCGGACTCGGTTCCAAGCGAGAGTAAAATCTGATGTTACACAGCTTGCACAGACGTACCGATTCGCGACATTGCATGCCGTTCGGCTCATTGCAAAGACGGAAGGAGTTCCAGGGCTGTTCCGTGGATTGACACCGAATTTAGTTGGAATTGTGCCTTCGCGATCTATTTACTTTGCCACCTATTCGTCGACGAAAGGATTTTTGTTGCAACATTACCAGAAGAAAGAGAACTGGATCACACATGCGCTGTCGGCGTGCACTGCGAGCATTGTGACGTCGACCGCAGTGAATCCGATATGGGTCATCAAGGTGCGGTTGCAGCTTCAAAGTACAAATTCGCAGCTGTTTGGAAGCGGGAGTCAAGGACAGATGTACAATGGTTATCTGGATGCGTTTTCAAGGATATTCCGTGAAGAAGGGTTTCGTGCGTTTTACAAGGGGCTCGGAGCGTCGATGCTGGGTATTTCCGAGACCGTAATTCAGTTTCTGATGTATGAAAAAATGCGAGCATTGGTGAAGGAGCGGCGCGACCCTACTCCAGTGGACAATCTATTCGTAGGAGGACTTTCAAAGTTTTGTGCTTCGTCCATCACGTATCCGCATGAAGTTCTGCGCACAAGGATGAGAGAACAACGGACGCATGCTGGATCGCTTGTTAAACCAATGGGGTTGCTGCAAATGTCGTCGTTCATTCTCAAGGAAGAGGGTCTGGCGGCTTTCTATGGAGGATTTGGACCGCATATGCTGCGCGTTGTTCCAAATACTGCAATCATCTTTGCAGTGTTTGAACTCGTCGTCAGGGTCTTTGGATCAAGCACTATGAGAGACGCCAGATAGTTCCTCCTGTCTTTTCATTCACTCATTCTCATATTCTCTCTCTCTCCCTCTCTCTCTCTCTCTCTCTCTCTCTCTCTCTCTCTCACACACACACACACACACACACACCTTTTTAATTGTCCTGTTTTCTGTTTTTCCCCGCCTCGGTTCAATATAGATCATGTACATACATTCATTGGCTATAAGACGTTCATACATGGATGCATATATGTGTGCTTCCTTTGCTTTCTATTTCTTTTTTTCCTGTTGTTCATTTGCTGTTTTTGCGTGGCGCAGGGGTATCTTTTCGCATGCGCATCTGACGAATCTTTTTCATGGCGACTCTGTCTTCGTGTGCTTCTTGGCGAAAGTCTTGAGCCTTATGTGCGCGTGCTATCATTCTCACACACTGTCCCCAGTTAGGAGCAAGCGTGACACTTCATTTACAAAACATTAATTGACCCATACCAATCTGTGTTTCCACCTGCTGCGTGCTTTCTTCTTTTTCTCTCTTTTTTTTTTTTGGTTCGGCTCCATGCTAGCGAGTCCGGTCAACACCGACAAGAATGGTCACTATCATCAATCCTGCGCCAAATCTCTACTGGATTGGTTGTCACATTTTCGCTCCGATCACCAAAACATGAATCACTACTGATCATCGGCTTAGCGGTCACCAAAGACAGATCCAAGCCTCGCGTTTTTTGTTTTTTGTTTTTGTTTTTGGGCTATTTTATTTGGGGCGAGCACCACCTCTTCCATGCAGTCAAAGGATCATCGCAACCAAACCTATTCCCCAATCGATTCAACATTCATAAAATAAACGTTGGAGGAAACAGAATGTAGTCGGCGAACGCCGCCGCGCCGGACGACGCTTTTGCCTTTGCTCCTTCTTGTTCTCTGACCTGAAAGCGCATTCCAAACGCAATCGATCACTTCTTCGTGATCTGATGATCATCCGCCTGCTCAGCAAGTTGCGACGAGAGGGGAATCAACGGGTTTCGTGGTTCTCGGTGTCTTCGGGCATGGCCGGACTGAGTTTGTTGGGAAGACCCCTCTTCGGAGGCATGCGATGTGTTTTGTCTTTGTCTCTGGTGAAAGGTGCTGCTTGAGGGTTCGATTATAAATATAAGAAACAAACAGAAAATAATAGAAAGGCGTGAAAAGGTGAGGAATGAAGAAATTCTGGACTTAACGACGGTAAGAACATCGCGTCCCCGCAAGGTTGAATAAGCAAACTTCCGGTTTTGATCTTGTTTGTTTGACGTTCAATGTTGATCCGCAAAGCTGCCAGCTGTTTCCATTTCCTTTTCCGTTTTTCAGCTTCAGTTTGAGAAGTAGTTTTAGTTTTAGTTTATTATTTGGCTTTGGACAGAAGGGAGTGTTATATGATATTTTTCTTAAAAAAAAGAAAATGGTTTCCGAGATGAAAAATGAGAAGCACCAAGAATCGGCTCAGTTGATCTCCAAAAACAGCGATTCTAGCACAATACCAAGCACTGTGAGAAGCAGTAGCAGCATCAGCAGTAGCCACAGCAACAATGCGCAAGCGGAAGAGTCGACGTTTATGTTCTCGTTTGTCTTCTTCATGCTTGGACTGGCTGCAGCATCTCCATTCAAGTCCTTCACAACTGCAGTTGACTTTTTCCAGGTTCGGTTTCCACACTACAAGATGGAATTCATCATCTCGTTTGTCTATTCTGCGACATCGGTTCCAACGCTTTTGTTTATGGTGCGCCGTGGGTTCAAGCTTAGCTACGATGTGCGAATCTATGTCTTCCTCGTGGTTGCATTCTTATCCGTGGCAATGATCCCTGTTATTGATTTCTCAAGGCCTCCCAACTGTCCATTCGCGCTTTCGTCCATGCTTTTCTGTGTGTTCATCAGCGGAATTGCAGCCGGAGTGTTGTATCCGTCGTTCTTTGGACTGGCCTCGTCATTCCCGCGTACAGCTACCGTGTACATGATGACCGGCCTTGGGCTTGCAGGTCTGACCATTATCATTGCACGAATAGGGACGAAAGCATCGATGGCCCAGAATGATGACTCAATTCGAACAGCGTCGTATATTTACTTTGCAATCTCTGCATTCACGATATTCTGCTCATTATTGTCGTACATTTGGCTGCGGACATCGGAAAGCAGTACCCCATACATCAAGGATCTGACCAACAAGAAGAAGGCCGTTGCAAAAGAAGAAACAACAAGTCTTTTGGGAACGAACAAACAAGGATCCATCAACAGAGAGCGTGAGCAGCTTGAGGAGCTGCGTTCGGATACCTTGGCGAACGGAGACTCAGCCGTCGATGCAAAGAGCGGCGTCGCGGTTGCAGTTATGGTTGCGCAGACAGAGGTGGGCAATGTCCCTGTCAATGCGGGGTCGAACAAGAAATTGGCGTATGGGGACATTCACAAACGAGTGTTTTGGACCGGCTCTGCCCTGTGCTTCAACATGGTCGTCACTTCTTCCTGCTTTCCCGGACTCGTCACCGAAATCCCTTCGACGGATCCGCACTTGCAAAAGACAAAGTGGTTCTCGATCTTTTGTGTCACAGCATTTGTGGTTGGCGACTCCATTGGACGGTTTTCGCCGTACTTCATCAAGGATATCGGAAAGCGGTTTTCAGATTTGCGCCTATGGATTCTTGTTTCCATCCGCTTGTTATCGATTCCCCTGTTCTGGATCTGCATCCATCCCCGAGTGATCCAGTCAGATCCACTTGTCTATGTCTTTGTTCTCTACTTTTCTCTCACAAACGGAATTGCGGTGTCGGCGTGCTCTTCAGCTGTTCCGCTTCGTGTCTCCACGCCAGAAGAACGAAGACTAGCGGGAACATTTGCAAGTTTGTGTCTCAATGGTGGTATTTTCATTGGCTCTGTTGTCGCAATCGGACTTTTGTATGCCATTTCAGGGGTGCTTCCGTTCTAACATCGATCCGTGCCGTCATTTCCGCCGTGGTTGTCGTATTGATGTTGATATTGATATTTGAGTGCGTTCATCCTAGATCCGACAGCAACTCCGTATGCACTGCACTATTTTATGAACTGAAAATCGAAAATACAGTAAATCTGTGCACGAAGCAGTCATTGGCGATTTCATCATTTCCCGTTCCTTTGGCGCATCCACAGGGGTCATCGATGTTTGAGACAGATGGATTCTGTCTCTTCGACAGCCCGCGGGAAGCCGAAGCCAAATAATCGTGGACGAATTCCGCACCGAACATCCGGCAGCGCTGCACTGGACCTCGACCTGCACACCTGTGCCGCAGCGACGGAGACAGCCAGGCAACAACTGGTGTTCAGCGGCAAAAGCAGCTGCATCGCACCGCACGTAGTCCATGCTGCTGTTGCATTTCGACAGCGCGGTCGACGGCTGTCAAACGCATCCATTGCATAGCAGCATAAAATAGCAGTGGAATCGTCTGAAACCGTTTTCCTGACGCAACATTGTTTTCTGTATTGGCATTTTACGCGGGCGATGAGCGGAGCGTCTACTTCGCCACCTGCGGATCCGCTGATCATGTATGTGATCATGCGGCAGGATCTGGAGTGGCCGCGAGGCGCGCTGATTTCCCAAGGATGCCACGCAGCCACGGCGCTGACGGTCGACCTGATGCGAAGCCCTGGACCGACAGCTGCTGAAAAAGAGGCTGCTGAGGAGTATTTTGCAAACTTGGACTCAATGCACAAGGTTTGCGTTTCGTCGCCATCAAAAGAGCATCTCGAGCAAATTTCACAGCAGCTCTCAACTGCTGGAGTTCGACACAAGCTCTGGATCGAGCAGCCGGAAAATATTCCTTCATGCATTGCAACGGCTCCGATGCTCAAGTCGGTCGCAAAGAAGCTGGACTTCCTTCGCAAGCTCAAACTCTTTTCTTGATCCCGTGAAGACCAGGAGACGTGGATGAATGGGTGTCCTTCGCTGCATTGTGCGGTTCCAGTTATTTTAATTTAGGATGACCCAGAGTGACAGGCGATAAAACAACAGCATGCCAAAGTGGGGAAAGATGGGGCAATGAAAGCATATCAAAGGCTGTTTTTTAATATGAAATAGCGTGGGCTCGTTTCATCTGTAAAAATGGAGGAGGAAAGGGGGGGGGCAAAGTTGGGTAAGAATATTCAAGGGCATAACGTGCACAAAGACGGAGAAAGAGAAAGACTGGCCAGGCAAAGCAAGGCAAGTCTATGCAAGAGGTTATCTCCTGACAGCGGTCCGCGGACGAACTTGTGAAACCGGTTTTCCATCAATGCGCAGCTGCGAAGGCGTAAACAGCTGACTGGTTTCGTAATGCTGCTCGGATGATTGGTCCACACAGACCTTTTGACGGGCCCATGCTTCTCGAGGAGCATCGAGCAACGATCCGACGCGGACTGCATCTGCTGACACATTGTACAAGGAAACTACACTCCGGCTCCCGTCCGACACATTTTCGACAATGCACACCAGCGGAGTTGCATCAGATCCCGACACTATCCACACCACTTTCCCAACTCCGGAAAACGCACTCCATGAAATTCCGCCACCACCGCCTCCTCTGCCGCCACTCGCACTTGCACTGGATGAGAATGTGGATGCAGACAGAGACACTGTCTGGATCGCACGAAGCGTCTGTGCAAATCTCGTTTTGCACTCGTCGATCATATCTTTTGCATATTCGATTCCCGATGACTGAAACTGCGCGATTGCCGCATCGAATCGTTCCAGATAAAAGTAGATTTGTCCGCGATTGTACAACAATTCCGGTGCACTCAGTCCCATTTTCTCGGCTTGTGCATACGCTCGCAATGCATTTTCAAGCTCCATATGTGCCAACTCACAGGTTCCCAGTACATACCATGCTTCAGCATGACGCGGATTCAGCGCGACTGCGTCCTTCGCAAGTGAAATGGAGCCCAAAACACGAGCTTTTTGCTGCAGCGCATCTCGCAGCGCAGACTTCCTCTCCGAGCTCCCAATGCTTCTTGCAATTTCCATCCAGCTTTTCTTTCTTGTCGAACTGTCCGCCGCAGCATTGTTGCTGTTTGGTTCGTTTGGTTCGGGACAAAAGAGGCTCAAAACATGGTCATAGCATTGGACCGCAACGTTCTTGTCATTCTTCACAGCCAAGTACGCATTTCCAAGAGCGACGAGAGCATCTGGAAATTGCGGATCAAACTTCACGGCTGCAGAAAGGAATTCGAGCGACTGCTGTTTTTTCACCGGATCTGGATGCAGAAGAAGCAAGATGCCCCGGAGATACGCGGCCTTTCCCTTCATGTGCGATGGAATAGGAGACGATAATAAGGGACACGCGAGAAGTCTGTCGAGATGCGACGCGTCCCCACACGAAGACTCGGAGGCCAACCGAACACTCGCTTCGAATGATGCCCAGTCCATTCCTCGTTGCGAATGTAATCCTCCCAATTCCCCAAAATGTATAAATAAATAAATTAATTAAACAAACAAATGAATAAATAATTGAATAAAAAGAACAGAAAAAACCTAATACAAAAAAGCAAGAAACCAAATCACAAGCAACTTGGGTGGGTGATTTATCGTTGACAGATGTCGATATTTGGAGTATTTGGGCGGGAAAAAAAGCGGGGGTGCGTTATCACAAGTACGAGCGTTTTACTGTAACGTGTTTGACAGATGATGCGAGAGGTCCATTCATTCTTGCCGGGCGTCGTCTTGGTCGAGAGGGATGGCATCTCCGGCAGCGGGTGCGGCCTGAGTGATGTGGAACGGGACTCTGTTAAAGTGGAATCGTGAGAGAGCTTCCGGGATCTTTGCAATGTGCGATCCGTATCTCTTTGGATTGTCGTACAGATGGAACAACGGGACGGCGAACATTTTGAAGTTGCGGGGGACATGAAACTCAAACGAGGCTGGAAGAGCGCAAATGTAGAGCTTGCGGACTTCCTTTGGCGATGTGATGTGCGGTGGGCAGTATGGGTACATCAGATTTTCAAAGTTGGGACGGTACCACACGGCCACAAGCTCGCCAATGGACACTCGTCGGCGAATAGGATCTTCCGCAGCCGCAGTCACAGCCGTAGTCGCCGCATTGGCGAAGCTGGGTGGACCGAGGCGTTTGGTGAGTTTGCGGTAGAGGCAGTCGTGCTCCGACTCGTCTGGTCTGCATCGACCGCCAGGAAGCTTGAAGAACGTGTTGCCGATCTGCAGCACGAGAACATGCGGATGCTGATGCACGTGCACGATAAGCAGCGCTTCCACCGTGCGACGCGCCCCGCGGTTGTAGTATAGCTCCCGATGACGCGCCATCCGCGCAGCCACCGACGTGTCCTTCTCGGGCTGCGCATCCTTGTACGAGAACGCATACTGTCGCACATCGTAAATGTCATAGGATGATACGTGCTGCGCAGACGCAGACGCAGAGCTCATCGTATCAAATGTGTCGGATTTGATATCTTTTCTCTCTCTCTCTCTCTCTCTCTCTCTCTCTCTCTCACACACACACACACACACACACACACACCAAGGCTCCTCGCATGTCAGGTGCACAGCGACCGACGGATAAAGTGAGCAGCCGCACATGTTCCCATGCTTCGAGACGGGAGCTAGCATCAATTGATGATTGCAGAGAAAAAGAGATGCTTTCCTGGTGCCTGTTTTTTTTTAACGATCCGATTTCTCCGTGTGTGTGCGACTGTGTGTGTTGTGAAAGAGAGGGAGGGAGAGCACGAGAATACAAAAAAGGAGTGATGGCGTCAATCGAGGCGAAGGCCGATAGTCGAAAATATGTGAGGATTAAGCGTCGTCGAGATGATGATCCAGAAGAACTGGTGATGCTTGTCAAGCGGCCGCGTCTGTCGGCTTTGATGTCGTCTGTGAGCCTAGGCGGGGATTCAGAATCGCACAGGAAATCAGCAGTTGGAGGACGAGGGATTCTGTTGAAACGAGTGCGAACTGATCTGTGTGATGCGACCGCGTCGTTGATGCTTCCGGAAATGCACATTCACAATGACAGTACCACCTCGGGTCCCAATGGTAGTTCCAATGCCGATGCGAACGTCCATGGCGTGAAGAGGGGTGAGACCGGTAGCTATGCAAGTAATTTGTCCACCACAAGGAAAATCAAGGTAGAAGGCTCGTCCTCGTCCGCAGGCTGTGCTCCGTCGGTGCGGGAGACGGATGCAGCAGGGATGCGTGGGAAAGGAACTGTGCAGCTTGACGACAAAGATCTATTTCGCAATTACATGAGCATGCGACGACAAGCTCGCGAAGAACGGCATTCACAAGTTGTTGCTGCGTCTCAACAACCAATGCAGCAAGAACAAAAACAAGAGCGAGAGTACCAACGAGAGAGCAGAGGTGAAACGATGCAAGTGGATCAGACAGGCTGGGTCTATGATGTGTATGAAGTATCGGCGATGGCGACAGCGATGACAGCAGGAGCACAGCATGACGATGCAGTGCTGGGCAGCGGCGAAAAGATCAAGGTTGTCCACGTGGACAAGCTGCCTTTTGATCTTGGAGTGGAGTTTCTTCTCGAGGGCGAAGGAGACTCAGAGGATGATGACAATGTCTACGGCGGTGATGACGACGAGCTGAAACAAGCTTCTGATTACGGCTCAACAGAGGATGAGGGAGACGACGATGAGAGCGACGGCGACGGCGATGGCGACCATGCGCAGCGCGGCGGAAGACGAGGCAGACACTTGTATTCGTCCGATGACGACAACGAGTGGGACAAGGACGATGACAGCGACGAGTATGAACGTGATATTGACCCTCGCTTAACCGTCCATGGTGTTGACGACGACGGCGACGAGGAATACGGATATTAGAACGCACAATTTTATTTGAATAATATTAATGATCATAGTGATGGTCATCATAGCAGTGGTAGTAAGAGGAAGTATTGTAAAGAATTAGTGTGATGATTCTCATATGTTCACCTTGTCATAAACCGTGTCTGTCAATGCAGCAGCAGCACCATTGTAACAAGCGAAGAAAACAACAAATTTTGTATGTGATTTACCCAATAGCTGCACACAAAATCACAAAATCACAAAACAAAAACAAAAAAGAACTCCTCACTGCAACTCATGAATTCCGAACTAGTGCGATGCAGCAGTCTTCTGGGTAGCCTTCGGTTGAGTCTTGGCGTCCTTCTTTCCTCCTGGAAGCGCAAATGCGCCGATAACGACTGCCCAAAGACCGAGCGAAGCAAACACAATCTGCTCCTGCTTGTGGTTGTCCTGGCAGCGCTGAGCCCAGCGTCCAATTGGTGCAAAAGCAGCTCCAACTGCATTCAAGGCATTCTTTGCAGCATTGGCGGCGGCAGCAGACGAGCTCATTCTTTGACACGGGAAAAAACCAACCTCGATTAGACAACCACTTCACAAACACTCTTCCTGAAACAAATGCATGTATTTTTAAAAAATTAAACGAACAAGCCGAAGGCTTCTCGGGTTGCCATTGTTGTGTTTGCACTGACAAGCGATACTGACACGCTGACACGCTGCGTCAGCACGAGTGCGGGAATCGCTGGCAAGTCGCCCGCTGTACTGTCTACGTGCGTTGAACAGCACAGTCGACGAGTCCCGATTTTGGAGGGCACTGCATAAAGTGCATCGGTTTCGGACAGTGCTGCCCGGTGCGGGACTGTATTTCGAACAGAGCTGCAGGCCAGGATCGATTATTGTAATGCATTGAGGAAAGGAAAAGGAGGAAGGGGGATAACCGAAATAAATTAAAGAAAAGAAAGAGGATTCATAATAATGGAGTCAAGAGTCAGGTATCTTGAGCGACTTTTGGACGAAGAGCCGGTCTCTGACGACTCGGACGATGACAATGAGTACGTTCCGCCCCAGTCCCAGTCTCAATCGCATTCCCATTCCCGTTCTCGTTCTCGTTTCCCGTCTACTTGTTCTAAAAGCATGCTCCGGAGCACTGCGGCAGCTCCGGCAGCCAAGCGACCGTTTTTAGATCTTTCGCAATCGGCGGCGACTGCATTGCGAAAGACCGGTCCTGTTGGACGCAGTTCTAGAATTGGCAGTCGTCCCATTGATCGAGTAGACGACCATCACAGTCACGGTGACGGCGACATGGTCGACGAGAATGATGATGACAACGACGAAAATGACGAGAACGATGAAGACTATGTAGTGGATTCGGATTCCGATAGTTCCGAGTCTTCAGAAGCTTCTGGCGATTCTACGGGGATTGTGGCTCTCATTTCGCTGGCCTCATCATCCAACAGCCAAACTGAAAATAACAACAGTGCAGGTGGTGCTGGAGCTGGCGGTCGAGAAGGGCCGGATTCAGGTGATGCCACAGGCAAAAGGAAGGATCGGAAACGAAAGAGGAGGCACGGCGAGCACCACATCACGCGAGCTGCAAAAGTTGAGATGAAGCTTATACTGCAGGATTCCGCTCGATCACTGAACGATGTGCTTCATGATTTGGGCGCCGATCAGGATTATGATGTTGGGTTCTGGGACTGGGTCCAGGAAAGGTCAGAAGACCTACCGTTCCAGCCTATTGCACTCGCGTCAACGATGATGATGTCATCGATGGATGATCCTGTTCCTCCGACGTTTTCTCTCACAGCCGGTCCACCGAGTCATGCTCTCGTTCCTGCTGATAGCGTAGTCGCTGGTGGAACGTCTTTGAATGTAGATTCGGCGAATAACATTTATTCGGTGTCTCGACCTTCGCTGCAATGGAACCACGCCAACGCGAGCGATAACTCTACTTCGGCATCATCATCATCCTCGGCCTTCGTTCCTGGTTCGGTGAACCACATGTCCATGGCATCGTCTCACAGACATCAACACGGGCAACCGCAGACCCCTGTATCTGGTGGGTTTCAAGGGGAATTTGGTCGCAACGATATGCATTGCACACCGTCGAAAGCCCCAGCAACTCTGCAAGGCTCTTCTTCGGCAAGATTGCTTGGACAATACGACGTGTTTGAAGCTCTGGTTTTTCGGCAACTGTGTGATCTTGTACAGTTATGCACGCAGTCTGTGCTCACAAGTAGGCTGTTTTGCAATCGAATCCGTGTTTTGGAAGAAGAAGAACAAACGACACTGCAACACGATTCGCAAATGGACGGAGTGGAAAGGGATGAAAGCGCAGGCAGAAATGACTCTGAGACCGCACAGTCCGTTGCGACTGACGTCACTTCGCCGTATGTTGATCTCCTGGAAGCATGTCATCAGATTGAAAACGAGAGTCTCGAGCTGCTTTCCAAACTTCGAGCTGCGCAAATTGCAGATTTTCGCAAACGCGCTGCTGGCACACGAACTGGCGTGATCCCAACAATGTGGGCAGTCCCGATTCTTGCGAGCCCGCAGTTGTCTCAGTTGATCTCTGCTGCGTCTCCCGATTCCGGGAAGGCGCTTGAAGAACTTCTTCAGCCGTTTATTCATTTTGCGCACGGAACCAATGTTGTACCGCTTGTCCCGGGAGCGGATGGAGTTGGATTTCGCCCCAAGTTCAAGCCGCCCCCCTTCACTGCTCGGCAGTTGGATGCTGCCATCAAATTGCAGAATCAATCTTTGCTTGTCGCGAAGTCCTCGGCAGAATCGTCTGGTGTGCAGTACACGTTTTCTTCGTATTTTTCTCGAGGGAAGCCGTCGGAAGTTGAAGATCGACTTCTGGTTCGCGGTCTCATGCGATATGGTCAGCGGTGGGATGTCATCCATGAGAAGCTACTCCCAATTTTCGAACCTCGGAGAATCGCAGGGAGGTTCAAGGCTCTTGTGAGTGCTCGAAGCAAATCAATGTATAAGCACGACTCGCAGAATCTGGTTAAGCAGTGGAAGTTGCTCATGCAAGGAACGAAGGGCATCTCCCATGTGGATTTGAAAATACTGGAGGAATGGTCTGTCTCGCTTACTCGCTCGGGTTTGCTACCGTCTGCCTTTACTGACGTGGAAAAGGAAAAGGATCTCGAGGCTGAAATCGAGAAGCTCAAATCCGACACGAAGATGCAACTCGAGCTACGGATGATTCTCCGCTGGTTGCGCGCACAGGAGTCTCGCAAGATTCTCGACTTTGTTTTCCGTCGACACTGCGCAGACATGGAGTATTTTGACGACGAGCTGACCGCTTTGAATACAGAATTCGATGCTTTTGAAGAGGATGTGATTTTAGAAGATGATTTGCTGGCTACTAGTGGCTTCGATGACAATGAGTACGGACAGGATGCTGCCGATCTTGACGCAAACGCTGGTTCAGATTCTGAAGGTCGCTTCTCAGGAGGTCTGTCGTTGCGGCCGTCGAGATATATTGCTGCCAATGACGGCGACCAGGACGACGAGAACTATGTTCAAGAAGCGGAAGATGACGACTCCGATGATGAACCTCTGGTGGACGCAACCCATCTGGAGGAAGAGAGGCGCGGGCTGTTGGAAGAAGCACAGGCACACTTGCAGGACCAACGAATGCAACCTGATTACTATTCTGCTCCTGCAGCAAATGCTGAGGATGATTTCTGGGACGAGGGAGAAATCCTATCCGACACAATTGAGGACGACGACTTTCCTCTGAATGATAACGGCCCTCGCGATGTCCCGGCTTCTCGTGAAGATGATTTTGAGCGGGATTCTCGCTCTCCATCCATTACCGAGCGTATGCAAACTGCTGAAACTCTGAACACAAATCTTGTTGTCTGGCACTCTGCGCTGCAGAGTCGTCAGTACGAATTTTCCGAGACTGACGATCTTATTCTTCGGTTGGCTTGTTTGCGCTCTGATTTCGGGGTCGAAAAGCTTTCCTTGCTTACCAGGGGCACATTTGCACCTTTTCCTGATTACCCATTGGAGGTTCTCAAACAGCGTTGGCACGTATTGCGCCATCGAGAACAGCCGAACTCAGCGCCAATCTGACGTGCGTCGTTGCGTCGTTGCGTCGTGTGTAGCATCATCTATTTATAGCTTGTCTTTTCGATTCGATGTGTTTTTGTTGTTGATCTCGTTATTTGGTTTTAAGTGTCGTATAGCTCGTGCAATTTTTTTCAGTCCACATCCATGAAGAATAGGCGTATGCAGCTTCCCCCTTCCTTTCTTTTTGTGGGCGATGCTGCACTGTAAATAAGCAAATTGAAAAAGCAATTTATGTATTTATTTCATTTTGGACTATTTCGGAGCGCGTAGTCTGAGAGTTGCCAAGTCCTTCTGTTGAATGTTCGCAAAATGCTCGAGCAGTGGTGTTAACGCATCGGACAACCAAGCGTTCGCATTGATCTGCGGGCTTGCCTGGGCTTGGAGCAACTGAACAAGGACGAGGGAATTGACCGTGGATAGTCGGTTTTTCAAGACGTCGTAGGTGTTCGACTGGGGAAGAATCATGAGCAAACCAGACAAGGTCTTCACCAAATCAGGATACCTTTGAGGCTCGCACAAGTGCAACCGAACATGACACAACACTGGCGACTCCAGCAACTGAATAAGCTTATCAATATCGACCAGCATGTTCACCGTCACTTCAGACTCTGCGAGAAGCATCACAATCCCGGCTGCTGGCGCATAAGCCTGGGCAAGAAGGCACAGCGACAAAGCGGACACCGGACTGCGTGACCACGGTTTAAACAACGCCATGAAAACTCGGCGACCATTGTCATCGGATTTTGCCATCTTAATCTTATTCCGAAGGTTCGCAAACTCCCTTGATGTAAACAGGATGAGATTCAAAGTCTGAACAAAACTGTTGACAAACTCAACGTCTGTGATGAGATGAATGCTCTCTGCAAACGTCAAGTAAATACGCTCCGTATCAATGAGCGATGTCAGCTGCCGAACAATCAAACCAGCCTTTCCGAACAATTTCTGGTCAGTATAAAACAACTCAGTCAACGAGGTCATGGATCTGGAAAAGATGCCCTCTTGGATGTTGGACAACATGCAAAGAACTTCGAGATCGAGAAACAGAACGTCGTTCGATCCGTCCGACAAGGACTTCAACAACATTGGAAAAATCTCTTCTAAATGCGCCAGGATCTGTTTCGAGTCCTTGTTGAGCAACAGCTGAATCCACCGCAGCGACTCCAGTCGCGTTGGGACAATGTGTCTTGCCAGAGTACCGAGAATCGAGCGTAGGATTCCCGTCATTTCGAGAGATTCATCTGCAGACCGAACAACTTGCTGCAGATCATGGCTGACTTCCGTCGATAAATCCCTGATTTTCGGATCGTCACTTGAGACGCAGAGCAGGATGCACGAGAGGATATCGGGGGCAAACTGCAACAGTGCATGCGTCCGCTGGTTGATGATCTCGTGAAGCCAGAACAGTGCTACTTCTTTAGCTTCTTTGTGCAGTTTTGAAACGATCGTTAGCAGAGTGGAAATAATCGGGTGAAGATCCAAGCTTACTGAAACCTTGATTTCGTTCAAGATTTCGTCCAATGCCAATCTGGCTTTGGAGTGCTGCGATCCCTTGGAGGATTCATCCGCGAGAAGAGAGAAGAGCGGAACGCCAAGGTCCGGGAGGAAACGGACCATGTACACATCGGTGACCTTGCCAAGCGCCGAGACCCAGTCGACCATCACATCTTGGATGTGCACGGACTGCTGCGCAATCAGCTTGTTCTTTATCAGAGCAACAATCTTTGGAGGTTCCAACTTCGGGCTTTCTGTCGAAATATCAATCATCAACTTGCTTAGCTCCGTGCCTGCTGCTCGATGCTCTGCGTTTTCATCACCGACAAACCTGCAAAACACATCAAACAGTTTCTCAAAGTACGGAAAGCAGAGGTCACGAGACACCTTGATAATGTTAATAAGAGCATCTATTCCGGCAAACCGCACGCGCGGATCAACGTCTTCCGAGTAATGAATAACAGGCAGCATCACCGTATCAAGAAAGAGCACAAGAGGCAGCTGCTGCGAACTGCTCGTACCCGACATCGAAGAGCCGGTATTCACGCCATACACACTCCCAGAACTTGGCATTGAGGCTGGATTCGCGGACGCATTAGAACCTGAAACGGAGGGGTTGGCCTGGTTGTTCGACACATGCGAAACAGAAACCGAGGCCTGCGGAGCATAAACCGTGTTGTTCGCGGTGATGGAAGACTGATACAATGCAACCATGACAGAGCTCAAGCCAATCAGCCCACCTTTCTTCATGTGAAAATGACTGGAGTTGCAGTAATGAGAAATCAGTGTGTCGAGGATCTTCACAATCGACTCCTTTGTCGATAGCGTCCGAATATGGGCTTCCAGATCATTTGCAGCCTGACGCCGCTTCTCCGGAAGCTTGTCAGAAAGCCCCTTCGAGATTGCAGCAGGGATCACCAAGTCCGCCATGAGATCACTAGACTACACAGCCACACAGACACAGCAACAGGGAAAAGTACAAATCTCTCTCAATCTCTTCAATCTCTTCGACATGCCCACGTATCAATACTTGAAAAAAACCCATCCCTTAAAAACGCAGAGAGTGATAATCCATGGTCGAAACCCAGCGGGGCGACGGGATGTTTTTATTACAGCTGGCCAAAAGAATGGTATACATGGGACGCGGGTAGATACGCCTTCACGATGAGGAGGCGGCGGCGGAGTGTCGCTGCAGAACCTCGGACATGACATCTGCCTTCTCGCAATCTGGTATGTCGTTCAGAATGGCAAGAATGCCCGAGTCCCTCAACCCGGCAACAATCAACTCACAGACCAGTTCGTGGTAATGCGATCTTCCGAACACAGACCGCGGATCTTCCGCAATTGCCCCGGGAAGGAAAAGGAACGGTACGCATCGAGAAGAGCGAGCCAGCGTGATCCATACATGATGTTTCGGCATCGGGCAATCCGACACTTCCAAAAACAGAACAACAGAAGACATTAATATCCACAGGCGATGCCCGATGGCTTCATCCACAACCTGGTCGTACGTACCTCGTGGTGTGGAAATGCTCTCAGGCATAATGCGGGGAAGCAGCAACTGGACGCATAACCACGCGTCAGCTGGAGAAATTGCACGCTGATCCTTCACATATTTGTGCAGGCATGCTAGTTCCGCGCCAAACTTCATGGGAAACAAGGCACACATTCTCTCAATAGAGCCGTATAATAGATCGATGAAGTCGCCACATGGGATCTGAATTGGCGGAAGTGCTGCCATTGCTTGGAACACCATATCTAGAAGCCGCTGCGGAGCAAAGAAACAAAGCGTGTCATTCGACGGGAAAGTGCGCAAACCAGAAACAATCGTCCTGACAACAGACGACATGAGGTTCTGGTTGACAAGATTTAGAGACCTGCGATGGAGGATATCGGACAGAAATAAAAAGGAAGAATGCGCCAGAAACACATGCGGAGCGAACGGAGGAGATGACCGGATAAAATCAAACGGCACGCGAATTCGACCAATCGACAGGCAGCCGTCAATGCTGCGCACAAAGGACGACGCCGTACTCAACGACGACAGAATAGAGCCTGATATTGAAGATACAACGGTATCGCGGATCTGCGAAGCGTGCTCGCCGGAAGGCGGGAGCTTCCCCAAGGAAGCGGCGGCTCCATGCAATAGCATAAAACCTCGTAGGAAATCCGGGTGCACATCCACGTCGTCCCCTGCCATCGTAGAGAACGGAGACAGACCCTCAACAACATTAGTCACTTCCGACCACTGCCGCTCCAATGACACTGCAAACAAGCTGCGTGATAAGATAGCTCTCGCATAGTGCATGCACAGAACACACAAAGGATCGGCATATGAACTGTCTCCCACTGTATCCAAGGAAGTGGTGCGGGCAAAAATAGCATCGGACCATGAAGCCAACACAGACTGTACTCGAATATCGAACGGATCATCAACAGATATCCGTTCAAACGCCGCACACAAAGCAACACAAGTGTTTGGTGGGAAATGAATCAGCTCCGCGGGTTGGATAGTAGAAAGGAAAGACAGCGCAGCAGAGACAGCATCAAAAAGCAGCAAGTATACGGACTTGTCAACTTCGTCAAACTCAGGGAGATTTGCAAGCGAGGATCTCAAAGTGTCTGGAAGATTGCTAAATAGTCTTCGTAGCCTATTGAACATCAAGGGGAATGGCTGTCGCTCGTTCAACAGCAGACACAGCCGAGATGCTTTGGAGGCTCTTGAAAAATCGTTGTCCACTGCTTCATTATCACCATCGCCATCACCATCGCGATGGTGCTCACGATCAAGGTCATCGCCATCATCGCCATCAGCCCCGCCACCGTTCGGCGAGCCCCCCATAAAGTACTCCAAGGGATAAAATTGCAAAAACGTTACTTCTGAGGGACAAGAGACCGGCCGCATGACCTCCGAAGTCAGCCTTCGAAGTACCATACCTCGTTCGTCTTCATTCAAGTCTTTCCAGATATCATGTTGTTGATGTATTCTTGCAGCAATGGATTCCCCGCCAGCACGAAGAACAAGGCCCAGAACGACACTCGTCTGGATTGGAAAATTGGAGTCTGATGAAGCTGCAGTGAGGCAAAGCCGCAATACCAACAAAAAGGAAGACTCCCAGTGCTTCGGGTGTGTCCATTGCGAAAATGCCAGATTTTCCACAACCCTCACACAATCCTCCGGAGACGCAAACCGCCACAACGTGCGCAACAACAAATCTGTAACCATGATTTCGGGGTGCGGAACCAGAGTCTCCATTCCAACAATGCACAGTACAACAGTGTCGCAATACTTCGCGATAGGCGGGGAAGGCGTCTGCTCTTCCAACGACAGCAGCCACTTGTTGACAAAATCGTGATACACAGTCCAGTGAACTGCGGTGGCATGGACACAGACAAGCGAAACCTCGGAGTCGGTGAGGGAACATTTGTTCTTGGAAAGGACAAGGCAGGCGACAAAAACATCAACACAGAATAGCGTTTCACCTTCGTGCTCGTCCACAGGAAGAGAGAACACACGACGAACAACCCCACAGTCCATTATCCAGCCTCGCGGCCCATCTTTTGCAACTGCAACAGCCCACGCTGCGGCAGCCGCAGAGGAAGCAGCATTCACAGAAACGGCAATGAGTTCAGATCGCAAATCGCATGGAAGCAGCACTAGCAAACGAACAACACAAGGCTGGGCGGAAGGCTCGGCATACACTCTGAACGGGTCGTCCGATCCACCAGTCGACGGAAACATGACGCGATCTGCGATGGTCAGCGCATCGAGAACAGAGTTCGCAAACGACGTCCAATACGGAAGATGAATATCATTCGATTGAAATTCGCGGACCATCACCATCGCAGAGACCGAAAGAGAACATATTTCTGTTGCTACAACATGCGTCCAAGAAGAAAACTCCGTGTCTGCCATTATTCGACAATGGATTTGTCGCAAACACACGAGCACTTCCCTTTGCACGGGAACCGTACAAAAAGGAAGAACCGAACCCAGTAATTTGATGAGTTCGGAGCGCGGCTCCCGCAGAATGAAATACAGCAAACGACCCGTACACGGGGGAGAATCGTTCAGAATAATAGCCAGTAATTTAGGAGGCAGAAATGAAGAGGAAGCAGAAAGTACAAGTTCTATCAAGCACTCGCCCCACTCCTTCACTCCAAAGAAAATCAACATCTGCGGTGCAGACAGGAGTTCTCGCACGGTATCCCATAAAGGACGATAGCGACATCGTCGGATTAACGGGCATGATAAAACGCGAGACAGCAAGAAAGTTGCATGTCTTGAAGAAACATCTGTCAAAGGAAACACGGATCGCAGAACAACAGATATTGTTGCATACGAAGACTCCGCAACACGGTCCAGCCAGGTGGGCTCTTCAGATGAGCTGTGGAGCATATAGAGAGTCACTGCAGAAAGAAATCCGTGGTCAACATCTCCATCAATCTGAAACCAGTCCTTTCGAGCGATGTCGTCCAGATCTGGAACCACAAGTGCTGAAGCTGCCCGAATGCAAGCGCAGAGCTCTACGCGTCCGCACGAGTCAGCATCCAACACTCTTCGAATCAGTGATCTGCAATGAATAAGCAAAGATGAGTTTTGCAGCAAGATGTCTCTGCACAGCACAATGATGTCCCACGCCTCGGCGCGAACAACCGGGGAAGTCTGTTGAAAATCGAGCAATGGAATCACGTGATCTCGCAATGTTGTTTGAATAACTGATGCCAGATGTGCCGCATAGTCATCAGAAGTCGCCCTGATTCTCTGCATTACAGGATTGCACAGTGCCCTTCCAACCCATATCCTCCTCTCTGGATCCACTATCGGCTTTTCAAAAACGCATTCAATCGGGCATTGCATGACGCGCGTAATTACCGACTCCAAGCAGCCCACAGCATTTCGTGCAACTTGAATTTGGGAATCTGAGACGAGAGACAGCAGTTCGTCAATAAGTAATTTTGCTTCGCTTTCCATTGCGTAGTGCCCCAGATCGTGAAACAGAAGTTTCAAGGCAGACGGCAAAAGACACCTCCCACTTGCATCAATCCGAACCAGAACAGGAAGCAAAGAAATGCACACCGGCAGGAAAAACGACAGAAATGCACGAGACTTGTTCGGTTTCAAGTATACACACAGCGACGACATCAAGCAAATCGATAAAATAGGAGACAATGAAGCTTTCAGCGCCTTGAACATGGTCAGCAACAGCCTGTCGTGATGAGCCGGAGCAAACACTCGCACAAGCGTGTTGAGTGCCTCCTCGCTCGATACACGAACGTCCAGAGAAGAAGGGTGTGTAGATGCTTTCAAAATGCATGGAATCGCGAAAGTCAAGATTTCGGGAAAGTCATTTCGGTTGCGGAATGTGTGCGACAATAGCGTCTTCTTCGTCAGCGCCAGGGCTTGCAGTAATACCAAGGGGGAGGACTCTAGGCTTTTCAGCTCTCGAAGCGCATTCGTCAGCTCCATATCATGAGGCAAGTGTAGGCTCTGTCGACAGCAGCCGCTGATCGCTGTTGGTGGTGCCGGGAAAGTCGTTCCGAGTTTCTGAGTTTCCAGGTTCCGATCTGTACTTTTGCTGCACAATGTTCCAGCGTCCAGTCACCTCTGTCCTTCACGTTTTGTTGTTTTTTTGGTTTTTTTGGTTTTATTTTTCTTTGTCTTTTTGCATTCGAAATTTCTCGAAATTCGAATCGACTCAACTCTGTTCCACTTCCTGTCGTACTCCCGTGCCAGAAAGACCCCCTCCCTTCGGTCGCAACTCCGCATGTCGCAGTCTGTCGATCCAATTCCTTTCTTCTACGATTTTGTGAGGAAAAAAACTCAAAAAAGATTCGCAAAACTGCAATTTCAACCTCGTGTTGTTTATCTTTCCTTCTCCCTGTCCGTTGCTTCGCGTGCAGCTCGTATCGAGATTCTGGGGCGCGCTTGCCCATGTCTACTGCAGGTCTTTGTTCCCTCTTCGATGTGTTTGACCTGTCTGATCAAGATTTGCTAGCGCAAAAGGAGCTTCTTGAGACGCTGGCTACAACTGGCAGAATTCCAAGTTCGCTGTCGGACAAGTATGCGTCTGTCATTGACCAAGAGATTGAAGAGCGAAATCTCGGAAGTGAAATCTTGAAAAAGATAAAATCGCGAATCAGTGCAGCTTCTCAACCTTTGGCCTCCTCCAATGATGCTTCGCCAACGCCGTTGACGGCGGCCCCGATAATCCAAGATTCGTCGTCTGCAATTGCGTCTGCATTTCGATCGACGAACGCAGAGAAAGTCGCTCCGAAAGTGGATCGAACTGACGTGAACGACGATCTGTCGAGGGAAAACTGGTTTTCCTTTCCAACGCATGAATTGAACCGTGTTGCTGTTCAGAGAGAGTTTGTTGTTTTTGGACAAAAGAAGAAGAGAAGGACAGTCCGTCAGAAAGCTCAAAGCACCCAGGAGCATGCTCCAGAAAAGCAGCGAAACACAAAGCCTAGGGCAGAGAAGAGTGGTCCAAGAATCGTGGCACTACATCATGGCACTCCGCAACTAAAATCCATTACTCCGCTGACGCAGAAGTCAAGTGCGACAAGAGGTCAGTCAACAGGGATTGCACATTGCGAATCAAAGGTACCAGTGGCACCACAGTCTCAGCGGAGCTCGTCGGACTCCGTGCTGTCCTCGCGTGACGTTGTTGCCTTTCCTTGTGAAGCATTACAAATGTCTGCAGCCCCGACAGAAGTTCCCGAATACTCGAAAGATGATGTGCACCGCAGCGGACCGGCCCCGCAAAACTCAGATACCACTTTGAGGTCGGATGCGAAAAATGAATCAGAAATCCAGGAAGTTCTCCGGCGCGAACTCCTTCACCAAACAGGTGGTGCGGGCAGTGTGGAAGGAGACATGCTGTCTTTGTCGGAGGATTCTGTGCAACACAATCTACTGGTTCATGAACGGATGCCTACCGCAGAATCGAATATCGATGCCGAGGCTGCAGAGGAAATGCAAAACGATGTTGGTGTTGGAGACGGTGCAGAAGAAGTGGAGGTGGTGTATGATGAAGAAGAAGATGAACAAAATGATGATGAACAAGAAGGGTTGGAAGATGGAGAAGATGATGGTACTGCGTTCTGTGATGAAATGGAAGACGATGACGCAGCGGTGTTGAATGACGGTGTCCAGTTTGGAGAAGCAGCCGTGGACAAAGATGGGAATTTCAATGAAGCTGCTGAAGAGGCAGAGTCTGTGGATTCTGAATTCCGTGTGGACGAGGACGAGCTTAGGGTCGTGGGGTCGACGGTAGCACCGAATTCTGCAGACGCTCCTCAGTCATCGACACCCACTCCGAACTCGACGAGTGCGCGAACTGAGGATCAGTTCCTTCCAGAGCATGAATGCTCCGGTTTGCCTCAGGAGAGAGATGTCGGACGTTCCTTCGGTCCAAAAGAGAATGTTTCTGGGAAACCGATGTCCAAAGAAGGTGGCAGTTTGCCGAAGCAGTCTACAAGAAATACATCACCTCATTATGGCACAAAGACTGCGTCCTCTGCGTCGACTAAGCTGTTTCCTTCGTGTCTTGCGGACTGCTTTGCTGTTTCCTACTTCAAGAAAAAGAGCTCAAATAAGGATGGAGTTGATAAGAAGGTTGTGGACGCATTGTGGAAGGCCTGGAAGACCGACGAGTGTCTTGACTACTCTGGTCCTCGAGGCCCAGCTGATGCGTTCTATTATTCCCACACCAAACGCTCGGAATTGAACGACACAATCACAGCTGCCGCGGACTGTCTTGATTGGTATGCCTCTTACTCTGTCGGAAAGGGTCTTTGGCAGCTCATGTGGTCTTGGCAGCGACCCGCACCGTCCTTGATGTCGAGAATCTTCTTTTTTCAAAGAATTCATCGATATCCGAACACGGGCTCTGTTTTGACTCGGAAGGACGCTCTGTCCAAGCTACTAGCGCGTTGGACAAAACTTCCTGGTAAAACGGGCGACTTTTTTCGAGATGTTGTCCCTCCGACGTTTGCCCTTCCCGCAGAAATATCTGCCTTTTCTTCTGCGCTGTATGAAACCAGCGAATCTGGTGCCTGGTGGATTCTGAAGCCCGCAAGCTTGTCGCGCGGACGCGGCATCCGTGTTATCAAGTCTTTTGAGGAAGTTGAATACGGCGAGCCGTCTGTGGTGCAGAAATACGTGTCACATCCCTTGCTTCTCGATGGGCGAAAGTTTGATCTTCGTCTGTACGTTTTAGTCACTTCCTTCGGCAGCGATCTCTCTGCGTACATTTTCTCTGAAGGACTTGCACGGTTTGCCAGGTCAAAATTTACAATTATCGAAGGCGAGAGGCTCAATCCATATGTACATCTCACCAACAGCTCTGTGAATAAGAACACGGATGGCGATGGCACTGTTGATGATGCAGAGATTAAGTTTCCTCTCTCGTCCACCTTGAAACGACTCCAGAGCACATACGACATTGACATTGACACTCTCTGGAACAAGATTGTAGAACGTGTGCTCGCAAGTTTAATCGCAGCTCAAGAACACATTTCGTCGCACCCTTGTTGCTTTGAACTTCTAGGGTATGACATGCTCATTGATGCTTCACAGAAAGTGTGGCTCTTGGAGGTGAACGCCAGTCCTATGCTGCAACTGGACGGAGAAACAGATGAACAAATCAAGATTCCGTTGGTCCGGGATATCATGCGCATCGTGACTCACGGTCTCCCTCGTGTAAATGCAGATGCGCTGTGCGATTGGATGCATACTCACGGCCCCTTCGATGCTTTTGACAAGACGTCTTATGACTCGATTTTCCCTTTGGGCACAGCTTCCGGAACCGACATCCCGCTCGGGGGATTCCAAAGAATTGCTCCCTCACCGTTGTATTCGAAGATCTTGAAGCTGAAGAAGTTGTGTAATTAGCTTCATCCGTCCATGTACATTAAAATAATAGCGGAATAATGCACTGTTGAGAGACGGACTGCGACGTACCGCGTACCGCGACCGGCAGCTCGTCGTGCGGGCCTCCTGCTGTACACCTACGGCGTATTGTCCTTTTTGCTCCCAAACATCAACCTTGATGAATAACGAAGGACACGTTTGTTTTGGTTGTTTTTCTTATTTGGTTTTTTTGGTTTTTTGCAGGGGAAGACGTTAGGGTGGTACCGATATTGTCACATGACGATTTTCCAATGGCGGATTTGGTGCTATTCGTTCCTGGCCTGTTGCGTAGTACTCCAAATGACAGGTGTCTCGTGCAGGCCGGCAACGTTGAGTGCAGGCCCTGCGGATCCTCCACTGTTCAAGGTTGCTGAAGAATTCCTGTCATTCACTATCGATGTTGCGCAGATTCTCGACTCTCGGCTGAATTTTTCAGAAGCGACATTCCTGGCAAACACACGAGCGCTGATGCCTGCCTTTCTTCGAATTGGGGGAACAAAGGCGGATTCAACGTATTGGCAAGTGTCCTCGGATTCCGTTCCCCCTGGTTTCGAGCACGTTATTTCTCAATCTCGAATTCGTGATCTTTGTGCGTTTGCTGCAGCCGTTGGAACACGGCTTGTGATAGGACTGTCGAACGGTCCCGCGTCGCAGTCATCGAGCTCTCCGCAAGCTTGGGACCCGTCGGTCAATGCTGCTGCCTTGCTAGCATTCTTGCGAGACATTCAGTGTCCAGTGCACGCATTTGAGCTCGGAAACGAGTATAATCTGTTCGTGTTTAACTGGGGGATCAAATCGGTCAAGACCCCTTCGTCGATTGCACAGGATATTTTCACCCTCCGTGGTGTTGTGGATCAGGTCTATGGGAACGGCAGTGATATCCTCCTGGCTGGCATCGATGACTCCTACCAGTTCCCTCTGGTCGGGGAACTGGCTCCGCTGACAAAGGATGTTGTGTCCAGCATCCGTGATTCTGGAAAACCGTCTCCGTTGTCCATCTTGACGTGGCATTGGTATCCTCTTGAGTCCAATCACTGCCCTGCTTGGTGGATCGATCCGCACTATTGTACGCTGGATCGCGCTCTTTCTGCATCCGCGTTCAATGAACCTGAAAGGTTTTTTGCTGATCTGCAAGCCTATGCGGCGTCCATTCGTGCAGAATTGTGGTGTGGCGAAACGGCGCTTTCGTCGTGTGGCGGTACGCAGAACGTTAGTGACGCTTTCGCAGGCAGCTTTTTCTGGTTAAATGAACTTGGACAATTTAGTCGAGCCAAACATGCTGTTATCCTTCGACAGACACTCGACGGCTTTGGAAATCGGTACTCTCTGCTGGATGCTTCGTCCAGCCCTCTCCCTGATTTCTGGGCTTCTTGGCTGTGGAAGCAGCTGGTGTCTTCTGACGTCTATGATTTGGAGGTGTCGGGTATCCACAGAGACATCGATCCATTCCGTGCCTACCTGATGGGCTCTTTGAATGCTTCATTTTCCAGGACGTTTGTGCTGATCAATGGTAATTTGGATGCCGCCGTCACAGTTGCGTTTCCGCCTGATTTCTGCTCTGCTCATGACGCAGAAGAATTCGTTGTCCAGGCCGCCAACGGGCTGCCGTCAGACGGTGTCATCATGGTGAATGGTATTCCCATCACAAGCACCATCTATCTGTCGGAGCCAGTCGACAAGTTGGTGTCGAAGGTCCCGTGCACTGCGCTTGCTGCCTATGTTCTTCCGCCTTTGACCTATGCGTTCATTCGAATCTGACACAGTGACACTCTTTGCCCATGTTTTTTTTTCTGATTATTTGATTATTTAATTAATTAATTATTTATTTATTTATTTATTTATTTATTATTATTATTATTTATTTCTGACCATTTCGAGCTGTAATATGTCCCTTCTTCGTGTCATCTATTGATTTTGCTTATTTCTCTTTGAGGTTGCTTGTAGGCTATGGTGATGGTGATGGTGATGGTGGTGACGATGGTTGCAAATGCTTCTGTTCGTTTTCAGCATGAGCTCTTGCTCTCCGTACTGCAGATTCTTGTATTTGACCACCAATCACCTGACCCATGATTGCAGTGAGAATGTTGACTGGTATGAAACGAGGGGGCAAGTTCCACCTCTTTCGTAGAAATATGATGAATGGAACAGACGCATGCACTGCTGCAAACCACTCTAAAGAAAACTTCTCCGTGTGAACCCGGTAAAATCCCAGCGGAAGATTTGCTGAAAACGCGGCAATCGTCAGCAACAGTACTTTTCGACGAAGAAGCTGATTCTCCATTTCAAAAAGCAAACCCTATGCCCACGTATCGTGACGTATGCGCGTGTGTGGGTGCGGCCTTGTGGGGGAAGGAGTGCGCAGTGCGGTGATGCGCAAGGCTGCAAGACGAGTTTACCAATTTGGCCACAGACGATTGGTATGTATATATAAAAACCTTTTTTTGGGAACATTGCGCAAGGAGCGCAATTGAGTTGCGCTGCTTGAGCCTTGAGACCTGTCGTTTGGCATGAGGTCAAACAAAGAACAGCGCCAAGAACACTGTCGGGAAGGAAAAGATAAAGAACGAAAGAAGAATAAGAAAAATTCTATCACTGTTTAGGAACTACATTGTCGCCTTTGGTGGCCTTTGGTTTGCTGTCGAGGAATACTTCATGGACCTTCTTCTGCTGCTCTGAACGTTCCTTGATCATCTTTTGAATGTTATCGAACATCCCAGGCTGCTGTGGCTTTGGAGTCATTCCTGCACGAGCAAGAGCAGCCTTCACCTCACTGTTCAACGGGATGTTCAGGGCGCGTCTGACCGCATCGCGCTGCAGCAACCTTGACGAAATCAAAGAAAAGAAGTTGCTCGCAGTCCAATACAAGAAGACAGCTTTCGGCATCGACATGGTCAAGAAGAACATGCCAACAGCAAGAGCTCGGAAGAACCACCGGATTCCCTTTCCCATCGGCGCAACTCCTGTGTCGGCCCCAAGCTCAATGGTTGTCAGAAACGTGAGTGATGAGAGGAGCGGAAAAATGTACAAGGGATCCGCAGTAGTGAGATCCGTGAACCAGGAGATCCCACCGACCTTGAGTGAAGCGCAATTCTCTGCAAGATTTCTCAGTGTAATAAAAAACGTTAGAAAAATAGGCATCTGCACAAACGCATTCACAAACGCCTTCATTGGATGGCAATCGTGCTTCTGAAACAGAGCCCTGAGCTGTTCCGTATGGTTGATCCTCGCAGCCTGGATTTCCATGGGCGACAGTCCAGAACTTCCAATATCCTTGATTTTCGCATTCAGCTCCTCCATCTGAGGGCGGATCATGGTCAGATTGGCCGTGTTTCGCATCTGCTTCACGACCAGCGGCAAAGTTGCAACTCGGAAAACGACGGTGGTTGTCAGAATAGTAATCCACCATGGAAGACCCGTTGATGCGTGAATCGACTCAAGCGCCGAGCCAAGCCAATCGGAAGGATAAGAAATGTAGCGGACCGGCTGGCGCTGTGAAAATGGGCTCAAAACGGAAGGCATCAAAGATGTGGAGAACAGCGGCGAAGGAGTCCGCGATTGAACCATTGATCGCTGAAAAACGGCTGAACCGAAGCTTCGGCACAGAACACTGGCGGATATTCCCCGATACATGATCAGCAAATCCAACAAACAGGCTCGGAACGAAGGAAAATGGGCCAACAGTATGAAACGAACGAAGAGAAAACGCTGAAAGCGAGAAATTTGAGAAGCCGGGTATAATGCATATATGAACGACGCAGAGCGCAATCCCCCAGGAAAAGGCCCGTCACTGTCTAGGGCTTCGCTGCGGTTTTCGAGAGAGGGTTTCGCTCCTGAGCCATTTTGTCCGGATCTGCTGCCTACTTCTCCTTTCGACAGCTCGCTTCTCTATTTTCATTTTTGGTGTTTTCTTTTGAGAGTGTTGACGTTCGTTGTTCTTGCTTCTCATTCTTCATCTGAGAAGCATCAAATCCATTATTTACATATTATTATTCTTTCTGGCTTGGACGGGCGATTGTCATTTTAGAAATGGTTCGGGTTGGTCCAACGAATGACACAGCAATCCGTGCTACGCAAAATGAACGGTTGATGCGGATTACAGAACCGCATGTGGACTCCTTCAATTTCTTTTTGGAACACGGACTGTCTGCCGCTGTTTCGGACCTGGATGACGTTGAAATTGAGAATGCAGCGACTTCCGAGTCTCTGCGAATGTGGATTGAAGAGATCAAGATTGGTCGACCTACACGAGACGAATCTGGCACCGGCAGAACACTTTATCCACACGAGTGTCGCGAAGCGGGACTCTCATATCGTGCACCAATGATTGCTACAGTTTGTCGCCAGGTGAATGACGGAAACATTGAGACAATGCAACGGAAACTTGGCATGATTCCAATCATGGTGAAGTCTTCCAAGTGCCATTTGCACGGTCTCTCTCCTCGCGAACTGGTCACGCGTCGTGAGGATGAAAATGAGATGGGAGGATACTTCATCATTCACGGTCTCGAAAAATGCATCCGTTTGACGATCAGTGGAAGACGAAATCACCCCATGGCGATGGCCAGACCATCCTTCGAAAGGAGAGGTCCCAAGTTTACGAAATTCGGTGTTCTCTGCAGATCCGTGCGGCCAGATCAGACGTCTGTCAACAACCTTTTGCACTATCTAACAACTGGCGAAGTCTTGTACGGATTCACGATCTCCAAACAGCAGTTCTTCATTCCGGTGGTTTTGATGTTGAAGGCAATGAAAAACTGCACAGACGCCGAAATCTTCGATCATGTGGTTGCTGGACAGTATTCAAACACGTTTTTGACAGAACGTGTGGAGCTTGTTCTTGAAGAAGCGCGGTCGCGATATCCAAACTGCAATACACAGGCGCAGTGCCTTGCATTTCTTGGGTCTCGTTTCCGGTCCCGTTTGAGGATGAATTCCAAGATATCGGATCTTGAAGCTGGCATCGAGTTGCTGAGGAAGAATATACTCGTACATCTGCTCAGTGGGGATGCCAAGTATGACTTTGGTATTCTCATGTTGAGGAAGCTGTTTTCACTGGTTGGCGGACAGATTATGGAAGATTCCTCGGACTCTCCTATGAACCAGGAAGTGTTGTTGCCGGGGCATATTTATCTTGCTGTGGTGAAGGAGAGACTGGAAGACTATCTGGAGTCCATTAAAATCGTTGTGAACAAAGACTTGCGACAGGATCCCTCGTCCGTCCGTTTTAGTGATTCTGCTTATATCCGCCGTGTGTTGGACAAGAACTCCATTGATCTGGGTCGGAAACTCGAGTATTTCCTGGCGACTGGTAATTTTCAGAGTAGGGGATCGCTTGGTATCGTGCAGTCTGCCGGTTTCGTTATTGTGGCTGAGAAATTGAATTTCTACAGATACCTGTCGCACTTCCGTTCCATCCACAGAGGTCAAGTGTTTACAGAAATGAAAACGACATCTGTTCGAAAGCTGCTCCCAGATTCGTGGGGTTTTCTCTGTCCAGTCCACACTCCCGATGGCGCACCCTGCGGTTTGTTGAACCATTTGGCGCACGAAGTTCGGGTCTCGCCGTTTCTGCCTGCTGAAGTATTCGACGGAACGCTTGTGGATCGTTTGCTGGTGAGCCTCGGGATGATCTCAGTTCACGGAAATCCTGTTCCTACGCGACAAATGATCCCCGTATTGCTGGACGGACGGCTTCTGGGGCACATTGATCATCGTATCGCCAAAGTCTTTGTTGACAGTCTGCGTTTTCTCAAATGCCTTCGACAAAATCCGGAAATTCCTGACTGGCTTGAGATTGCGTATATCCCGCAGGTTGCCGAAGGTTCCGGTCCATTTGCCGGTATTTACTTGTTTTCTTCCCCAGCACGCATGATGAGGCCTGTTCGAAACATGGCAGCAGATGCCGTGGAGTGGATTGGAACGCTTGAGCAGATTTACTTGGACATTGCGTGCATTGATGCGGACGTCATTCAGAATCTGACGACACACAAGGAAATCTTGCCGACGCACATGCTGTCGGTAGTCGCCAATTTGACACCGTTTTCAGATTTCAATCAATCCCCTCGTAATATGTACCAGTGCCAAATGGGTAAGCAAACGATGGGCAGTGCGTGTCACAACTATCCGTATCGGACGGATAACAAGATGTACAGAATCTTGTTTCCGCAGACTCCTCTTGCACGCACTCGATTTTTGGATGCATATGGCTTCGATGATTATCCTATGGGAACCAACTGCTGTGTGGCAGTTATTTCCTATACGGGCTACGACATGGAAGATGCAATGATCATCAACAAGGGTGCTTATGATCGTGGCTTGTTCCATGGTGCGGTGTATACAACCACGGAAATTGATCTTGCTCTGGAAAAAAAGGGTGAACCAAACAGCTTGCGGTTCTCGAACCGAATGTCCGACGTTGCGCCGACTGAATCAGGACTTGTTGAGCCGACGCTGGATGTGGATGGCTTGCCAATGCCTGGAACACCGATGAAGCAAGGCGATCCGTTTTACGTGGTTTATGACTCAACTCGCAGCTCTCACAAGGTGATCAAGTACAAGTACGCTGAATCGTCCACCGTTCAAGAAGTGCGCATCATCCCCATGGACAAGGATAGTCCGTCTGGTATGCGACGGGTCTCTATCAAACTTCGTTTTAACCGTAACCCTGTTTTAGGAGACAAGTTTTCATCCCGACACGGGCAAAAGGGAACGCTTGCGCAAGTCTGGCCGCAGGAGAACATGCCTTTTACGGATGCTGGCATTACACCAGATGTTCTTATCAATCCCAACGCATTTCCGTCCCGCATGACGATTGGTATGTTGATTGAAAGCATGGCCGGAAAAGCTGGTTCGTTGCACGGGGTATTCCAGGATGCGACTCCTTTCCAATTTGACGAGACTGAACACCGGGCTATTGAGTACTTTGGTGACCAGCTAGCCAAGGCAGGATTTCATTACTACGGAAACGAGACCATGTATTCGGGGACCCTGGGTGTTGAGCTCACCGCAGAAATCTACATGGGTGTCGTTTTCTATCAACGGCTTCGTCACATGGTCAAGGACAAGTTCCAAGTTCGTTCAACAGGCCCTATTCATGATTTGACTCACCAACCTATCAAAGGACGAAAACTAGGGGGCGGTATTCGGTTTGGAGAGATGGAACGTGATTCGTTGTTGGGACACGGAGTCTCGTATTGGTTGCAGGATCGGCTGTTGCATTGCTCTGACGAGCATCGGGAGTTCGTATGCAAACGTTGTCATTCGTTCTTGGGGGTTGCATCCATCAAGCCTGTGGTGCACAATGCTCATGCTTTTGCCAAGCGAAGGCTCGAATGTGTTTCTTGCAAAGCTAATGGTCTGTTGAACCCGCAGGAAGATGAGTCTGATTCTGTGGACCTCATTCAAATCCCGTACGTCTTCAAGTACCTGGTGAATGAGCTTGCTGCAATGAACATTCGCGTCATTCTCGATACTCCGGGGAATCAGTCGATTGAGCCAATGCCATTTTCCGACATCTCCTCTGTTCAGGCTGGAAGTGGGACTGGTGCAAATGGTGCGACGATAGAGGATCGCAAAACAAAGAGAAAATCAGCAAAGTCCACAGAAGAGCCGGAGATCGGCAGGAAAGCTAAGAAACACGAATCGACCAAGTCGGAGAAGAAGCACAAGATTCCACGACAATGATCTGCATCCAGCTCTGAGATGCGACATGTGTTGGTGGTGCTGCTGAAATGTTGTTGTTGTTTCTTTCTGTACACTTTATATATATCCAATTTTTTTAAATTAAATCTCGGTTTCCATTCACGTCTACATTATACACTGAACATGCATATCTACGAATAGACATGCATATTCAATCTTGCATCCCGCTGCCGGGAAGGGGATAGACCCCCAACACGCCTCACGGCGTTCTTCAGATAGATGTTCCGCGCTCCGTTCCCAATCTCGATCAATCGGTGAGCCACTTTCTCAGCATGACACGTTGCTCCTGAGAAGGGTGCATTTTGATTCCGACGGCCCGAGCAGCAGGCGCTTTCGTGTCCTCAGTTGCAGCGCGATTGATGCAACTGGAGATACGAGAGGAAGAGGCGGTAGGAAGACGGTGGGGCATTGCGACTGCGCCTGCGCCTGGTGCATCGTAGCAGAAAACCAAGAGTTCTGCAAGAGACGGTCCCTGGGGCTTCTGCTTGGGGTTGGCTACCGTGAGTGCTGGAGATTGGAGATCATCGGGTCTTGGAAGTTCGCCTCTTGGCAGTGCGCTGAACGAATGATAGATGGCTACGGATGTTGCCTTGAAGAGCGTCGAAAATGCGGAGCCTGTGTCACAGGTCGCGTCTGTTTATGCATACTTCCGTATGCATGACAATGACGTGGTAACCAGCGACGGCGTGAGTGGGGTGAATTGTGTGATCCCTGCTTCCTGCAGAGAGCCCTCGGTTACTTGCATCGTAGTTTTTCCGGTGCGGTTTTCTTTTTCACATATTTTTTTCTTTTTTTCTTTTCTTTTCTTTTCTTTTCTTTTATTATTATTATTATTATTTTCCCACCGTTCTTCGGCCTTCTGATATATTGATCTGTGCTCGGGGCTCCGTGCTATGTAGTGCATTGTTCTTCATTGCTCTACGTCGCTTTTAACAGTCCCTCGCTCGCAAATGTATCAGCCGCCAGCATCCTTGGAGCACAGCCAGTCTGAACGAATTCTCGACAGAGATCAGTCTCCCGAGCATCGCGTGTACCGACTGCTGTCTCACATCTCCCCGAAAACCACCCTGACAGCATCCGTATTTTCCAGGGCCCTCGAACGCATATACAACAAGGTCGAGATTCTTGATCCAAACGCAAAGCTCATCGAGGTTCCCAAAGGAGATCCTCCCGATCTTCGTGTCCTGTTTCCCTTGGGTGCACCATCCGGTATGTAAGTTCCATTCTTGTTTATTTTATTATTTCTTTTTTAATTCATTGTATATCATTTTACGTAACCTCGGTTTCTGCGCATTCTGACGCTATTTATTTTTCCCTGGATTTTTCCTCTGGTGGGGCTCGTTGCGTTTGGGAAAATATGCAGGCCATACGTGCATCGTCGGTCCGACTGGCTCTGGAAAGTCAACGATTGTCCGACACATTCTTCTCGGCCTTACACAAGGAGGCAGACCAATGCAGATTTACACTTTGGAATCGCCTGTCGAAGTTGCGCTTGAAACGCATGGCATCATCGGCGTCAACCAGATCGACATGTTTATGAAGCCAGCGGGTCGCGAGCGGACTCTTGAATCCATGGCCACGGAGATTCTCAAACACGACCCAGATATGCTGTACTTTGGAGAGCTGAGAAACAAGCGCGACTTTGAGACCGCGACGCAGATTGCACTCAGTGGGTATGTGGGATGCTTTCTTTTTAATATATATTTAATTTCTCTGTTTCAACTTGAATGACTTTTTCTCACTTATTCGTGTGTGCTCTTCTTCTTCTTTCTTGCTTCGCTCACCACTAGTGTCGCGGTCATCTCTACAGGACATGCATCATCACCACTGGATTTGCTTGAACGGCTGCGTGCGATGAACATTGATCTCAAGACTCAGTTCAGAGCGTTTCAGAACATTGTTGGTGTGAAACGCCTTCCTATTCTTTGTCCGCATTGCAAACGCCGAGTAGTATGTTTTGTGCTCTGTCCTTTTTTCCGTGCCGGTGCGCTTGCTTTCTTCCTTTCTGCTTTCTAACTGTCTGTTGTTTCCCTGTTTTGTATGTTTTTTGCTGCCCAAGGTTCTTGACTCATCAATGCTTGACTCTCGGGCTCTGAGTCTGTTTAACGTGTATAGAATGGCTGCGTTGGATCGAAGCGAGCGGCTGAAAGTGCTTCCGTTCGTCTGTTTCCCCGGTAGCCCGGCTGACATCAAGAATTGCTCCAAATGCACAAACGGGTACGCTGGGAATTACACGATTTACGAATACTTGAAGATATCCCCTGAAGACGACATTGAGACGCTGCGGTCGCGTCACTTGTACACAACGGAAGAGCACCTGATGGACCTGATTCTCCGCGGTGATGTGAATCCGATGTACTTGGAGAGCGTGCTGTGACGAAAAAAGATCATTCTTCGCAAGCAAAAACAAGATGTGTATGTTGTTGTAAATTTATTACTACTGAACATGATGAATTGGAAGAACGGGGAGAAGGGGGAAGGAGAAACAAACACTACAGAATGTGGAGCGACCGACTGAGCAAGGCAAAATGAAATGCAGCCAAAAGAGGCAATGGGCCTTCGAAAAGCTGTTCACGGTTGGGTAACGGGTGCCTGGAAGCTGACCATGCTTAGGATAGCAGGGTGCTTGGCAACCAGAGCCTTGTACTCCTCGAACGAGATGTTATGATCCTTGTTCACGTCGCCTTCCAAAAAGGTTCCCTCGACAAGATTGTTAAGCTGGGCCTCTGAGATGTCAACCGACCGTTCCATGAGAGAAGCATGCAGAAGCTTCTTCAATTCATCCTTTGTGATGTAGCCATCGTTGTCAAAGTCCCAGATGCGGAAAGAATACAGCATCTTTTCCTCGGCAGTCCCCTGTGTGGAGCAGACAGACAACCCGCAGATAAACTCTCGAAAGTCGATTGATCCGTTGCCGTCCTCGTCGAAAAGAGCAAACAAGCGGTCTGCGTACAGCGTGTCCTTCAAGCCCAAAGCCTCGCGGAACTCGTTCTTGTCAATGACCCCGTCGTCTTCACGCGAAGAGGAGATCTTTGAAAATCGCTCATAAATCGATCTGATTTGATCTTGATCAAAATGCGTCGTCGTCAAGAACTGCTGGAGTTCTTCCTTCTTTTTCGAGTTCTTGTTTCCCATAGTGCCGGTCGTTGAAGTTGGAGCTGATGATTTTGCGGGTGGACGAGGGACACCAGAGCGCATGAAAAGAGAAGAGGGGGGGGAAAGAAAAGGAGAAGGGGGAAAAGAAAAAGAAAAGGAGACCGTCCGAGAATGGGAGAGAAGAAAAGAGAGTGCGACAGAAAAGGTACAAGTCGGGGCGAGAATACAAATAAAGAAAAAGTAAAATAAAACACAAAATAAACCGAAGGATCCGGAATTGGGCAACAGCGACAGGCGGACTGGCGGACAGCAGAGAGTGGAGACTTCCAAAAAAAAAAAAAAAGAGAGAGTCTGATTATCAGAAAGAAGGAAAAACGGAGTCGCTTGTGCAGCATTTCTCGAGTGTATCTTCGGGGCTCTCTGGGAACCTGGAGTGGGGAATCCATCCTCGAGAGGACCTTTCATCCTTTGGCCCTTGCATCGTTGTTCTGCCTCCTGAGACTATTGCGTAAACACTGACTGGTGCCTGTGCGTGTGGCATCTGCCAACACTAGTCTGTACGAGCAGACGCCAAGGCGGAAGGTTTCACGGCCTGTTCGATACTCTCCTCTCTCTCTCTCTCTCCCTCTCTCTCTCTCTCTCCCTCTCTCTCTCTCTCCCCCCACCCGGAATGTTCGTGGTGTCCACCGCACGCCCGTTCGAGCACGGAGCATCATCCGAGTCAAAAGAAGGAGAGGAAAGAAGGAAGGAAAAAGGCGAACGCCTAAAAAAGCAAGCGACCCATATTTACACAGAGAACAGGGTCCTCTCCGAGGCTGCTGCTGGGTGAACATATGCCAGCCTTTCCTCAAGACGGATCTCTCATGTTACGGTGCAAAGTGCGTGCTGGGCAGGCAGCAGCCTCCAGTGTTACATGCGACGTTTTTGGCACTTTGATAACTGCTGTAAAAAAAATATATGAAGAAACCTGAGCACAAAACATGGGAAGTAAGTCGATCTTGACGAGCTAGGGTTACGCGAAAAAGCACGATATTGGATTCAAAGCAAAAAAAAAAGAGGCCGCATAAACACATGAAAAATAAAAGCGCGTGTTCTGTTCCCTTCTTCTTCTTCTTTTCAAAGACTTGTTGCAAATTGGTTCGCTTTTTTTTGTGCAAAAATGTCTGCGTTCTCTATGCCCGGTATTGACGATCGGGTCAAATGTGTACAACTGTCGGCGCTTGTTGTCTTCAAAATCATCAAGCATGCTCGTGAGCGGATTCCACCCACGGTCGGTGGCTCTCTTGTGGGACTGTACACTGCAGACACACTCGAAATCACCAACTCGCTTCCAAAATTGAACCAGGATGCAGAAGAGTATTCGGAAGACGCGCCTCTTCAAGACGACAAGGAGTTTTCGTACGACATGCTTCGCCATTTCCAAAAGCACCGAGTCGATGATATGATGGTCGGGTGGTATTCGTCCATGAGCTTTGCTGCTTTTTTGAGTAATCCTCAGAGCGCCCTCGGACAACTTGCAATTCAACAAGATCTTGAAGACAAGTGCGTCGTGCTTATCTTTGATCCGCAACGCTTCGACCAAGCGCTTCCTGCTTTCCGTGCGTTCCGTCTTACACAGCAGTTCATTGACATGGCATCTCGTTTGCAGGATCGCGATGTTGCGCGGTGCGAAGTTTATGAAGAGCTTCCCGTGCGCATTCAGACGGATTCTCTGTCTGGCGCATTCCTTGGACAGTTGCAGCAGCAGTTTGGTGCGGACCCACGCCACCTTGCCGTTCGACCGGAGCCTCTGATTGAATCGAGCATGTCGTATCTTGTTGACTCTATGAATGACTACGTTGACAAGTGTGAGACCTTTGATTGGTATCGCAAAAAGAGAACAGAGATCAATGACCGCCGGGCCGCCGCGATTCTAAAGAGGCAGCAGGAAAACAAGGCGCGTGCGCAACAGAAGCTTGCTCCGCTTGGATACGAGGACATTGATCGGTCGTTCCGAATTCCCACTCTCAAGTATACTAGACTTGAAAAAATGCTTGCTCCGTATGCATTGGACAACTATTGCGATGATTTGGTCGCCTGCGCCACACAGAACTCTGCAAGTTTGTATGTCGCTGACCAGATGTCGTCGTCTTCTGGGTTGTAAATCGCACGATATAACTAGCTTTACGAAGAGTCTTTTTTGAAGCACAAACTACATCACTCAACTATTGCAGAGGTGGGAGGGCTGTTCCGCTTCCTCTTTCATCATCTTTTTCTTTCCGCTTTTCTTTTTTCTTTTTTTTTTTTGAAACTTGGTATCCTTCAGTTGTGCACCAGATACAAGAGCACGTCTGCAACATCTGCATATTCATAAGTAGATGTGTTGTAAAACGGATCGTTCACATACAGAGTGCCGTTCATGGAGGACTCCCAACCGGTCATGAGCACAAAATGATGTTTGTTACGGACATGCAACGCGATGCCGGTTCCTTCCTTGACCATTTCCACAAGATCCGAGAGAGAGGGCTTCTGTGGTTCGCCAAGGAATGAAATGCGCCCTGGAGCAATTTGGGGCACTTGATTCAGATTGAGATCTGCACAGAAGTCTTTAATCGCTGCGTCACAAACATATCCTTTGTGGGTCTGCAGCCAGACGTTGAACACTGATGGATCAAGTTCTTTACCCCCGGCTAAAATTCCGCGGCCGTGGAAATATGCAGCGACGCAGGACATCGCACACCCAGAATCACAAATCGTAATATTTCCTGCCATGACATTATTTCCCCAGCGAGGATCGCACTGCAAATACAATGGGTACACAAATGGAATGACGGGAACAGCCGCCACGATCGCCAGGAAGCTGGCAAGAACAATGATCACCAGTCGAGTACCATGCATTTTGAAAGACGTTTTTACCAAGATGATATTAACAATATTTTTAAAAAGAGAAGTGTTTCTTTTGTGGTTGTTTCCCAACGATGATGCGCATTCCCTACGCACATTCTCCCAAGCAAATGTACGGCAGTTTGAGCTTCGTCGGAACTTCGGAACCAGCGGCCATCGGGTGTTCTAAACACCCTGCAGACAGTGCGGAAGAGAAAACGTCTGAGAGGATAGCGTTTTGCATTTGAACAGTCTATTCTCCATTCGTTTCTCGCTCGATGAAAATGCAGCTCTGTCTAACAAAGCTGGCCTGGTCTGGCCGATACACAGACATCGCATATTCGCCTGCATTATACACTGAACATGCATATCTACGAATAGACATGCATATTCAATCTTGCATCCCGCTGCCGGGAAGGGGATAGACCCCCAACACGCCTCACGGCGTTCTTCAGATAGATGTTCCGCGCTCCGTTCCCAATCTCGATCAATCGGTGAGCCACTTTCTCAGCATGACACGTTGCTCCTGAGAAGGGTGCATTTTGATTCCGACGGCCCGAGCAGCAGGCGCTTTCGTGTCCTCAGTTGCAGCGCGATTGATGCAACTGGAGATACGAGAGGAAGAGGCGGTAGGAAGACGGTGGGGCATTGCGACTGCGCCTGCGCCTGGTGCATCGTAGCAGAAAACCAAGAGTTCTGCAAGAGACGGTCCCTGGGGCTTCTGCTTGGGGTTGGCTACCGTGAGTGCTGGAGATTGGAGATCATCGGGTCTTGGAAGTTCGCCTCTTGGCAGTGCGCTGAACGAATGATAGATGGCTACGGATGTTGCCTTGAAGAGCGTCGAAAATGCGGAGCCTGTGTCACAGGTCGCGTCTGTTTATGCATACTTCCGTATGCATGACAATGACGTGTCATTATTCAGCTGTCGAATTGATGCGATAACCCTCCGCTATTTTGTTCTTGTTGTTTTTTCTCTTTTTTTGTTTATTTAATTTTAATCGCACTACAAACCACGGTTCACAATCACACGCTCATTTTGGTTATGAACCTTCGAGGCAAAGTGGGGCTCCAGATTCTTGGTATCAATTTCCATGGTTTGCGGGAAAACCGCCAACGTTAAAGGAAGGAAGACAAACATGCCCAAGCCAACGAGCGATGCGTTCACGAGAACGTTTCCAACTTTGGATTTGATACGATCTTGTAAACGGAATGCCATGTACGTCGCCGGAGGGAGAACCATTACAGGAAAGGCAGTCAAGACTCGAGTGATGGCAGTCTGGATGATTGCCAACTTGCCGGCTTCCGGAGACTTTCCAAGGTACGTTCCCTTCTTGTCATAGATGCTCACTCCTTCAACAGTTTCATTGCGTCTCATCAAGTAGACGTTTGCAGCAGATGCAACAGCGACGGCAATGAAAGGAGAAAACTTGCGAAACTTCGAAGCAACCGGTACAGCTTTGTCCATTAGGAACGACGTTGCCATCGCGGCACCGGTTGCGCCTCCGTAGGCTTGCAGCAATTGCTGATTCGACAATTGCTGGAGCGTGACGTTTTAATTAAATTAAAAAACAGCGCGTGAGAAGAAGAAAATGAAAACAAACACGACAATCAATCAAGCGTCGAAAGGAAGCTGCAAAGAACATACATTGCTGGCATTTCGGTTTGCATAATTGACGCACGTGTTGTAACTCTGGTTCACAAACTGAAAGAACAAATTCGCTGAAGTACAAACAATAGAGGATTGTAAATACACGTTTCTGTTGACGAGTAATCGCAAGTTGTGTGTCTGTTAACAAGAAACATACCGGACAGTGATTGAGCTGTCAACATCCCTGCAACAATAACAATGTTCATTGGGACAGCCGCAGACATTCGAAACGGAAGCGGAATCACATCCTTCGTGTCCGGATGGATCATCGAATCTCGCACCTTCATTGCATACTCGACTTCCTCGGGCGTGTAGTCTTTCGCATTTTCCAGGACGTGCATGTAATGATTCAGATCCGCCTTTGTCACGAACAGCGTCCGCATGTCCGTGATCTCAAAACACTTCCGCACACGTGCGACATATCCCTGGAACCAGTTGGGACCGAAGAAACTCGTAAACGGCACCATGTTGGGCTGCTTTAAAAACGGTGGTGGAACACGAAAACCAATCCGAAACCCGGAAAAGAAACTCCGTGAAAGTATGAAGCTGACGGTTGAAGGCTTTGTATATCAACGTTGAACATCAAACGAACAACATCATACTGGAAGCTTTCACACCAACTTAACCCTATGGGGGGGGACGTGATTTCCTGACCGTAGTCAAAATCCAGAATTTCTCTCACTCACTATTTTTCTTTCTTTCCACCATTTTTCTGTTTGTTTCTTATATTTATAATCGAACCCTCAAGCAGCACCTTTCATCAGAGACAAAGACAAAACACATCGCATGCCTCCAAAGAGGGGTCTTCCCAACAAACTCAGTCCGGCCATGCCCGAAGACACCGAGAACCACGAAACCCGTTGATTCCCCTCTCGTCGCAACTTGCTGAGCAGGCGGATGATCATCAGATCACGAAGAAGTGATCGATTGCGTTTGGAATGCGCTTTCAGGTCAGAGAACAAGAAGGAGCAAAGGCAAAAGCGTCGTCCGGCGCGGCGGCGTTCGCCGACTACATTCTGTTTCCTCCAACGTTTATTTTATGAATGTTGAATCGATTGGGGAATAGGTTTGGTTGCGATGATCCTTTGACTGCATGGAAGAGGTGGTGCTCGCCCCAAATAAAATAGCCCAAAAACAAAAACAAAAAACAAAAAACGCGAGGCTTGGATCTGTCTTTGGTGACCGCTAAGCCGATGATCAGTAGTGATTCATGTTTTGGTGATCGGCTTGGTGAGCTGGAACTCGAGAGTCCTTGGGCCTTTGGGAGCTGGAGTTGCTGTAGTTTCCTGTTAGTCTTTCTTTTCATTTTTCGTTATTTAATTATTATTTTTCCTCCGTTTTTTTTCCCCTTTAAAATTTTGTTGCTTGCTGCCTCTGTTCTTGTTTTTCGTGGCCTGATAGCACAGGTGGTGAAAGCAGCCATTCGACAGCAGCAGCGCCGTCCCGGTGTGCATAATACCATTATGAATTGGGTTGACGTGACGCAGCGCACTTCTGTTGAATCCACTGTCTTTTGTGCGTGTTCGAGAATCGCCTGTCTTTAAGAACTCTTTCTTGCAGAATGCATTCAACATTTTCAGATGGACGCACTGTACCGAGCTCTTCAGCGTTTGCCGTGGCGTTGCACGCTTTTGCTGAGGCACACAGGAACGACTGTCCACACCAGGTACAGACCAAATACTGCGGTCAGCGGTACCATCATAGCCAAGTGCAGTGGCAGGCAGTACTCAACTGTGGCGACGCGTCCCCCCGCTGTCTTTGTGATCGGCGAGATGGGAGATGCTGTGAAGATCAGGGAGTGACAAACCCCGACATTCAAAGCCAGCATGACAGTCTGCTAGTGCTGCTTGCGTAAAGAAGACTATGAATCCACCCGAAACAAGGTTTTATTCATACAAGCATTGATCGGAATTTCAGCGATATTACGTTTCTGAAAGCGTCGCGTAAGCTCGGAACTTTTTTCGATCCAACCTCAAGAATGGACGAGAGTTCTTTAGGGGTGTAACTACCAGCCACCCAGCTTGATATCAGGGAGCTGCTCGCGACATTAAAAGCAGAAAAGACGTGCTCACTCTCGCTGCTGGTTTCCTCAGACAAAGTGGGATCCACTAACAATGCATCCGCCACGCCAGATGTCGATCTGGAAAAGCAAATATCCAGACCGCATGCGACAAAGTGGCACGGCAATCCGGCGTCCAGAAGAGCAAGCATGACAGTGTTGAAGGCGCAACTCGTGACGGAGCCGTCAATGTGTACCAGATCAACACTGATGTCGATCCCCGAATGAGGAAATCGGGAAAGCATGATAATTGAACTGAAGGCACTTTGAAGAAGTCGACATAGCACTGGATTTTCAGGGACAACAGACACTTCTAAGGATGCCTTGTCTGGAAGATCTCTTCTTGATCGCACTTCAATGGGACCGACGACGCACGCCAGAACGAGAGATCCCCCTAAGCGTAACAGGATGCATTCCCAAGCAAGCAATAAAACGAAACATAAATAAGACTCGTTGTTACGTCTAAAAACGAGAGAAGGAAAACGAGGGAAAGGAAAAAAGATGAAGAAAAATACAATAAACCCAAAACAAAACAAAACAAAACAATGCATACCCATTCTCAACGAGCATGAGCCGTTTGCTGAATGCACTTTGCTTAATTCAGCATGCAAATCTCTTATCTCGTAGGCTGATCTTCCGTCTTTTCTCATCATAATTGCAGGTGACACCGAGTTCCTGCGCCTCCCACGAAAAAGAAAAGACGTGCATAAGGCGTTTGCGGAAAGTCCGCGGAAAAAGCTCGCGAGGCGCAACGTCGATGGCGGTCGACTCGGCAATTCTCACTTTTTTTCTGACTGCAATGCCGAACTTCTGCCTCCTAAAGCAGAAGCCCAATAGATTTTTTTTGTCAATTCATGTTTTGAACTGGCTGCTTTGTCTTGTTTTGTTTTGTTTTGCTTTGTTTTTCTGTCTGTTTCTTTTCTGATTGTTTGTTTTGCTTGTTTTCTTGTGTCGTTTCGACGCTGCACCTTGATGTTCGCATGACGGATTCTATCGAGGAGATTCTACAGTCCCAGTCGAACCACGAATTCTTTCGAAATGCTTCGGCATCTCTCCCGTCGTTGGCTCCAAATCCGGTTCAATACAGTGTGCGTCAGTGGAGGCTGAAAGAAAAGCTGAAGACTTTGCAAGGCATTTTGGTGGTTTGCCTGAATATTGGAGTGGATCCACCTGATGTCGTCAAAGTCCATCCTTGCGCAAAGCTTCAATGCTGGGTGGATCCGAGCACGGCAGCCAATGGACCAGCAAACAACGGCACCAAGGCTCTCGAGATCATCGGAAACAATCTCAAAGCACAGTACGAACGTTGGCAGCCCCGTGCACGTCATTCTCTTTGTTTGGACCCGACGATTGAAGACATTAAGAAAACAGTATTGAGTGTGCGAAAAAATTCGAAAGGGGATCGCATTTTGTTTCACTACAATGGCCACGGTGTTCCTCGTCCAACACAAAGTGGAGAACTTTGGTTTTTCAACAAAAACTTCACTCAGTACCTTCCTCTTTCTATTTGGGATGTGTTTACATGGATTGGTGAGCCGAATGTGTTTGTCTTCGACTGCAGTGCCGCAGCCAACATTGGAATCGCATTGGCCAACTTGCGAATGCAGAAAACGGTTCCGTTGAGAGACACACTTATTCTTGCTGCATGCGGGCCTGGGGAACTTTTGCCAATGAATCCACGTCTCCCGGCAGATATTTTCTCATCTTGTCTCACCACTCCCATCAAGGTTGCGCTCAAGCTGTACACGTATAACAACCATCTTTTGAAGAACATTGATGACGATATTCTGGACAAGATTCCAGGGAAAATCATCGATCGCAAGACGCCAATTGGTGAATTGAATTGGATATTTACAGCAATCACGGACACAATTGCTTGGAATGTGTTGCCTAGGAAGATGTTTCAAAGATTGTTTCGGCAAGATCTTCTAGTTGCGTCGTTGTTTCGGAACTTCCTGTTTGCTGATCGTGTAATGAGACAATTTTCCTGCACTCCAGTCTCATTTCCCCGGATGCCCCCCACTCACAATCATTCTTTGTGGCAGTCGTGGGATCTGGCGTTGGATATTTGCTTATCGCAAATGCCCTTGCTAAATCCGGCTGCGTACACTAATTCTTCTTTTTTTGCCGACCAACTTACTGCATTCGAAGTCTGGTTGGACAATGCTGAAAAAGGCTGCATGTTCCGAACGTCCGAAGCTCCTGCGCGAGAGTTCGAGCCAGAACAATTGCCCATTGTCTTGCAAGTTTTGCTGAGCCAGACTCATCGTTTTAGAGCACTAAAATTGCTGGCGCGGTTTCTAGATTTAGGGCCATGGGCCGTCAATTTGTCTTTGGCGGTCGGAATATTTCCATATGTCCTGAAGCTTTTGCAAAGCCAAGCGGCAGAATTGCGCGGCGTTCTTGTTTCTATTTGGGCCAGAATTTTGGCGTTGGATGAAAGTTGCCAGGCTGATCTTACAAAAGATGGTGGATGGAACTATTTCATCACCTGTTTGAGCGTCAAAACACTGTCTGCTGAACTTAAAGCGAAGGCATGCTTTGTTCTTTGTCGCCTGCTCTCAAACCGAATGTCCAAGACGCTGTGTCTTTCATCGCAATTTGTGCCCTCGCTGATCGCCATTTTGTCGGACCCAGAAGCTGCGTCTTGTAACTTGCTGAAGAAGTGGGTTTGTCTCTGTATCGCCCGTTTTATTGACGATTTTGAAGAAGGACGCCACCACGCTTGGAGAGAATGCATCGACGACTGTTTGGTTTCATTGTTTCGCGACGACAATCCATCCGTTCGTGCGGCAGCTGTGTATTGCGCTGGAGTCCTTATTCGGGGCTCGACGTCTGCAGCTGGTAGCGATGACACAAACCGGCTTGGAGAATTGGAGGCGACTAACATCCGTCTTGGTTGGCTAATACTTCCCACTTTGGAGGACGGCTCTGCAATCGTCAGATTGGAAAGTGCTTGTGCTTGTGGCTATCTCACCGCTAATGCCGCAGATCATATTCGGTCCATTGTTGGACAGGCGGTGAAGGAGGACAAGAACCGGACAGGACATTTTATGCCGAAGTCCACCAGTTCAAGAACTGTGGATGATGAAGGAAGCGAGACCAGCGCATCGTCAGTGTCAGAAGACTTTTACCGGTTGTTGTGGTTGAAGCTTCAATTTCTTTCCATTGACCCCGCTCCTTGGGTCTCCGAAACAGCTTCGAAGATTATACAATTTGTAGTGCGTGGACTCATTGCTCAACAGCAGCAAGAAATGGGTCGTCGTCCCATTGAAAACGCTGTTGCTCCCCATTTGTCTCCGTCTGTGGCTTCGTCCTATGCAACGTCGTCGCCGACGTCGACTCCAATGTCGAAAAAGAAAAAGGCTTCGTTCAGCATGTTGAGTCGGTCTTCTAAGGCAGAATTACCTGAAGAACCGATACCGGTTCTTGAAAATGAGCCAGAATTTCTTTCTTCTGCTTTGTCACAGTCCGATCTTCCCTCGTCTAATTATTATGACCGTTCGATTGGTGACTTCGCTTGGAATAACCGATCACTGAACGATTTGAATGTACAGAACGTTGACGGCTCTGCTCTGCATAAGGCAGCGATAACTCGAAAATTGAAATCTGCATTCGATTTGTCCCACACTGATTTTGTCGATGAAAAGAAGAAACTCGATGATCCTGTTGCAGTGTTGGATAACATGAGCGAATCCGTGACGTGCCTCCGATTTCATGCCTTTGATCCTGTTCTGGTGATGTCAGATGAGGGTCATAAAATATCTGTTTGGATGTGGGAGAAGGCGGCGAGGATTCGCACGTTCTCGAATGGCAATCTTGGGGCTTCAAGAATTACTGCTTTAGAATTCATTAACGAATCTCAATATGGAGCCTCTGTCTTGGCTGCTGGCTCTGATGACGGGCATGTTCGTGTATGGAAGGGCGCAACCTCTGTCTCGGATTCTGTGGAATTGCTAGCAGGTTTTGCTGCAATTTCGGAAATGCCGTCAAAACCTCAAGGTCCAGGTTTGCTAATGACGTGGCAGCAGCAATTCGGCAGATTGACAGTGGGTGGACCGTTGCCTTTCCTTCGAATCTGGGATCTTGAACGGTTGAAGTGTTTAATGCAGTTGCAAACGGACAATTCTCTCGTTACTTGCATGAATGAGGATCAGGCACTCGGTAATACTTTGATTGCGGGCTGTGAAGACGGCTCCGTACGCGTCTTCGACACAAGACTCCCGTCAGATCGATCAAATGTTGCGATCTGGAAAGAACATGCTGGATCGGTGGTGAACGTTCACCGTCAAATGACGACTCCCTCCACGGTTATTTCGGCTTCTATTGCCGGAGACATTAAGTTCTGGGATTTACGAAGATCTGAAGCTGTTAGAACTGTCGAAGCGCACCGAACTGGTATGACCAGCTTTGCAGTCCACAACTACGCTCCTGTGATGGCTTCAGGCTCGAATAACTCTTTCATCAAAGTGTACGACATCTATGGTGGAGTGCTGAATATGATTTACTACCATGATGGTTTCCTGGACCAGTGGATGGGGCCTTTGTCTTGTTTGATGTTCCATCCAACCGAACTATTCCTTGCCGCCGCAGCTGTTGACTCGTCAGTGAGTATTTATGGAAGGAGATAACGGACTTTTATGTTCCATCCATGTTTTTTTGGTTTTCTTTTTGTACTTAAAATGCTTTGTTTGTCAGTACTTTTTGTATTTTGAATGCGTTTGTTCATAGAAAGGAGCAAACATCATCGGAGATGACTGAATGACAATACACCAATCAGATGCTGTCGGACGTAGCGGGATCAGCAAGGAAGGACGTTTCACTTCAACAGAGCGAACCCTGGGGTCCTGAAGACAAATGGAAAAAAATAGAGCGCAAGACAGGAAATGGACAGGCAGATACACAGTAAATAAAGAATGAACCTTGTGACGAAGGACCGCTTAAAGAAAGGAAAAAAGAAAAACAGAGACGGACACGATGAAAACAGCTACTCCGCCAACATAATTTGCCAATTGCCCACGGAAAGCCGCAAGAGCCGTCACTTTTGAGAGGAGTATGCACAACGAGCATCCTGAGAGAGTCGTGGAATAATCAAAGGCGGTGCTACGGCAATACGTTCATCTCAGCAATCAGCAAGCAGAAAGACTGGGTAATATATCATAATACAGAGCAAGGAACAGACAACAGAACAGCCAGTTGCGCGAGCAAAAAAGATCATGATACAGCGGAGACACCAGAAAGATGTCTCGGAAGAGCTTTGAAAGTCCGCTGCACAATGACTGCGAATAGAGATTACCAAGACTACCTGGTCTCGAGTGAAATTGTAAAGGCAAACTAAAAATGAAGCACCACAGAAACTACCGGCAAATCCTTGAATCGAAACCAATACTGGCGAACAAAACATATCGATCGTTTAGCGCGAAGCATTGTCGGTCTGCAGACGTACACGTCGGCACGAATTGGAAGGAGATCAATTTGGGGGTGTGTGGTTTCCAAGATTTCCAAAAGTATGAACGACTCGAAGTCGTCGTAAAATAAATATGTGAACTGACCAGCAGGGATATCGCGAAACTCTGCAGGCGACATTATGATTTTCGTCGTAAATGGAAACTGAACAATTCGAATTTTGCTGGCAACTCGTCGAAATATCTGTTGTTGAACGAAGGGGCATAATGCACGGCTACAGATCTTATGTTTCTCCAGCGTCTACAGAACACAGCGTATCCACGTCGAAAACAGTAGTTGCTCCACATTTACAGGCAAACCTGCCTGCCTAAATGTGACTTTTTCGTCTGACGATTCGAAAGGTTGCGTCATTTGCGAAAGATGTCTTAGAAGAAAACTGAGTCTGTCTTGATGTCCCTCCTTGATATCTCGTTGAAAAGAACTGACTGGGCGGGGGCGATATGGTGGGCAGGTTGGGCTTGCTTCTGCAAATTATGGATTGCGCTGATTTGTGAGTCACTGGAATGTGAAGATCACTCGTCAGCACGATGATCCGGCTAAAACTCGAACATCCAAAATCAAGTGTCCGGTCTACGTTACTGATCAATCCTCCATTGTTAAAATTAGAAAATAATGTCCCACTGTCCGATGATAATGTGATTGCTTTCGTTGATTTTCAGTTTTTCAGCTGGCGTTTGCTAACAAAAGAGTTCATGATTCGTAGATTCTGTCGTTCCTGAGACCGATGAGCTTGCTCACGAGAAGCGCCTTTCACACCAGTGAACGCGTTCGCATTCACCATGACTGTTTAAGTGTCCACGAGAGAGACTTGCGATAACTTCTGCAATTTGATCGACTCGCGTTAGAATGCCGCTGTTCTTGATTCCACTTCATGTAATAATGGATCCGCTTTTCGAAAACCAAGTTTGCCGCTTTTTTGCTATGTTTATCTTCTTCTTCTTCCTTCCTTTTTTTTTTTTTGCTGCACTGGCTTCTTAGAATTTTGAGCACTTCGAAAAGTTTGCCTTGCAACTATTGCAGTCCATCCAGCGTTTTTCCTTTGCTGCCGGTCAGGGACATCGAAGTGCCTCTTGGATGGTTTGTTTCCTTTTCTTGTGTATCGTGGTCTTCCATTTTCAACACTGTCTTCGTCTACGTTCCTCAAGTCGTTCTGTTGTCGTATTTGAGAAGATTTCGGTCATTCGCTGTCTCATGCGAACTTCCTGCTTTTTTGATGAAGACTCACATCCCGCATTGAAAAGGTTGACATCCGACGATGCTCTTGTATGGTGGCGCTTTCTCTTTAACCTCTCTGACATCAGAATTCGTTTTGTGTATCCTTCTTCTTGGATTGTTGTAACACCGGAGTGTCAAAAGATATGGGACGACAAGCTTCTGAATGCTGCTGATTGCTGCAGGAGGATTTCTGTTGTAAAAGCGTTTTGGTTTAACTCCTTTCCTGTCGTACAGGTCCTGCACAAAATCTTTTTCTCTGACTTTCGCGCATGTTGCTTTTCATTTTCGTTTTTTTGTCTTCCTCTTTTTCTGTATCGCACAACCACGTTCTACATGTCGAACCAACAGGAGGTGTTTAATAAGCTGTCGTCTGCCTCTGTGAAGGGTCACCAGGGATTAGGATTTGGCAAAGCGCGTACTGGAGGCCCCGTAAAGTCTGCGACTCCTTTTGCCGGAACCAAGATGTCATTTGACGTAGATGCACCTGCTAGCAAGGCTGTGCTGTCTCCGGAATCTGCATACCTTCCTCTAGTTGCCCGTTTTCTTGAGAACAGCGGCCTTTCAGAGGCCGCTCGTGTCATTCGTGCTGATTCGCGATTTCCTTTGACGGATGCATTTTCGAATCTCTCTGCGACATCTGTGTTTTCATCATTACCGATTATCAAAAGAACCGATGATATACCGATGTCTGTTTCAGATTCCTCATCTTCGTCCGAGTCCGAGTCCTCATCTTCGTCCGAGTCCGAGTCCGAGTCCGAGTCCGAGTCCGAGTCCGAGTCTGAGTCCGAGTCCGAGTCCGAGTCCGAGTCCGAGTCCGAGTCCGAGTCCGAGTCCGAGTCCGAGTCCGAGTCTGAGGCAGCGTCTGCGGTCTCGTCCGATTCGTCATCCGAGTCCGAGTCGGAAACCTCGAATAATGCTGAGATCCTGATGAAGGAGGTAGTCTCCAGCGTGTCCAGGAAAAGATCTCTTGAAGATGCCGTGGTTCCTGTTGCGAAAGTCGCTAAACTAGCCGCATCAGAAGATCTTAGCGCATCAGATTTGGAGAGCAGTGATTCATCGTCGTCCGGGTCTTCTTCGTCGTCGGCTTCTGAATCTGAATCTGAATCTGAGTCTGAGTCCGAGTCCGAGTCCGAGTCTGAATCCGAGGCAGCATCTGCGGTCTCGTCCGAGTCTGATTCGTCGTCGTCATCCGAGTCGTCGTCCGAGTCGTCGTCCGAGTCGTCGTCCGAGTCCGAGTCTGAGTCCGAGTCTGAATCCGAGGCAGCATCTGCGGTCTCGTCCGAGTCCGATTCGTCATCCGAGTCTGATTCGTCGTCTGATTCGTCATCTGAGTCCGAGTCCGAGTCCGAGTCCGAGTCCGAGTCCGAGTCCGAGTCCGAGTCCGAGTCCGAGTCCGAGTCCGAGTCCGAGTCCGAGTCCGAGTCCGAGTCCGAGTCCGAGTCCGAGTCCGAGTCCGAGTCCGAGTCCGAGGCAGAGGCAGAGGCAGAGGCAGCATCTGCGGTCTCGTCCGAGTCCGAGTCGTCGTCGTCGTCCGAGTCGTCGTCCGAGTCGTCGTCCGAGTCGTCGTCCGAGTCCGAGTCTGAGTCCGAGTCTGAATCCGAGGCAGCATCTGCGGTCTCGTCCGAGTCTGATTCGTCGTCCGAGTCCGATTCGTCGTCTGGTTCGTCTTCTCAAAAGTCTTCTGAATCAGAGTTGTCAACTGCGTTCAAAACGAACGTTCACAAGGTTGCAACCCCTCCTGCTTCTCAAGCGAAGACCACCACTCCTGGAACAGCAGAAAGATTTCGTCGTGTCAAAGTGGAAGAGGTAGAGTTTGTTGATGACCGGATGAAGGATAATACTTATGCAGGAACTTTTGGAGAAGATGGATATGGCTTTAGGGCCAATGAAGTTTTGAAGAATACTCGAGGAAAGAGCTTCCGACATGAAAAAACGAAGAAGAAGCGCGGAACGTACAGAGGAGGAGAGATTACAATGGAGTCCAGATCCATCAAGTTTGATTAAGTTTACCTATTCAACATTCATTTTGTGTCCGTTAAAAAAAGAATAAAAATCACTGAAAAAAATACTCAACAAGTTTTGGGTTTTTCAGATGTCATTGAAACCAAGGCTTGAAAGTAAAAATCAAACCAAAACCAGAGAACATCAACAGTCAAGAAGCGAAAACAGTAAAGAAACAAAAAAAAGAAAGAAAAAACGAGAAGAATCAATTCTTCACGGAACGGCTCGTTATGCTGCAAGCTGCTTAATGGTCGATTCAACGCTATCATAGTGCACATTTCCGTTCCCATCCGTCACGAAATTAAGCAAATCTTCCATCACAGTGTCATCGAACGCCAAGCCACTCTTGCGAAGGCACATGCGGAACATATGTCTGGGAACAAATCCTTCTCCCGATTTATCGGCCTTTCGAGATTGTTGTCTCACAAACCCAAGTTGACCAGTCAAGTCTCGCGCCGCCTGTGCAACGCCTCCAGAAACATTTCCGGCCGAAGACTTTGGGGTCGACGGAACTGAGCGAGAAGGCTGCAGAACGGATGGAGATCCTGGAGCACCAGGGACAATCTGTTTTCCATGTCTTTTCTTGTGCTGAAGACCTTCTTCAATAATGCGGAGTACGTCATCGATAGGGACGCTTTGTTCAACCCGTCCATACAACTCTGCCATCATATCCTGCAACGGAAAATCGTCTGCATACCGACCTAAAGCTCGTCGAATGTTTGCAGAAGAAATGATACCAGGCTGGTACTGATCTCCGAATTGCTCAAGAGACTTTCGCACCTCATCCAGAGAAACGCCATCAAAACGACGCACAATCTTTGAATAAAAGGCATTTCGGTCAGTAGCCGACAGCGGATCGAGACCAGCAGGATCAACGGAACCGACGGGTCCAGCAGATTGACCATTTGCAGAGGAAGACCAAGCAGCAGAATCGGATCCAGAACGCTGATTACTTCCATATGACGTTGTCAGAGAAGAATGCGACGGCGTATTCGACTGCGATGGTCCCGAAGAAGAGGAAAATGCAGCAGGAGAAAATTCTCGCAGAAACGCCTGACGAGTAATCTGATACCTCCGCTCAGGATCAAGAACGGTGACAAGATCCTGGAACATATTTCCTCGGCAGCGCATCTTCAACACGTGCTCAAGCCCTTCTTGCAACTCCACATACGACAAAACACCATGGTTGTGAGTGTCGAACTGCGAAAACATGTCCTCCGCAGAGACATGCTTCTGACGCTCAGCACGCTCCAGGATATCCCGACGTAAAACTTCAAACCGGGCCTGACGGTCGTCGAGCTGTTGGGCAGGGAATGCTGATCCGGCAGCAGCAGCAGGCGTCGCTCCTACGGGAATTGTCGGGGCAGAAGACTGCTGACGACGGGGCTGCGGAGCGTCATTTTGACCGCCATAGATAATAGAAGAAGCCGCCTGGCCTTCATTGTACGATTTACGAGACATTTGATCCAAAAATAAAAGCGTCTAAAATCACGATCAAGATTGAAGAAGAGAGAGAGGGAGAGAGAGAGAGAAATAAAAAGAAGATCATAAAAGGGGGGGCAGCAACCGACGAACAGACAAGACGAAGAGAACCATAAGAGCGCGTTGACGGCCAATGTCGATTTCCGGGATTTTTCCTCAAACAGACTTGAACAGGAGACCGTTGCGTTAAAAAAAGTCGAGTCCGGCATAATGTTGACATTTGACGACAGTCCTTTCCGCTCGCCAAAAACATGAATCACTACTGATCATCGGCTTAGCGGTCACCAAAGACAGATCCAAGCCTCGCGTTTTTTGTTTTTTGTTTTTGTTTTTGGGCTATTTTATTTGGGGCGAGCACCACCTCTTCCATGCAGTCAAAGGATCATCGCAACCAAACCTATTCCCCAATCGATTCAACATTCATAAAATAAACGTTGGAGGAAACAGAATGTAGTCGGCGAACGCCGCCGCGCCGGACGACGCTTTTGCCTTTGCTCCTTCTTGTTCTCTGACCTGAAAGCGCATTCCAAACGCAATCGATCACTTCTTCGTGATCTGATGATCATCCGCCTGCTCAGCAAGTTGCGACGAGAGGGGAATCAACGGGTTTCGTGGTTCTCGGTGTCTTCGGGCATGGCCGGACTGAGTTTGTTGGGAAGACCCCTCTTTGGAGGCATGCGATGTGTTTTGTCTTTGTCTCTGGTGAAAGGTGCTGCTTGAGGGTTCGATTATAAATATAAGAAACAAACAGAAAAATGGTGGAAAGAAAGAAAAATAGTGAGTGAGAGAAATTCTGGATTTTGACTACGGTCAGGAAATCACGTCCCCCCCCATAGGGTTAAGTTGGTGTGAAAGCTTCCAGTATGATGTTGTTCGTTTGATGTTCAACGTTGATATACAAAGCCTTCAACCGTCACCCCTGTGCTGGCGAACGACGTTGATGGTGGGTGCGGCTTTTGCGAGTGCAGGCGACCGTGTTTTTGTGAGCGCAAAAGATGGAAGAGCAGTTTGACAGCCTTCCAAAGGCCGATTTTTTTGCTCGATGGCGAGGTATCCGTAGTGCTATTCGAGCAGTCCTTCACAAGCAACGATTGTCGCTTGGGCGCTTTTGCGAGTCAGTTTTGCAGATTCCGTTTTCCCATGTGTATTACCAATTTCTCAATGAAGCTGTTCAGCATCCCCCGTCTCGCCACAAGAATTCTTTTGGTCGTACTTTTGCTCTTGCATGCTGGAATTTCGCATCGTCTGTTTCTTGCGTTGCCAATTCGGCGGTATTCGACATTTCTTCACAACAACTCTTGTCGTATGCTGTTTCCTGTCTAATGATCGACAAAGTTGCTCGTCTCGAGGAGTTCCATATCGTTCGCATTGAGTTTCTGACTCCTTCGGAAGACATTGTTGTTTATGCATCCCATGAGCTGGAGGCAGAAACATGCATCCGTGTCATCGATGACATGTTCTCAGAGGTTCTCGGTTCGTTGGAGCAACAGCAGATCAGCGGATGGGATCAGCGGGTTAGAATAAGAAAGCACGAGAAACACGTCAAAGAAACCGGGTAGTTTATTAATTTTCCCAAAGGATTCGAATGTCGACGGGATTGAAAGTGAGGAAGGAAACAACAACAACAACGACGACGACAAGAACAACAGTACTGAAGCCACATCACCATCGGATCCATGTTCAGTTACTTCGCAGTGCCGTAGTGATGATCAGCGCCTCGATTTCTGCGTATTGAAGCTTCGGAAACGGAAGTACCCAGATCTGGAGATACGGATTTGACTCGATTCTCCATTGGGATGAATTTGCGATCGCGGGCGCCTTCGTAAACTTGGCGAGGACGATAGATACGAAGCTCAGGATCTGACAAAGATTCAATCCAATGGGCAAGCCAGCCCGCCACACGGGGAATACAGAAAAGGACGGGGAAGTAGTCCGAGGGAAATCCAAGAGTATGGTAAATCATTCCTGTGAAGAAATCGACGTTTGGATACAGTTTTCGCGACACAAAATAGTCGTCAGCTAAGGCGGCCTTCTCCAGCGCAAGAGCAATCTCCATGAGAGGCGAGGTACCGAGAGTATCAAACACATCCATGGCAACTTTCTTCAAAATTTTCGCACGAGGGTCGTAGTTCTTGTACACACGGTGTCCGAACCCCATCAGCTTGCGTTTCTTGTTCTTCACATCATCCAAGAACTGGTTAACATTTTCCGGTTTTCCAATCTCCTTGAGCTGTTCCAACACAGCTTCGTTGGCACCACCGTGCAACGGGCCGTAGAGAGCACCTGCCGCACCTGCAACTGCAGTGTACGGGTCGACAGCAGAAGACGCTAGATGGCGCATTGCAGCAGTTGAGCAATTTAATTCATGTTCTGCATGCAGGATAAACAATATCTCCATTGCACGGGTAATGCGCGGGTCTGGGCGATATTCAACTTCCGACAACCTGTCAAGCATGTAGAGGAAATTTTCTGCGTAGCCCAGCGTGTTCACCGGGGTGTTGTACGGACGTCCAATGCGATGGCGATAGGCACAGGCAGCAATTGTTGGAACTTTGCCCAATATACGGAAGAGTTGTTTGTTTCGAAGACTGGATCTTGCATCATTTTTTGAATCATACAAACACGGTCCTTGCAACGCTGGATTCGCATTCGGGTAAAATGTCGAGAGCGCTGCAACCGACGAGATAACCATGCCCATTGGATGTGCGTCATATCGGAAAGTTTTCATCAGATCTTCCAAGTTCACATGCAGATACGTGTGGTGCATGATGCGTTCTTCCCACTCTGCCAACTGTTCCTTTGTCGGCAAGTCTCCATGAATCAAAAGGAATGCAACCTCTAAGAACGTACAGTGGTCAACCAGATCTTCAATATTGTAGCCACGATACTCGAGAATTCCCTTGTCACCGTCAATGTAACAGATCTTGGATTTCGCAATGGAGGTGTTCATAAAACCCGGATCGTACGACATGATTCCGAGATCCTTGAGATCAGTGGCCCGAACAAACTCGCCATTGAACACCGGGCACTCAATGGATTTTCCAGTCCGATTGTCAGTCACAGTAAGAGAATCGCGGACAGTCATCGAGAAAGCCTCCTTCGTGCACAAAATGCAATACTGAGAAGAGTGAAGCAACAGCAACCACAACAGCAACAAAAAGAAACAAGAAACAAGAAACAAGAAAAAAGTAAAAAGTAAAAAGTAAAAAGTAAAAAGTAAAAAGAAAAGAACGTCTCGACGATGGTAAACTCCAAGCAGTGCCCAATTTTTTCCGTCGAAAATCGAGAGACTAGGCTGGAGAAAGTGGAGAGCACGCACACAGGAACTCGAATCGACAATAGTCAAAAGGGGATCCTTCTGCGGTTGCCACTTACTGCGATATGATGGAGCAATCCAAAGCGCACGTAAAGCACAAAAACACTGCAACGCGCCATGCGCATACGTCTGTTATCTTCACAGCTCCGTCACACGATGCCCCCGATTTGTTTCGCCCCATTCTGATCATGAAATCCCTATACATACGCCGCCGTGTTGCATTCTCGCACAGCGACGCTCATTTCTTATTTTTATTTTTATTTTTATTGTCCATGCAACGCACCATGTACGTCACACCCGCAACGCTGCGCAACACCGATGGCGTCTCCACCGCCGCCGGAAAGATCCGCAGCATCCACGCCGGCTCCAATCGCATGCACTGCCTCTGTGGTTGACACAATAAAAGAACACAAAAGTGCTAATTTATTCTACACTAAACGAAAGAGAAAAGAATCGTAAGCAAAAACACAAACACAAACACAAACGGCGAAAGTGACTACAGCAGGCGCAAGCTACAACGGACAGCGCAGCGCCGAAAGCAGACGCAAACAGAGCCCGCGGCGAAAGCAGTGAAGGTGAAGATGGCTCAGCGCAGTGCGCATTTCCTCTGCATCCCACAGCCGCTTGTCAAGCGCGTGATTGCGCTGGATCTCGGTCTTCGAAGATCGCCAAGGCGATAACTGCGCGGCAGATACTGACATGGGGCCGTCATCAATTCCAACAGCGGCTGCTCTGCAAAAACCGTGCTAATTCGCGGGGGCGGCAGGTGTCGATTGTGACTTGTGACGGAGGAGTTCACGTTTAAAGCGTGCGGCCGTTGCGCGGAAATCCATCGCAGGTTGTATGGAAACAAGGTGTGTTTTGTTGCCCATCGTGCAAATGCACGGTCGACCACGACTGGAACGGCGCGCGCAACATCTACATCTATCTTAGGAACGTCTCTCATGCCGAGGGGCGTGTTGGGGCCTACCCCCCTTCCCAATTATGCTATGCATTTTGTTGGGTCGCAACATTGATTATGGGTGATCAGCGATGATTATCCGTGGTTAGTATGCAATGTAGGCAGTGTTGTGTTTTGTTTCAACTTTCAAAACGTACAACAGCTGCAGTTGAGTTCACTTGAGTGGCCGGGTTCATGCCTTTCGGAAAAATTGGAGAATCAACGACCCATCAAAACCGTGGACAATCGTGCATTTCCCGTCGCCAGTTTCTCCCCGAACGTATTTTATTTATAGCGAAACGGCAAATATCTGTGTTTTATCCATCACAAATTTCACAGAGTACAGCGAATTGAGCCATGAGTCCTTATCCCAAATCGGATGTTGAAAGGCCTTCGACGGTTGGCACTCAGGAGCTGTCTCACAGCACTATTGCTTCTGATGACAACGCACGCACGATGGCAGCCAAGCTGGATCGCATGTTTCGACCAGGCGTTTGGAAGGGCCTTCGATCTCCTCGTAGCATAGTTTTGTATCTTTTCATGTTTTCCATCGGATTGAATATTGCTGTGGCTGTCTGCCCCTGGAATTATGTTCAGTTCGAAACACCCCGCGTTCATGATCCTCGAGCAACGTTCTATTTTGAATATTGGACCCTGGAGAATTTTGGAGGAAATTGTACCACCGCCAACGGAAGGTTTTCGTATGATGAAGTTCCATGCATGCCTGTTTCCTCCTTTCAAAAGCGGTTTCAAGGATGTGCTGGATTGATCAACGACGAGAAAGAACGCATTCAAAATGCTGTACGCGTGTCGCTTGCCGCTACATGCACCATGTTTCTGACTTTCGGATTTATCTTGTTTTGGATATCCAGACCCTACATGAAATCGTTGTTGTATAGGTTGATTGGTCTAAATGTGCTCTGTATTGTTCTTTCGATACCGGTTCCTGCAATATTCAGTTCCGAGAATGAGTATTTTCCCATCCGATGTTTTCGTGATTTTCTGGAGCAGAATGCCGAATTCGATCTTGAAGATTCCGATGCATTTACGACCCAGTTGCTTGCAAGCTTTTACCTAAGCATTCTGACTTGTGTCATCCTTACTTTCTCTGTAATTTATCTGGTCATGGAGATCAAAACAACGCAGTCGAAGGTGTCTCTATTGTCTTTGCTGCAAGGATTTGAAGATAAGATGTTTCGTTTGCAACAGGTTACCAAAGCTTCATCTGTCCAATTAGACTCCCTTATATATGAATTTCAAATGCTGGAAAGCATGCAGGATGCGCTGAGTGCAAAGATTGGGCATGTCACAAGTGAAGAGGATCGTGCCAGGCTCGAGAGCGAACTCGCAGAAGTTCGTCAGTCCTTGCTGGAATCTCGCAAACGGTTTGAGGCCCAGTCGGCAATGCAGGATTACTTGGCAACCGACCAGGCCAAAATGCTAGCCGATTTATCTAACCGCATCGATTCCTTTGGAGATTGTACAACGAAATATGCTGCATTGTTGCAGGAAAAACTCACTGTTGTCGACGTTGAAATCGAAAGGAATTATCGAACACAACAGTTGAACAAGATGCAGTACATGGAGAAGAAGATGGTTCGATTGCATGCCGCAAATGACAGCAACCAAATTGAGATTCTTATCCAAAAGCAACAACAGTTTACGAAAGAGGCTGAAGAGCGAGAGAGAATACTTGATGGAACCGTGAATCCCCATTTGCGTAGATTTTACCTTCTATTCCAATCCAAGCTCAATGCAATCTTCGAAGCTTCTCGAGTCCTCTCTTCAGGTTTGGTTCAGCGTCGTATGAACTCGAAAACGGACAAAGCTGCGTCCACAATAGAATTGGCTGGTCTTTGGATTCCTATTCCTGGATTTCATTTTTTCGCAGCTGCCTCAGGGGTAGCGTTCCGTGCATACGCCGATCGTCGGGAATACAACCAGACCACTCAGCAAGGAGAGCTGTTTGTCTCCACGTCTCAGATGAATGAGCTTGTCGAGGAAGTGTCGTTTCTTTTGGTCCAAAAGTGGGAACAGGAATTGTATGATTTATTCATTTCATCACCATACTGGCCAGACGACATAGTTGTCTTTGTAGAACAGTCCATTTACGCGATTCTGAAGTGGATCCGGACTCAAGAAGAAGCATCCGAGGCGTTTTTGGACAACGCACCGTCTTTAACCACTGCTTTTGTCAAGGCTGCCTCTGCGCATGTGCGGATCAACGCTGATCAAGCCGAGTTGACAAGGAAATCGAAGAAGCGGAAAGGGTGAGCACATTTCAGTTTTAGCGATTCAAAAGGAACGAGAAATCAAAACCCTGGAGTGTGTGTGTGTGTGTGTGTGTGTGTGTGTGTGTGTGTGTGTGTGTGAGAGAGAGAGAGAGAGAGAGAGAGAGAGAGAGAGAGAGAGAGAGAGAGAGAGAGAGAGAGAGAGAGAGAGAGAGAGAGAGAGAATTTAAAACTTTGGTGGGAATGAAAATTCGACGAGGTCAAGAGAAAGGAGCGCGAGCAGGTCTTCAAGGTGAGTTGTTTCGATAAGTAACCCCGAGAAATATCCATTCTTTCGCCTGGAGACGATCCATTCGTGAATCTTGAGATCCGCATCGGCTGCTGGAGAATCCAGACGCAAGCTTTCCATCGCCGTGGTTAACGCTGACACAAAAGCATCCTCGGATTCATAAAATCGTTTGCCAAGAGATCTTGCATGCTGCACAAGCGCCACAAGGCGGTATCCTATTCGCACTTCTGGAATTAAAGGCGTCGCAGACGGAAAGGATTTGTCGGGAATCACGGGAACTGAAATTTGAGACGTAGAGCGAACACGAGTTCTTTGAGACAACGAACGGACGCGCATCATCGCAGGGGAAACAGCACTCACAGAAATTCCGCTTGCCGGAATGGAGGGCACACGAGATGCCGAAGGAGAAATCAAGATGGACAATCGCGGATCCTGTGAAGGCTCCACTGGCGACTGCCAATCATCTTCGACAGGAGCTCCAAATTGCACTTGCGCAGTTAACCGAAGAAGACCTTTGATAATACCTCCACGTACAATGGGAACCTCAAAGGACGATGGGCCGTTGCATGCCTCGGCAAGGGAAATGCGACACGCGCCGACAACCGTCCTTACTTTATCTTTTTCATCGCACAAAGCGACAGCAATGCTCTGCGACTGCAAGTACTCCGTGTGAGGGATCAGCAACCGGATAGCAGGCACCTGTGAATCATCCCAGGACATGGAGTCCCGCCGAGATGGCAGTGCAGCGGAAGACACGAGGCGATCGAATAAGCGCGGAGAATCAAACAAGAGAGTCGGTGCGCAAACATCCCCACAAGACCAGGATCCAAGTTCCAAGTTATTGCAGGGCTCCACTCGGACATGTGAAAACAGCAACGTCGCAGATACATGCTTGGATTCCAAAAATGAAGCAAACGGCAGTTCTGAGCGAATAGTAAATGTTGCAGAAACAGGTAGGTGGTCCGATGTGAGGACATTTTCCGACGTCGTGTACTGAACCAAAACAGGTTCCCGGTCACGTGATCCGACGCTTGCATTCCACAAAATCCTGTCGCAATAAGACGGATGACGCAGCTTTTCTCGAGAGAACGACAGTTCTCCTCGATTATACCGGTATGTTGGGCGGAAGTTAATCTCGCCTTCTAAAAAGTCGCACAGAACATTGTGTGCGCGTCGCTCCAATGTCAGTTGGTCGCGTTTCTTCAAAACTTCATACTTTCCCAATTGAGCAAACCGAACAACCGCGTCGAAATCATCGATTTCTGTTCGATAATTCAAGTCTCCAAACACAAAGACAGAGTCAAAGCAGACGACAGTGTCATCGATGACCGGGGTATTTCCATCTAATGTTGCCTTGTGGATCGTGGAGGTTTCCAAAATAAGACGCATAGATTCGTTCCTCTCCAGTATGCGTTCTTTGCGAGCCGCGAGATGGCAGCAGAAAAAACAGTATCGACTCTCCAAAACGTTGAACGCAATCGTCACTGCTCCCTTGTTGCCCATGACTCCCCATTTGCCAGTTGCCTTTGTTTCAGCACAAACGTTGAAAACATACTTGCGCAAAGAACGGCGGACGATAACAAACAAGCGAATTTCCCATAAAGACTCCATGCAGAGAAGTTCAAAGCTTGCACTTGCAGAATCAAGGTCGAAGAAACGCTGGAGCACATCCGCAATCGGAACTTTCGCGTCAAGCATTCCGCACTCCTGAAATCCCAACACATAGATATCATACTGTTCCTTGGCTGAAAAAGGATTTCCAACCCACGAAGAAAGGTTTGCGGGAGGATTGCTTCCCCCCAGATTCCAGGTTCCAACGAACAGCTTCCAATCAATGTGGCTGCCAAAACTAGATGTGTCATCCTGCAATTCCCTACGTTTCCCAAAACTTGGATTCAACTTCATATACGATGAAGGAGCCCAGACTGGGGAATTGAACCGAATCCAATGCAAGAATTCAAACAACCTTCGGCATTCCACAGACGTATGAAGCTGAACGCAGTGTGCAGCTGCAGCAGGGGGCATGTCAACCGCAAATCGCACTTGTTTGGTGCGTAAATCATGGTCAATGTACTCGAGGCTCTCGCCCACCAGCTCAATGTAGATCTTGTTTTTCTGATCCATAATTCGTACTCGACCGAGCATGAGATGCACATCTACATAGCGCGATTGCAAAACATCGTCAAAGCGCACCCAATCTTTGAGCCGGTGATAGTTCAGATGTGAACGAAGCATGCTACATCGCTCCAATTCTGCATCAGTGTTGATTATCCTGGACAGACGCGAGTGTTCTTCTCGATCTCGAGGACTGCGCGGGTGTGTCCCTCGCTCCGTGTCAGAAGACAGAATCAATCGATGACGGTACGCATTTTCTGCCCGAACTTTCAATTCGTGCAGCGCTTCGTACTCAGATTCAATTTCAACAAGCTTCTCTTCAGCCTCAAGAATCGAAGATTGCAGTTCTCCATCATCCACACCATGTTCCAGCACATTGGGGGAATCGGAAGGAACGAGTTTCTCAAATCTCGAAACCAACTCAAAAACGGACGACTTTGGAAGGGACATGTCCACTATCACGCAATCAACATTTCTATGCTTTGCCCACGCAAAAGAATCCAATACAGTAAAACAAACAAAATAAGGCCAATAAGAAATCTAAATGCGAAGCCGTCAACGAAGACAAAATACAGACAAACCGACTAGCAAAACCAAAACAAAAATCAAAATCAAAAGAAGAAAAATAATAGTAAAAATTATCGAAACAAACGTGCGGAGCTTGGAAAACGCTCGTTGTTTTTTTGTTTTTGTTTTGGTTGAATCTTTTGTCCGCCGGAATCTGTGGGTTTTGTGGCTAATTGTGGCCTTTCGCTGCGCGCCGTTGTGTGGGGCGGCTCCTTATCGCTATTCCCGAGGGACGACTTTCGACTCCCGAGTCTTGTAACATGCGGTAGATATTGGTGTTGTCGGAACTCTGAAGCATAGTACGTGTGAAGAAGAAGTGTTCTCTGGAACTTAAGAAGATGAGGAGGTATTCATTTTTTTTCTACTAAAGTACATGGAAGACGAACACCAAGAAGCAAAAAACAAAACAACAAAAACAAACAAACAGAAAACCAGAAAAGAGTTGAAACACGCAGAGCATCATTTTGCAGATTGTCTCACGGAAACAAACCTCGTATACTTCGTAATAAAGCACTCAAGGAGCGCGACTCCTGGGCAAGGCTAGAAAATCAAAATGAGAGCTGCAGCACAACAACAACAACAACAACAACAACAGCAACAACAACAATGAGAAGGTTAGGAAGCGGTGGCGGTTGCTTCGATGGCAGCCTTGATCTTGAGTCTAATCTGAACGTCAATACGCGTGTTCTGGAAAACCAGATCTCTAATCTTTGGATTGGTTTGAACCAACTCCAGAAGCGCCTTTCCACCGCCAAGAGAGATTTGGTTGCCAGACACATCCAGAGACACAAGAGTTGGATGAGTTCTGCAAGCCGCCGCAAGGGCCAACGTTCCATTGTTGCGAATTCCGTTCTCGGACAGCACCAGTTTCTTAAGCGACTTGAGGCCCGACAGGAGGTCGGCAACCGGAAGAACACCGCGATCTCCCAAGTAGTTGTTGTGCAAGTCAAGAATTTCCAGAGTATCTGCAGACGCATTCGCAAGGAACTTCGTGACTGCCGAGTTGGGCGTGACTCCGTGCTTCACGCACAGATCCTGATACAACGTTGCGAGAGACGATGACGCAGACACAGCAGCAGCAGCAGCAGCAGAAGAAGAAGAAGAAGAAGAAGAAGAAGAAGAAGAAGCCGGGGCTTTCGGTTGCGCAGGCGGATGAGGAGTAAGAGCAGGGCTTGCACTTGCGTTTGCACGAGATTCTTCAGATTCAGACATCTTTTTGTTTTTTACCTCCTTTTTTTCTTTTTATGTTCTCTTTCTTTTTTTTGTTGTTTTAAGAGAAAAAAGAAAGCAAAGAGAAGAGAAGAGGACGGGAAGGAGCCGCTTTTGATGGACAGCAATGAAGAGCAGATTCTAGAAACAGAAGCAAAGAGTTATCCGGAAAAGAAGCAGAGGCAACCCAAGGAAAGAAACACACCAGAAAACAAAAACAGAAAACAAATTGCATCTTTGGCGACGTCAGGCGCAAACCGCCACTCCTCTACATTACTCTACTCTACTTTACTGCACTCATCCAGAAATTTTAGGCAGTGTTATTCTGCTCGCCTTTTTTCATTCATGCTAGTCCATTGCTGTTCCTCCCCTTTATCTTTTCTCTCTCTCTCTCTCTCTCTCTCTCTCTCTCTCTCTCTCTCTCTCTCTCTCTCTCTCTCTCTCTCTCTCTCTCTCTCTCTCTCTCTCTCTCTCTCTCTCTGCGTCTTGCCTCTCCTGCCCGGCAAGTCCTGGATCCGAGGAGGTTGGAATGGTGCGCGCAACGACTATCGGAAGAAGAACGCTTCGGCGTACTGGGGGCTACCCCTTCTGAGCGGAATTCGATTCGCATTCGGTTCCGATGCAGGACTGCATATGCATGGTCAGCAATGATTCGCCATTCTTCGTATACAATGGAGGACGTGCAGCATTGTATTCATATTAATAAAAGAAAGAGCTTCGGGCCAGAATTCATCCGCAGTCGTTTGCTTATTTGCGCACGCGCCATTCCCTGCCTCCGTACTGCACCACTTTTTAAAAATTATCAACGGTATTTTTTCTCTTTTCTCCCTTTTCTCAAGACGCTTCAAACAACGACTGCACGCTGCATGTCGTTCGTTGTTTGGATTTTACAGAATCGAGCGCATTGCACTGATGGCGGCTGACCCCCTCTTGGAAAGGATGATCTGGGGGGAAACCGGCAAAGAGTCAATGGCCGTGAACGTGACGCAGTCAGTTTGCACAGAAAACACAAGAGGGTCGTTAACCTCACGGATGCTGACCGGCTAGGGTCCCTGAGTGTTCCACAAGTCAGTCTGAGGAAACGAGGCATTCGTCCATGACCAGTGGTCGCAGGTCTTTCCAGACAGATCACGAGTCCAGCATTCAAACAACCTCACAATGTACTCCACACCAGTATCGTACCGCTGGATGATGGTAAGGCCTTTCTCGGGGTGGCGAACCAGCAAGCGCTGGTTGGTGTAGTCGTTAACAGTCTCAAACGCATGGAATTCCCCAGAAACGGTGTTCTTTCAAGTTAGGGTTGCGTTGTAAACGGGTGCGAACACGGAGGGCGAGGGAGCTGCATAGCATGTGCAGAGGCGGCGGCAAGACCCTGGATGGAGTTAGTTAGTGGGATGTTTACGGTGACATATCCAAGAACAAATTTGGAGGAGTGGATTGTGAGAAAAGCAAACGCCTGTACTGGACCGACCAGCTTTTTCAAAAGAGCAGCAGGTGTTCTATTCTTGCCGGTTTTTTGTTTTTAAAAATCGGTGACACCGTTCTCTGGCGCGCTTTCTTCTTTCTTTCTTTTGTTTTCAACAACACACCAGTGAGGTTGGTCGGAAAACACGATCCTCTACCGGAAAAAAAGCAAATTCGGATGCGCAACTCACGAAAGATTAACGGTGTAGAATACAAAAGATCTACAACTTCCTGAACGAACCGTGCGCAACATACGTGGGTATCTATTACGACGTTGTCATCGATGCGCTGAATGACTGTGCACTCAGAGCGGAAAGTGCTCTTGAAGAAGAATCCGGGATTTGAAAATCTGTCGAAGCGAGAAGGAATGGATGGATAGACTCCACTCTCTTTGTGAATATCTTTGTAGGAAACGCAAATCCCAGCTGCCCGCTGAGCGTCGCGACGCAAAAGTCGTACTGATTGTGGACGCACGCAGCAGCCATACAACGATCGAAGCTGCAGAAATGATGTTTGCACACATTTTTTATAATCGAGCTGCATCTCATCAGCTACAGTCGATCAGCTGGGACTCACACAAGGACGACTGGAGTCTGAAGGAGAGGCGGACATCAAACTTGACGTGTCGAATTGAAATGGTAGTCGGAGAAGTGGACATATAAAGTTGGATGTTTCTTTAGTATATCTTTGATTTGTTGTTTTTGGTTTATCATTAAGCATCACTGTTATTATTTATTGTTATTATTATTTGCAGTTCTCATTTGGGCACTTTGAATGGCAAAAGAATAGTTGTCGTCATTTAAAAAGAAAGGAAGAGAGAAATCAGGGAAATGGTTGATGCAGGCCTTGCGATAGGCTGGTCTGTTTTTGCAGTGATTCTAGTGTTTGTGTCCATTGGTTCGTACTTTTTCGTTCGGTACATGAGCGACAAGTACGAATCACAGAGGCTGACGACAGCGGTTTCAACGTTAACTCTCATATGCGAATTTCTTGCACTGTGCATTATTCCAGTGGATATTTACAACGTTTCGTCGGGAGACTGGTCGGAGAGTTCTGCTTCGGCTGTGAAGAACATGTATTATGCAGCATACATCACGTTGTTCGTCTTTGAATTCTTCTTGATTCCATTTGCTTATTTCTATTTCGAGGAGGAATCAGAAGGAATGACAACGTCGGAAAAGATCTGCTCGGCGATGAAGTATACGGTCGTGTTTGTCATTGTTGCGATTGTGCTGCTGGTACTGGCACTGACATTGCAGTTTGGCTCCTCGTCATCGTCGTCGGATGGTTACGCGAGCCATGTGCTGGACACGCAGCACAGAGGGGACGCTGCAATTACGTTTCTTGTCGCCTGCATGGCCACAGCAGGAACTCTTGCGTACGTTGCATACGGTGGCTTTGGAATGGCCGCCATGCCAATAGGCATGGTTACAGGAAAGTCGTCTTACAAAGACTTGACCAAAACCGTGGATGAGCGCATCGGGATCTTAAGGGCAAAGCTATCCCAGATTGAAGCAAGATATCCGGCAACCAAAGCTGCAATTTCTTCGATGAAGGGCCGGGATCGGAAAGATTACGAGGCAATGAGAAGAGAAATGACCACGCTGTCCTCTCGGCAGAAGCGTCTCCAAGAAGAACGCAGCTCATTTGTTTACAAAATCAGCATGCTGTGCGCGCCGTTCAAAAAGATATTTGGTGTCATCATCTTCATCATTTCTTTGTTTGTGATCATCAGTCTAGGAATTGCAACCGGGGATCGAGCAAAGAACTCTTCTTGCGGCGCGGAATGCGGCTACATGACTACGAAGCCGAGCTTTACGAATCCTCTGGACGCGATGTTCCTGGAGTTTTCCAAGGCTTTCCCGTTGGACTACATTCTGTTGTTCGGACTTCTGTTATTGTTCTTTGCTTCGACGCTAGCTGGACTTGTCCGAATTGGTCTTCGGTTCTTTTGCATTAAATTGCACAAGGTCCGTCCTCGCAACACCCCCCCTCAAGGTATTCTTCTTGGCTGCATGATAATGACGTTTGTTATCATTACGACGACCATCCAACTTGTGTCCTTTGCGCCAATGTACATGAATTTTGGATCTCAGAAGAATTCTCATGGCGATCAATGCACTCTATCTGACATTTTGAAGGACGTGTCTGAATCCGATCAACCATGCCATATGTCGGAAATTGGAAAGTTTGCTTCCCGGATTGTTCTGAACTCTCCAGGCGTCTTTGGAAATATCTTTTTCTACACGTGCTGGGCATACATCGCAATATTCCTGATCTCGTGCGTTTACGTCATGCTCAAGGGGACAGAGAACAGCATGCTGCGTGTTGATTCATCCGATGAGGATGAAGAGTGGGTGTAGAAAATTGACTGCACAGCACAACAAAAAAGCAAAAGCAAAAGCAAACAAACAACCGTGAATAATGACACGTCATTGTCATGCATACGGAAAGTATACATAAACAGACACGGTCAACACTGGCCGACACTAGCACGTTTGTTTCACAGGAATTCGTGCTTATGCGTAGCCATCTATCATTCGTTCAGCGCACTGCCAAGAGGCGAACTTCCAAGACACGATCTCGTATCTCCAGCACTCACGGTAGCCAACCGCAAGCAGAAGCCTCAGGACTGTCTCTTGCAGAACTCTTGGTTTTCTGCTACGATGCACCAGGCGCAGGCGCAGGCGCAGTCGCAAAACCCCACCATCTTCCTACCGCCTCTTCCTCTCGTATCTCCAGTTGCATCAATCGCTCTGCAACTGAGGACACGAAAGCGCCTGCTGCTAGGGCCGTCAGAATCAAAATGCACCCTTCTCAGGAACAACGTGTCACACTGAGAAAGTGGCTCACCGATTGATCGAGATTGGGAACGGAGCGCGGAACATCTATCTGAAGAACGCCGTGAGGCGTGTTGGGGGCCTATCCCCTTCCCGGCAACGGGACGCAAGACTGACATGTTCAGTGTATAATGTAGGCGCAACATCGATCTGGAGAAGGAAACAATAAACGGAGGAGGGAGTGCTAACGAATCATCAAAGAGAAAAGTTCTTTAATATGTATATCCCTTGACATACAAGCTTTCTGCGTCGGCAGAATCCTCGGCAGGGTTGTACTTTCCGAGCGTCGCCTTTGAGTTCATGCGGGCACGGTGCAGCAAGATCTGCTGCGCCTTGGGGACGTTTTCTGCCTTTCCAGCCCAGGCTTTCATTGCCGAGTTCTGAAGAGCCCTGGCGTACGAGAATCCCATGTACCACGGTCTGGGAATGTGGTGGACGGAGTTGATTGCGTTCAGGTACGCAGATGCCTCTGTTTCTGAGATTCCTCCTGAAAGGAACATGATTCCCGGGACCGTTGCAGGCAGCGTGCGCGCAAAGGTGCGCACAGTGGCCTCTGCGACCTGCTGCACGCTGTCGTTCTTTCTGCTCGGCGCCTCCACTCCGGCACACACAAAGTTGGGCTTCAGCAGCATTCCCTCCAGCAGCACATCATAGTCATGCAGTGCCTTTGTAACGGCAGCCATCACTCTGGTTCCCACGCGCTCGCAAGTCACAATGTCGTGAGTGCCGTCAATCAGCACCTCGGGTTCCACAATCGGGCAAAGACCAGCCATCTGGGCAAGAGTAGCCTGGCGCGCCAAGACACGTGCATTCTCATCGATCAACGTCTGCGAAACAGTGCCGTTCTGGATCTTGTACACATTACGCCACTTGCAGAAGCGTGCGCCCTTCTTGTAGTACTCCGCAGCACGTCCAAGAAGCCCGTCGAGACCCTGCGTCCACTGCTCTCCTGGAAATCCCGGAAGATCAACAAGCCCCTTATCGGTCTTGATTCCTGGGATGATACCAGCATCGTTCAACAGCGCCACAAACGACTTTCCAGAAGAAGTACTCTGATCCAGAGTCTCTTCAAACAAAATCACGCCGGACACAAACTCGTTCAGTCCAGGAGCACTCAAAAGCATCTCGCGGTACGCACGACGGCTTTCCGCGGAGCTCTCAATTCCAAGAGCTTCAAACCGCTTGCCAATTGTCGCATGCGACTCGTCCGCTGCCAAGAGACCACGGCCGGGAGTCGTCAGCTTGCGGGCAGTTGCAATAAGCTCGTCACGATACTGAGATGTGGACATGTTTTTCCTACGAAAAAGAAATGTTCCTTGGCAAAAAAAATATTATTATAATAAAAAAATAAAAGAAAAAAAGGGAACCACGCTACTGGAGAATGAAATTCAACCTGCGAAGCGAGCGAAAGAGAAGAAAAGGAAAAGAAAACAAGAAAAGAAAGAGGGACAACGGAAAAGCAAAAAAATAAGAGAGCGATCAGCAACCAGCCTTCAGTCCCGTCAATCCAAAAGAAAAAGGGACGCACTACAAATAGAATTTCAGCTTCCAGTGATTCAGGTTCCAGTGCTGCCATTCCCAACTTGCTCCGAGCTACGGTAGCTGTATTGTCGTTCGTTTCTTCATAATAATGATGATAATAATGATGATGATAATAATAATACTTTAACGCACGTTGCAGGCAACGTTCTTAAGGTGCATACTGTCCTGCGAGCGCCGCTATTTCCAGCCTCGGCCCCATTCTTGCCGGAGAGAAGGCGGAAAGCCAGGATCGGATACTGAACACCCTGGAGACCAGAGCGTGGCAGCAACGGGCGTCTGCTGATAATGATGAATTGACTTGATGTGGCTCCATTTCCGGTTTCAACGTGGCATCCGACTGTTCGATGCGACCGAGGCACGCAGAAGAAGAAAGAAAAACGAAAAATCAACAATAAAAATGACAATCAGATTTCTTTCTCTGCTGTGCCACCAATCTGAAATGGCTTTCATTTGCTGTCAATATCGCTCGAGAAACACACTCTCAACATCAGCTTTGAGTGACTGTCGACGCGCTGGCGTGCGAAGTGGTTCTGGTTCGCTCAACGGGTCGCTGATGAGTGCACAGAGGACGGTGGAATCCGTTCTGCGAATGCTGGCCGAGCATGGGTCTGCAAAGAATGTTTCCGGGAAAGCAAGATTTGCGATTATCTATCCTTCCGGAACAGTGTATGGGGTGTCCGCTCCGGACATGCGGCAGATTGCAAAGTCGATCGGAACCGATCATGAATTAGCAGTGGCTTTGTGGGAAGCAAAGGTTTTGGAGGCACGTCATGTGGCGTATATGATAAGCGATCCGGCGAAGCTCAGTGATCCGCTCGTCAACAAGTGGGTTTCGGAGATCGAGTCGTGGGATCTTGCCGATGGGTTCATGTTTCAGCTCTCCAGGGTCCTGAAGCCATTTGAAAAAGCCAAAGAGCTGGCTGTTCGAGATGAAGAATTTGTCAAACGCTGTGGATTCGCGTTGATGGCCAGTCTTGCGGTGCATCACAAAGAAAAGGAAAACGACGCGAGGCTGCGAGAGTTCTTTCCTTTTATCATTAATGCATCAGAGGACGACAGAAATTTTGTGAAGAAAGCAGTGAACTGGGCACTCAGGAGCATTGGCAAGCGAAACAGAGTGCTGAATGTGGAAGCAATCAAGGCTGCAGAAATCATTGCAAAAAAGCCATCCACGGCTGCAAAATGGATATCAAGCGATGCTTTGCGCGAACTCCGATCCAATGCTGTGCAGTCGCGCTTGAAGAAGGTGAAATAATGACAGTCGTGGCAGGGGGCGGTGTTTCACTCTAAATCGATATACATATATATATAATGTTTTTATTGCTATGTTAAGCATTACAAAACCGAGTTCCGATCGTGATGCAGAAAGGCCAATGTTGTTTGAATCCAAAGGAACAGTCACATGGAGATCCTTCGGATAGGGACAGCAAAGTCTCGCTCGGATACTCGCCGCATCGTGTCAATGCACGCGTAAATCCATTCGTCTGACACAACATGACAGTTCTCACTCCGTAAATACCGTATGCGATGTGCCATCCAAGTACTCAGCTCGTCCGCAGGGCAGACAACAAGGTGCGTCGCATCCGAAGGTACCGCTTCTAGAGATTCGATGGCAGGGCGCCAGACAGTGACGCCTTGCGCACAAGAAATTTGTGCAACTTTCACTGCAATTCGGACCGCAACCTCTTCCGCTTCGGAGCTCAAAAAGACAAGTTTGCATTCCGCAAAGGGAGACAGTGTCACCGTATCAATAGCACGCATGATCCGCTCGACTTCCGGATCTGCAGGAACAGCCGGCAAAAAGTCCTGCAGAGACAACGAAGCCGAGTCAGCCGACAGCATGGACGCACTACTTCTCGTGCGCTTTCGCACATGTTGCTGCTGTTCCAATTCCCTGGTTTTCCTTGCCCTCTCAAGACCGTCAGCGGCAATTTTGTCCCGAGATGTTGGATAGTGGTTCTCCAGCAGATCGAGCAGATCCGGTGCAGAAATGTCTTCTTCGTAGGCATCGCCAAACGGATCGAATTTCACAGCGATCTTTTGTCTTGTTTCAGCGATACTGTAAATGACATGGTGGATCGGATGCGGGGGGTCAATTATCCGACCTTCTTCAATGCAGTCACTCACAAACTTGACAGTGAGAATATCTCGAGGCATTGAGGACGGTCGGGCAGAAGCAGATTTGCTCTTCTTTTTCGCAGGTTCCGTCAAAGCTGCATTGTACGCTTGAATTAGCGCATGCGTGCGGTACTCGTCTGCTGATGTGGACAGCACGAACGACGCGGAATGATAATCCTGCGTAATGGTACCGGAATGGCGGATGATAACTTCTTCGAGGCGCCGACGCTCCTCAGCGTTTGTGGGATGCAAAACGCAGAATGAAATACTGTCAAATAACTCGTCCTCCTTCTGCACTATCCGTGAATCAATGCTCTTCAAGTGCGCTGGAATGGAGCCTGTTGAATTCCACGAAGGACGAGCGGCACCCCTGCCTCTTCCAAATCTCCTTGCAGTCGCTGTCAGATCCTGGGACAGCCCCAACGACTGACGGGCAACACGGGCCTGCCGAATCGATGTAAACTCTGCAGCCGACGTGCAGGACCAAAAGTCCTTGTCTTCGCGTACTCGAATCGCACGAGGGAACCGGAGTGCGTACCCGGTCTGAAACATCTTACTTTCGACGATATCGAAAAATTTAACCTCCAAAACCACAGAATTACGAGGGTCGCACCACACTGCGGGAACATTCGCGTGATCACCAGAGCGCCATGATCCAAAAACGCACGCACGGATATTCGCATCCACATCACTGTTCCAGGGCCGCCAATGCGGTTCCAACTTGTTCTGAATGGACATAAGTTCCTCATCCGTGTATCCAGACCCCACTTTGGAACAAACAATTGTGAGGCTGTTGTTCAACGAACCGATTCCACGGCTCATCGGCACCCGGCTGCTGGACGAGGACAGATCCAAACTCATTGCTGCCTTGAAGTTCGACAGCACTGACGAGGCGCTGGCCACAGACAACGTTGGTGGATGCGATTGCAGTGCGTCCGAGGAGGATGCCTGCCTGTTACGGGGCTGGATATACTCTACAAATTCTTCACTTGTTGTGCAGACGGCATTGCGCAATCCCATCAAAAAATGAGAGATATGCGCTTTTCCATACTTGGTCCCATAAAAGCCTCCAATCACGACAAGGTCCAGTGTTTGTCCTGCTCCCCAAAGGAGGTCGGGCTTCAATTTCGACCATGACTTCAGCTCCCGCTTGTTGAATGAGTACGGCGTATCCAAGTTTTTCAAAATCAACCCTTCTGCTCGATCCTCAGTGACCGCGCGATCCAACTCCGACAAAATCAGAACACGTGCGGCATCGGCATGCTCAGGAACTTCAGTTTGCTGGACAATTTCCAAACGGTGCGAAACGGGGCTTTGGACAATCTTTTTGAGAATATCTCGGCGTTGACGCAAGGGAGCATTCGCAACCTTGCGATCCTGTTGATCCTTAAACAGATAGACAACGTCAAAACACATAAAGCAAAACTGCAAATGCGCGCTCTCTAGTCCCTTTTCAACCAATTCTTTGTGTGTCTTTGCCAAATCAGTTCGGTGGAGGATACTGACAGAGCGATTATGGCCAAACTCAAGGAACCCTCCCAGCTCGCTATTCCACACCAGCATCTCCCCATCCAGAATGCAGTTGTACGTCATTCCCTGCTCACGTAAAGAAGCACGGACAACGGAGTCAAACGTTGGACCATATACGGGAGTGTAATTCGTCGAATTTCGAGAAAAGTACGTAATGGACTCGGGAGTCACGTGGATCTGGATCCGATCACCATCGAACTTTGATTCTACGACATATCTTCCGTCTCGCAATGCCCGATCAAGCTCGTGCAGACTCTGGATGGCAAACGCTAGCATGGGCTTGAACGGAGTTCCAAGCTGAATGCTGTTCACAGCTCCTTCTTCAATACGGAAATCCGGATTCCGACACTCAAGGCAGACGCGTTTCAGAGAAACGCACTGGTTATGCAGGGCCTCCGCAAAGGGATGGAAAGAGGCCAAAATGCTTTCTTTTTGCATTCCAACTCGGAGATCTTGCAAGATAATGCGGACGATCCATTTCTGCTCAAGAGCCCTGGTATTGAAGAAGAACTGCATGAGAATCTTCTTCTTTCCATCTTGCGAAGACGCCATTGACAGTTCGGTAAGTCTGGCATTGACCCAAGCGACACTAATCGGCTTCTGCGACGGATCAACGCTCCCATATCCCTTGTCCATCAGCACGCGATAAAGCGCGTCGGAAAAGTCAATTGCTGTTCTGGACTTTGACATTCCCGGGTCTTTGAAATGAAGCAATCGCTGAGCGTCGGGCGAAGTCTTTTCGATCTGCATGATTTCAATGTATGAATTTGCCAGCGAGGCTTCTTTCATATGAAATCTACTCCGATCTTCGTCTAAGGCTGGCACCATGAGTCGCAGAAACGGGTAAAAGTCTCCCTTTGCGACTTGTTTCCACAGCCGTTCTGTGAGAATATTCTTTCGACGCTCTGCTACGTTCTTCTTCACGTGCATGCCCGCATTCGATACGTCTTCTAAAATCGATGCAAGATGGCTAAATGGAAATTGCATATCAATCCGTGGCAACTTCTCAAGCAACGGTGAGCAGATCTCGGACAGTCCCACATACACACTGCCATTCGACACTGTGTGCGGCGGAGCAAGCGACGCCTCGGACTGACTTTGCTCTTTCCTTTCTACCACTTCTTCTTGGTCATCGTCATTCTCCATCTCTCAAGCAAACATAAATCATACAAAACAACAACAACAACAACAACAACAACAACAACAATCTTTCCTCTCCTGCTAGCATTCGTAGCATGAAGCCAAAATGCCCGGCCGTCGGAGATTTTCTCCGATCCCACCCCCGCCCCATGTTCATCAATTGACGCAATGCATGAACTGCAAGCAAGTTTTCATGCGTGTGTGCGCTCTATTTTGCTTAGTTTTGTTTTGTTGCTCGTTGTTCTTGTTCTCTCGTTTTGGATTTTTTTTGTAAAATATAAACATTAATTTTTAGAATAATTCAATTAAGACGTACACAGCACACGGATCCTCATGTCGAAACGACCGAACGCGCCTTCGTCGTCTGCTTCTTCTCCGTTGTACAGTATTCTGTTGCCTACATACAATGAGCGTCAAAATCTCCCGATTATTGTGTATCTGATCGATCAGTCATTCACGTCCTGTGGTGAGCGGTACGAAATCATTCTAATTGACGATGCGTCTCCGGATGGGACTCTTGATGTCGCAAAAGAGCTCCAGCGTGTGTACGGAGAAGAAAAACTGGTTTTGCGTCCTCGAGCTGGAAAGCTGGGTCTTGGGTCTGCGTACATGCACGGAATTCAGCACGCAAAGGGAGAATTTGTCGTCATCATGGATGCCGATCTTTCGCATCATCCAAAGTTCATCCCGGAATTCATCCGAAAGCAGAGAGAAACGCAGTCGGATATCGTCACGGGCACCCGGTATGTCCCTGGTGGGGGAGTTCACGGATGGAACTTGCGCAGGAAAGCAACGTCAAAGGTTGCCAACTTTCTTGCACAGTTGCTTCTTGACCAGTCTGTCTCCGATCTGACAGGATCCTTTCGACTGTATCGAAAGGACGTACTGACACGGATCCTCGAGACCGGAAGACTGCCTAAGGGATTTGTGTTTCAAATGGCCATCATCGTCCGTGCAAATGAACTCGGATGCTCCATTGCCGAGGTTCCGATCACCTTTGTCGATCGTGTGTTTGGCGAGAGCAAACTCGGCGCAACGGAAATCGTGTCGTATCTCAAGGGATTGTGGTCCTTGTTCATGGATATCTGACATAGCTCAAGGAAAACCGATGCAGTAATTAACGGGGGCGGGGGGGATAGTAATGAAAACAACAGCAACAAACATGCAGTCCAACTTCGTTGCAGTGGCTCTCTTCTTCTTCTCTTTTAATTATTACGAATCAAATCAGTCACATGCCTCCCCACCCCAGGCGATCTCCGACCATTCATTGAGCGGAGGGGGAAAGTCACAGGGGATCTGTTTTTATAATAAAAAAAAGAGAGGTTGACGGCAGAGAGCAAAGGGAAACAAAAAGGATGGAATGTTTAGCTGCGAGTGACCTCGTGGATGGCCTTCGCAAGGTACTCGACGTTGCGCGAGTTGATCCCGGCGATCGACATGCGGCCGTCCTTGTTCATGTAGACGGAAAAGTCCGAGCGGAGCTTCATGACCTGCTTCTCGCCGAGTCCAGAGAAGGCAAACATGCCGATCTGGTTGGTGATGTGCGACCAGTCAAGCTTGGATCCGGCCTTTCCAAGATTCTGGACGAGAGACGATCTCATAAGGGCGATACGATCTGCCATCTCCTTGACGTCGACGAACCACTGCTTCTTGAGCGCGGGTTCAGAGAGAACCATGTCCACCAAACGCGCACCAAACAGAGGCGGTGAGGAATAGTTTGCGCGGATGATGATCTTCAGCTGCGAATCCACGGCGGTAGTCTCCTGCTCGGATCCCGTCATGATGTTGAGTGCTCCGACGCGCTCTCCGTACATACCCATGTTCTTCGCGAACGACTGGGCAACAATCAGCTGGTGGCCCTGGTTGATGAAGTGGCGGAAGCCTGCAGCATCCTTGTCAGGGTCTCCCGAGGCGAAGCCCTGGTATGCATTGTCAAAGAAGACAATGTGGTTGCGCTCAAGGCAGGCATCAGAAATCTTCTTCCACTGTTCCATGGTGGGATCAATACCAGTCGGGTTGTGTGCACATGCATGCAACAAGATCACGGAGCGCAACGGCGCATTCCTGAGATCCTTGAGGCATCCATCAATGTCTAGGGCATTCTTGGCCTTGTCGTACCACTTGTAGGTGCGGACCTCGCATCCAGCGGTCTGGAAAAGCGCACGATGGTTCACCCAAGTAGGGTCCGAGATGAAAACTGGAGTGGCCTTGGGCAAGAACTTGGCGACAAAATCTGCACCAATGCGGAGGGCTCCCGTACCAGAGAGGGTCTGGACAGTAGCAATGCGGTTCTCCTTGAAGAGAGAAGAGTCGGCGCCAAAGGCAAACTGCGACGCGGACTTGCAGAACGACGGGATGCCCGAGATTGGGCAGTACTCGTGGTCTGCATTGGCCTTTGCAAGACGTGCCTCGGCTTCACGGATGCACGGCAACACCGGGCACTTGCCGGTGTCATCCTTGTAGATGCCCTCGCCAAGATTAACCTTGTTGGGGTTCGGATCAGCCTTCAGCGCAACAGTGGTCGCCTTGTTTGCATCAAGAGGACCTTCCTCGACGTACTTCCAAAACGACGACGACGCAAACCCACGGCGGCGGACACTTGACGATGCAAATCTCAACATCTTTTTCTCCTTCTTCTTTTTCTAATACGTTTAATTAAAAAAATAATTGCAAATGCTTACACACTCCAAACTCTCGAGAAACAAGAGGAAACAAGAGGACAAAAAGAAGGAGAAAGAAAAAAATAGTTGGACAAGGGAAAGAAAGTGTAAAAAAAGACCGGGTTGGGGGAGCCGAGGCCTTCTGCGCAGTCTGACTTTTGAGCGTCGTTTGCTCGTTACCCGTTTTTTTTTTCCTGTCGCAATGATGAGACACCACCTCCTTTCCTCAACTTTGGGGGGAGTCATTTCAGAAGAGAGAAAGGGGGGGATGTCATTCCCCACATTGTCAGTCTGTGTGTCCTTGGAGAATTCCTCCGACAGCGATTACCCGACTGAAAAATCCCGCTGCGCATCAAGCTGTCAACTGTCACACCCATCAACCGTCTAACTCGTACACCTTGGTGTGACCATATCGGACACTACACTGCTGAATTTGGGTCGGTTGTGTGCCACTTGTGTCACTCGACAGTCGACACTCAGCAAGGAGGACTTCCTCCAAGCTCACAGAGACTGGTAGTCGACTGGGCCCTATTGCACTACACCCTGGGTTTCACATGCGCCTTTCTTGATGGTACGGAATTGCTGGAAATAACACCAAAGTAATCAAATCCCTTTTTATTCTTCCCGCATCTCTCTCTCTCTCTCTCTCTCTCGCGTATCTTCTTCTTTTGTTTTTTCTTTTTTCTTGTTATTTTTTAATTTTAATTGATTCCCCCTCCTCTCTTCTTTCTCCCTCGCTCCACCTCCCTCTCTCTAAGAATCGTAGTTGTTTGGCATACAGATCCACATTTCCCGTTCCCCCGTCTTAAAGGAACATTCTCATTCTCATTTTCATTCTTGTTCTTCAAGGGTGTCCTCGAACATTATCTTTTTTCATATATCCTTACTTTCTGTCTCTTGGCTACGGAAGAAAAAAGAACTCGAAGAAAAATGAGTCCGTCGTACTTTGCTCCAAATGGAGCTTCACGCCCCGCTGCTTATGGCGCACCGCCTCGGTATCCGCGCTCTTCGAAGCAACAGTTTTCCTACGGCGCTAGCAACGGACGCCCTTCAAGTGGTTCTTCTTCTCCTGAAATGCCTTTGATCGGAGCCCATCCTCATCCTCATCCTCATCCACATCCTCACCCACATCCACATCCACATGCCCACCATCATGCAGTTCCTACTACACATGCGCAACATCACCACAGTACTCATACTCATCATATGCAGCAGCAGCAGCAGCAGCAGCAGCAACAGCAACAACAACAACAACAACAGCAGCAGCAGCAGCAACACCAACAACAGACAATGAACATGAGCATGATGACGATGCCGTCCATGGACGATCCCGCCCCGTCAAGCAACAATAATAGCAACTCCAGTTCATCGCATTCTGGAAGCCCAATTGTGGAGTGGCCCGTGTATGTACGCATGCTCGGATCGACCTCCAATTTTGTTGTGGCATTCGATGCACGAGAGGGACTGGAAGGTCTGAAGCGTGCTGTTGCTGATCGTGTTCCATTGTCACCGGACAAGCAGTGTGTGCGAGTGCATTGTCGAAACACAACATTTCACGTGTATTCGCAGCGGTTTGATCTCGAACGCTTATTGCGGACGAATGAAGACGATATGAAGGAGGCTGCTGCGTGGATTGAGGTTGAGCAGGACGACCAGATGCTCAAGGCAACATCTCCTGGTGTTCCCGGAGAGCGCGTGACTCCGATTGCAATGGCCATGCAGAATGGAAAGGAGCGACATGTAGCGTTCTCGGAGGAGGACGACCACACGGTGTTTGTCAATGACGACGGTGATGCTGTCCCTGAGGATGAGGACGAGGACGAGGACATGCAGGTAGTCTTGAGTGGTCACAACGAGGATGCCGAGGATGGCCGTCATGGATACGAACATGGCGGGGCGTATGGCAGCAAGAATCAGGATTTTATGTCCGTTCAAAAAACGGAGAATGGAGAGCAGCAGCGCATGATGGGTGCTCAAAGATTGTCCACGCGGCGTAGATCACAGTCGTATCCTGCTGCTTCCGCGACAACCCCCGTGGAAGTTGTCAATCGTGCACGGGGTGCGTCACTCAACGATGCCTCTGCTCATGCATACAAGCATCTCGCATTCCTGACGGAAATCTCGGAAATGATGATGCAAACACCGGTCACGTATTTTGAATCAGATCCGTTCGTCAAGAATCCCTTTGCAACGATGATCGTCGACGACCAGTCTATCCGTGCAGATTCGCTCTAGGATCACGCAGACCTTGGTTCTTTCTGCTTCCTTTCTTTTATCCTTCCTTTGTTTTTGCTTTGTATTCCCCCCGTGTCCCACTATTCCTTATTTCGTTAGCAGTTTATTGATTTTTGTGTCACTCTTGTTTCGCGTGCTAGTTCTTCGGATTCGATTTGATTCTCCGATTATAATATTCGTTAATATGTTCGTTGATATTTGTTTTTGCGTGTCTGTTCGTCCTCGTCTGTTCATTCCCATTCATTTGTCTTGATGCGCTCTTCTTTTTGGTTTTTTCCCGATGATATTGTAGTTTGTGCAAGAAGAGCAGTAACCTGCTCTCTCTCTCTCTCTCTCTCTCTCTCTCTGTGTGTGTGTGTGTGAGTGAGTTTTCTTGTGTCTATGTTTTGGGCTATGTATGCTCTTCACTCCACCACTTCTTTCTTATTTCTCTTCTTTCTTTGTTTGCGACTTTTGGTGTTCTTCAGTCCCAGTCCCAGTCCCAGTCCCAGTCCCATATGTCCTAGATTACGATTTTTTGTTGGGTGTAAACTTTTGATTTGGTTCTACTGCTGTGTTTTCTTATGCCTGCGGGGCTTGGCGTATTCGAGTCGCTGTTTTCCATTTTTTAAAGAACATAAAAGAAAACGATCTGTGTTCCTTTGGCTGCCAAAGTCCTTCTTTGTCCACTTCTTCTATTTCATTCATTTTTCATTTTTCATTTTTCATTTTTCATTTTTCATTTTTCATTTTTCATTATTTTTCATTATTTTTATATTCTCACTGTCATTATTACAAGCAGTTGGTTGAATTACTCGATTACCGCTCTGCTGTGTTGTCCAAAATGTCCGCGTCGGGTTCTACCTACGATTCGTTATTCAAGGTGCTTCTTGTTGGGGATTCCGGGGTTGGGAAGTCGAGTATTCTGCTGCGGTACACGGAAGATTCGTTTGAAGACGAGGTGCCTGCGACGATCGGAGTCGATTTCAAAACAAAATTTGTAGATGTTCGCAACAAGAAGATCAAGCTTACTATCTGGGACACTGCAGGCCAGGAGCGCTTCCGAACGTTGACGTCTTCGTACTATCGAAATGCGCAAGGTGTCATTCTGGTGTATGATGTGGGCAAGCGAGACACGTTTGAAAATGTCGTGTCGTGGCTTCGAGAAGTCGATACATACAAGAATGTACCGCACATTGTCCTTCTGCTCGTTGCGAACAAGATCGATACAGAAAAGGCGAAATGGGAAGTGTCTGCAGACGAAGGAGAGGAGTTTGCACGCGAGCACGGAATGATCTTTCTGCAGTGTTCTGCAAAGACAAGAGCTGGAATACAAGAGGCGTTCGACGAAGTCGTTTTCAAGATTCTGGATTCGCAGGCTACCGGGGGCAAGGCTGCGATAGATGCTGCTCGGTCTGGTGTTGCCCTTCACAGTCGCCAGGATGCGCAAGCTGGCGGGAGATCGTATTGCTGCTGATTCTGATAATTCGTATACTTTTCGGGTCTGAAATGGTTGCTACCTATTTTCCACCCTTCTGTACATACCCATTCCTACACGTCTTTTGATAAATCACGCATTCCCATACGCTTGTTCTTCCCTCACAAGTTGGAGCACTCGTAAATCGTGCTGTTCCCGTTTTTGTTTCCATTCAGTTCAGTTCAGTTCAGTTCAGCTCAGTGGCACTTCGGTTGCGGCTGTCTTCTCGAAATATCTCGAGAGATATTGCGGTGGGCTTCCGACATTGCAAAGCTGCCCAGTGTAAACGGCACGGTCCGGCACGCTTCATCGGCGCCCGAAGTGATCAGCACCCGATTGAACGCAGACCCGAAAGTGGCGACCATCCACTCTTGCACAGTCGGGTACTGCAGCACAGCTTCTCTGAGAAATCCTGCAATCTCAATCCCTTCCCGCGTTCTCGGCACGTCTTCCGTGGAGAATCGAAAGCTGGCTGCGAGCACCGCATTTTGGACGCCAGGGAGCAGCTCACTGCGAGCCCCAATTGACGCCGCGTTCGCCGCTAAAGTCTTGCGCAGCGTGCGGACGAGAAGAATGCACTTTGATACTTTGGACTGCCCCGGCGATCCTTTTTGCTTTGAGCTGTCCGGCGTCTGTGCCGCATGTGCAGTGTGCGCAGCGACATCATCATCATCATCATCATCATCATCAGTGACGTCGCCGTCGCCGTCGCCATTGCCATTGTCGTTTCCGCTCGCATCGCCTGCAAAGAACAGCTGCGACAGCTGATCGCTGGCCTCCAGGATTTTGCCTTTGAGCGGGGTAGAGACCGCTGACGTATTTGAATATCGACAGACCCGAGTGAGAAGCTCCTGAGTTGCGGCGGTGACTTTTCGGTCTTTGGACTCCACACTCACTGCAACGAGCGCGGTAATGTTGTCGTTTTCGGCAAAGGCTCTCGTTAACGATGTTTTTGCCCGAGGAAATGTCATCGTGTCGAGCACCAACGCGTTTGCAAACTGCGCTGCATGATGAGACGAGATGGGAGTGCAGACGGCCCGAGCAATGATGTCGTACACCTGTTCCTGGATGGAATCGGGGAGAGAGGACGCAAGAGCGAGTCCGACAAGGATTTCCAGAATCTGTGCAAGGGCTCTCATCTGCTCCTCGTGTTTCTCCCTGTCTTGTCGTTTCAAGCACAGACAGACGGCAGACCGCAGGCACAGAAAAGGCCGAGAGAGCCAGTCCAAGCTGGAGAACGTGAACAGCAGTCCTCCTTGTCCGGACGCAGGGTCCATCTTGTACACTCGAGTCAGAACATGCAGAACCAGGGTGTGGGCTTCCGCAGAGAGTGCTTCGGATGACGTAATGGACTGCAGCACTGCACAGCCGCCGCTTTCGACAAACTGCGCGAGATAGCCTCTCGGATTGTCCAGCAGAATGCGGCACATGCATTTCACTGTGTTACTTAGCCTGGCTTCCGATTTCATGAATGGGTATTGCAGTCGAGCCCACGAAAGGACTCTTCTAAGAAACGACTCGGAATGCTTTAATAGCCTTCCCGTATCCTCGTCATCGCTGCCACTCCCTGCAGCATTCACCAACTCAATCATCGCCAAACGTCGCTTCATATCTCCCTATCACATCCGCAAGCGTTCCGTCTCGGATTTCATAAGTATGTTTATGAGAAAAGAGCTTTGAAGAAAGACATGAGGTGCGAAAACATACGGAATCCCATTCTTGCAGTGCCTCTGTTACTCTTCGGTTGTGTCCAGCTACTATGAGCATTTCTTCTTCTTCTTCCTTTGTTTTGCTGCTGTTTCTTTGCCACGGTTGACAGGATACGTCTGCCAAATCATCAACCTTTAACACGATCGACAGACCATCGGCCAAACGGCCGTTCAAAATTGGCCGTTCGTTATTCCCAGTTTGTGGCTGCTGTAGCGCTGCGGAACGGCGATGAAAAAACAGATTGTCAGATACGTCGTGTCTTCGCCGTAGATGCGTTCTTTGCAAGCACCCGGAGCCTCGGTTTCTCTCTGTCCCTTCACTCTCATGTGTCGCTCGCCATGGTAAGGAGGCTTGCCTGGTGCGATGTTTGAATACTCTCCCTCATGCCTCAGCCGCCAGCGCCAACGCCAGCGCTGCCCGGTGCTCACCACAACGGCGGTTGATGTTTCGGCGCTGTGCCAGTTGGAAAGTTTCGTCCTTGCAAAAGTGATGGACGAACAGCGGTTTGCTCATACAACTTGCCATCATTTGCCATACAGCTCCGTTTTGCTGCGATCTCGCAGTTCAAACTTCAAACCATGAAAAACGTCAAAGGTGTCCCAATCCATTCGATTCGTCTGTTCCTTTTCAAGAACTTCCTACTCTCGTCGAACGGAATTTTCTCTCTCTCTCTCTTGTTGAAAGAAAAAAAACAGCAACAACACTGATTTTTCGTCTTTTTCTTTTTTTGTTGTTTGGATTGTTTTCCTCCCTTCTCTCTGTCTCTCTTGTAATAATATTTGCAACATTGTCGTTGCTCTGTGTGTGTGTGTCTTTTAGTTCCGTTTTCTGTTTTGTACAAATTTCAAGATTCAGTTCCCTGAAAACATATCCGCAACGCTGAATCCTGTAATTCATGAGGAAGCATCCACACCCCGAAGGTCCTCCTCCGAGGGAAAACAGTTCATCAACGTTGTTTCCGAGTCCACAGCGTTCTTCTGTTGCAGATTCGATCCCATTGCTTGACGTTGACGAAGACATCAATTCGTACTCCAGCGAGGGACTCCAGAGAAGGAGTATTCTCTTTGGAACCCCATACGACTCTGCGATTTCTCCGAGTGCGGCCAACCAACCACAGACTGCAGCTCGATCAGACGAGGAGCCAGTTGCAATTCCTTCTGTCCGTTCTTCTGCAGACAGCGAGTCTGTTGAATCTGTGCCGCTGATGCATTCCGACGTGACCACTCCAGGAAGACTAAGAGGTCGCGGCTGGGACGACGACCATTCTGATTACCATTCGTCTGATGTCCCGAGTCCGATTTCCAGAGAGTCGTCCGGAAACTCAGTGACGGAATCGGTCGTGAGTGTCCCGAGTAGATCTGGTCGGCGCGTTAGGAACGGCGGCGGATTCGCGAATTTGCAAGACTCGGTGACGTTGGCGCATGCGAATGCCGCAATGCACAAAGTTTCTTTTCCAGTGGACGAGCCGCTGAAAGTCGTTCCGTTGCGATCGTCTTCCTCGCTCGTCTTTGGACCCGCCCATCGGTACCAAAACATCGATTCACCGTCACCGACCGTGGATCGATCTATCTTTTCGACGATCGTGGGATCAAGGGCCGACTCGCCAGTTCCAGGATCCAATTACACTTCGGATTCGAGCCCAGAGTCCTTGAATAACAGCAATACGTCTCGTCCCCCATCATCTGCAGACAACGAATCCCGAATGCCGAAGTTGCAGCGGTATTCTTCGTTGGCATCCATGAACGTTCGACCAATTGTTTTCGAAGGACGCAGCCACTCCAGACCGAATTTATCGATGATTGCTGCTCGACAGGTAGTTCCGTCAAGAAGGAGCATAGACAGCAGTGAAGATGTCGATCGCGATCGTTCAGATTCTATTACGTCCAACGTTTCGCTGGCTTCTGCGCTTGGAAGGCGTGTTGAGTCCGAGGGATTAATGTCTCGTGAAAGCTCCGAAGCATTCTTTTTCGCTCCGATGCAAGATACCTTGCGATCTCACCTCTCTCATCGCCGCATTGTAGGCCTGAACGATAGCTTGGGCTGCGAACATGCTGCGCTTCTCCGAGCCAATAAGATATTTCAGTCGCCTGGCAGCGGAAACTTGGATTCTCTGTCACATACGAGCAGCACAAGTCGCATGCATCGCTCCCTGTCGTGGGACTCTGCTGCCGATGCGGGTTCTTCCAGTCAGCTGCACCTTGGCGCAATGATCGAGTCTTTCAAATATCGACCTGTTCACCATAATCAGAAAAAGGGGTCTACTGAGCAGGCCTCAGCCGCTGTTGGGCCTGTTATTATTCATACTCGAGTTCCAAAGTCCACTGGCGAGATTGCAGATATTCTAGATCGAGTCCAAAATGTTCCACCCGGAAACCGCTCCTCCTTCACTCCACGGACATCACAGTCCCTGCAGGGCACGTCTTCAACGAACACAATGCGGACCATGACGTCTCCGCGATATGTGGTCGACATGGACGACATTGATCGCCAGTCGTGCCAATCCGATAGTAGTAAGTCAAACTCTCCCCCAAGCCCCCGATCGGCCAACAAGAATTCTCCTCCGAGTCCTCGATCGGACTATTCGTCGGCAAGAAGGAAGTCTGTCGTTATGATGCGACGGTCGTCCAGCAGACCGTTGAAGTCGGCCCTGCTTGCAAGTTTGTCAAAACCCGATTTGAACAGCAATGGCGTTTCTCGTCAGAATAGTGTCAAAAATGCGGATGCAAAGGCTGTCGTGGCCGATTCCAAGAAGTCGGAGACTGACAGTCAGGACACGGAATCCAAGAATGCGGTTTCAAAGGATCCTTCCAAAGAGCAGTCTCAGCAGCCGGCGAATTCAGATAAGCAAGCCTCTGTGTCGGTTCCTGCATCCGCACCCGCACCCGCATCCAAACCAGGCCCCGCTCCTGCGCTCTCTGCTGCATCTGTGCAAGAAGAATCCTTCTTCCAGTGGCTCAAATCTGGAACAAGAAAAATGTACAAAGATTGGAAGTTTGCGCAAAGAGTTGCAGAGGACGAGGAAAAAACCCTGCGGATTAAAGAAAAGTGGATGATGCATCCTCTTTCCCGCCGTCGGCTTCGATGGGATGCGCTGGTGTTTTTCCTTATCATGTATCAGCTGTTTGCTATCAGTTTTCGCATTTGTTTTAACGTCCCAGACGATTATGCTTTGCTGGGGATCGATGCACTCTGCGATATCCTGCTCCTGGCGGACATGCCTGTTCAGGTGTTCACTGTTATTGAAGTGGGCGTGGATCTGATTGTGGATCGGAAAGAGCTCCGCAAGCGCTATTGCAAGTCCTCTCGATTCTTGATAGACTGCGTAAGCAACATTCCATTTGATTTTTTGCAGATTATATACGGTATCTCGCCGCTGTTCCGCGTTAATCGCCTGCTTCGAACTCTCCGATACAATGCGTATTTCGACACGTGGGCAAAGTCTTCTTCGCTTTCTCCTTCCACGATTCGCATTATATCGTACGTTGTGTTCCTGACATTGTTTGTTCACTACTTTGCTTGCTTGTGGTTTTTGGTTGTGAGGCTTGAGGGCGGGGCGCGAAATGTTGATGGGTACTCGTACTGGGCGGATATTCTGCAGAGGGGAATGTGGAATCAATATGTGTGTTCCATGGTTGTCTCTATCAACACACTTTTTGGGTACGGCAACATTTGGCCAAACACGGATTCCCAGCTTCTTGTATCGCTTGGAATGGTGTTGTTTGGAGCAGTTGCTCTGTCCATTGTGGTTGGTTCTGCAACGGATCTCATGCGCAACCAGTCGTCTTCCGAAGATGAACTTCGAAAGAAGTTGGAGTCCTTGCGTGAATTTATGCGATTTCGTAATATTGATCTGAACATTGAGAAGGACATTGTGGGGTACTACAAATATCTCAGTGACACGCAGCAAGGCTCTTCGGGAACAGATATCTTCTCCGAGTTGCCATCGTCCCTTTTCAAGGAGATTTCCATGTTTTTGAACAAGGATGTCTTGCAAAAGGTTCCACTCTTCAAGAATTGCCCACCGTCGTTTATCGAAATGATCTCAACCAAGTTGCAGCCAATGGTTTTCATGCCTGGCAAATTGCTGATTCGGTTTGGGGAAACTGGAAAGGAGATGTTCTTCTTGTCGAAAGGGCGAGTGGAAGTTACCAACGCTGACGGTACGATCGTCTTTGCTACCCTGCCGGAGGGTGCTTTCTTCGGCGAGATTGCCCTTCTGTCGTCTGCGAAACGAAATGCCAATATTCGTGCCGGAAAAGATTGTGTGTGCGAAGTGTATCGCCTGACCAAACAGGACTTTGACGCTGTGCTCATCGATTACCCGGAGACTCGCGAAGAGATCCAGAAAATCGCTGCTGCTCGTGCACAAGCTTCTGCCAAGAAATAGCAAATTCCCAACAAATAACAGTATAAAATCAAAAAAATGGAAAAGAAGAAAAATGGCTAAGAGGGTGAATGACGTTAACAGAACTCGAATAAAAACGAAACATTCTCTTATTCAGTCAGACGATGAAGATCTTCTTGTTGATGTTGTCGTTCTTCTTCTTCTTCCAGATGGAGCAGATCAGAGACGGATGAGCAGATGAAATGAGGTGCTTCAGCCGGACTGCTTGCTGCAGCATCTTCCCGTGTCGCAACCCCTGTAAGGACCATCAAAGTATGGATCCCTCCATTTCTCCCAAAAGCAATGTCCGTGTCCAAACGATCGCCGACCATCACAATCCGATCTTTGCGCACCTCCTCGACAAGACCCTTTTCCGAGGCCCACCTGCGAATTCTGTCCATTGCCGCGTTCAGCATTGCCTGATGTGGCTTCCCTAGAATCACGTCTGGTGCCTCTCTTTCCGCCGCCGCCGCAACAGCAGCCACAAGCGACCCCGCGCCAGGAAGCAGCAGCGGAACTTCCGTGCCCGTTGCACTGTCCACAGAGACGGAGGGGTACGTAAGATCGCCGTTGCTGGCAACAAATATGGCACCCAGTCTCAATTCATGTGCAGCTTGCGCCAACTTGGCATACGAAAATGCAGCGTCGTATCCAACCGCAACACAGTCGTACGTTCGGCGCCCATGATGTCCCGGCTGCAGAATCGTCGGTTCCGTTTCAACGGTGTATCCAGCCATCCGCAGCTCGTCCGCAATACCACCCGCCGTAATTGCGAACACTTTTCCGTCAAAGTCCACGGATTTCAGATACCACGGCACAAGCGCCGCCGAGCAAATCACATCCTCGTCGCTCAAGACCGGGAAACCTTGTGACCGTAGTGCAGCTGCTGTAGCCGATCGTGTACGACCGGAATTGTTCGTCACATACAAAACCAGTTTCCCAATCGACAGCAAGTGAGCCACGGTCTGCGGCGCGCCGTCAATGACGGAATGACCTCTCCAAAGCACACCGTCAAGATCGAACAGAAATACATCATGCGACAATACCAAGTCTTTCGGAATCGACATTTTTTTAATTTGAAACACACGTTTTTGTCTCTTCCTGCTCCCTTTTTTCCCTTGGACTTTGAATCTGGATTTTTTGAAGGGTTTTTTTTTTGGCTTTGCGAAATCATCGAGCTGCTGTCAGCGCTGTCAGAGAGTTTGTTTTTGTTAAATTTTTTTAAGTATTATTATTACGATGCGCAAAAGTCGTGTCCTCCGTAATCAACACACTTTTATACATATTTTTACAATATCTGTCACGACACGTACAGGTTTTATTTATTTTTGATGATATCTTCTCGAATTTCTTTCTTCTGTTCTGTTTTTCGATGTGTGTGTGTGTGTGTGTGTGCGTGTGTGTGTGTGTGTGAGTGACTATTACGCGGGCGGCAACAAGAGCGGAATATCTGACAAGGAAAGCGGGGGTTGTTGGGACCAGAATGCTCGAGTTTGGTTTAGCCGGTCTGTGCGAATGTTCACAGCCGGGTCTGTCGGATACAGAGAATAAGGAGAGGAAGCAGTTTCTGAGTCTGCATGCATTTTCGCAGAATCGCTGCCAGCATACTGCAGAACAGAGATCCCAGAAAGTGCGTAGCAAGTATGATACAAATCTCTACGTTTTCCCGGCTTGTCTCGGAATCCTCCGCCACCATCCAAGTCCTTCCAGACAACTGGTTTTCCGGGAAGTGAAGGCTGGCAGGCGCCCAGCACATATCGAAACAGGGCAGGCCGATCAATGAGGTCGTGGGAATGTGTAAGAACCAGCGATGCGCCTATCCACCAAGCGTAACAAGCATCCACAAGCTTGTTGGTTCTTCCTGAAAACCCGCCTTCGACGGCATACTGCCGAGAGACAAGCCATCGTTTGCATCTCTCAATTCGTTCACAAGACACAACGTCTGGATTCTCCAAGACTCCAAGGAGTGTCAAAGCTGCAAGTGCACAAAATGTGTACCCACCGTGTGCCTCGGCTCCCGGAATCGCGCCAAATCCACCTTCATACGTCTGACATGACAGAATCCACTCTGCCGTTCCTTCAAACAGCCGTTGCGCAATGCCGCTTTCCATCGAAACCCCCAGAATTGTCGCAATTGTCACTGCACAGTACGCTGCCCGCATGTCGGATTCTCCGCCAAAATGCATACGAAACGATCCCGACGACGACGATGCTGTTGATGATGATGCAGATGATGCAGATGACGAATCGAAGCTTTCCTCCTGCTGCTTGTGACGATGATAGCAAGTCCGAGCCGCAGCAAGAAATCGAAGCAGCGGCAAGCGGATGCGTAACAGCTCATCCAAGCATTCTTTTCCAGCAGAAGCAAGCGAAAGCACCGCTGCGTACGTCGGCGCAAGATGCCCAAGCTGTGTGTTCCCACCTCCAAAACTTCCGATTGCAGCAGCCTCAGCCTCAGCCTCAGACTGGGCAGAAACGTAATCGTTGACAAGCTGTACATGCTCCCACTCCAGCCGATCCGAGCCATGTGTATCCACTTCACGGACACACCAAAAACACCGCGACAATGTACGAATCAATCGCTTTCTAAGACTGTTCTCCGAGTCGGTAACATTCTCATCTCGACTAAACGCATCTGCCTTGAAGATGTTCAGCGCGTGCGACGACCAGTAGCACAGCCAGGGCTGCAGAGAGTCAAAGGAATCACCAGGTGGGTCGCGCTCGGACGTCCCATCTTGTTGCGCATACAGGTACGCTTCGTGTGCCGCATAGTAAAAGTGCTTTCGAACCATTTCATCAAGCGTCTCGGACACTTTATGCTTGTCCGCGTCTACAGTTTGCGGAATCCTCGACAGGAATGCAGAAATCCGAGACTCGGTCTGAAGCTGTTCGTTGGATGTTTCGGTCGGATACCCATCATCCGACCTCGACATTCTCCTTCTTTATTCCCTCCCTTCCTTTTTTTAAATTCTTTTTTCTTCTATCATCAAGAAGCGAGGTAGATGTTGCAGGCGCATGCTAAGCTCAGTTCTCATTCCAATACTAATTTATATATTTTTCTTTTCTTTTCCTTGCATCTTTTTTGTTTGAAGCAAATACGACTGCAAGTTGCATCCAAGATTGCGATTGCATCACTTGAGGACAGGGAAAAAACAAAAAAAACAAAAACAAAACGACGATTTTCCTGACCGTAGTCAAAATCCAGAATTTCTCTCACTCACTATTTTTCTTTCTTTCCACCATTTTTCTATTTGTTTCTTATATTTATAATCGAACCCTCAAGCAGCACCTTTCATCAGAGACAATGACAAAACACATCGCATGCGCGGCGGCGTTCGCCGACTACATTCTGTTTCCTCCAACGTTTATTTTATGAATGTTGAATCGATTGGGGAATAGGTTTGGTTGCGATGATCCTTTGACTGCATGGAAGAGGTGGTGCTCGTCTTTAATTAAAAAAAATTAATATAACATGTGGCTTGGATGTGACAGCTCAGCCGATGACCGACTATAATTTTTTCAATGTTTTGGCGAGCGGCCTCTCATACTCTTACACATACTGACATTTTTCTGAACACTGACACTGACATATCAACACCGCCCCCAACCCCGCACTTTGCCCTCGTGTACTGATTCAAAAGCCAACCAGCTAATCCTTTCAGTCCTTTTATTTCTTACCTTTTAAATTTTTTTAAAATATCATTTAAATTAAGCATTTAAACGTTGTTTTGTTTTGAGTATTTTTTCTTTCTCTCTATCTCTCCCTCTCTTTCTTTCTTTTTCTTTTCTTTTTTCTCCTCAAAAACGCTCGACGACTGCGGCTTCGTGCATTGTGTAAACCTCCAAGAATGCGCATTACGAATTTTATCCGCCGGCTGTCGCTTCATGAGTACCAGGCGCAGAACTTGATGCGCGCAGCTGGGATTTCCGTTCCGTCTGGGGCGGTGGCGTCGAGTGCGTCGGAAGCGGAGTCGGTTGCGAAAACGCTTCCTTCGCCGCGGTCTGTGGTGAAGGCACAGATTCTTGCTGGTGGCCGCGGGCTTGGGACGTTCAAGTCTGGATTCAAGGGCGGAGTCCACATTGCATCGAGTCCTGCGTCTGCAGCCCAGTTTGCGGGCTCGATGCTTGGGCAGACACTTGTGACGAAGCAGACGGGAGCAGCTGGTCAACCGGTGTCGAAAGTATATATTGTTGAGGAAATTCCAGATATCAAGCGCGAAGTGTATTTTGCGATCATGAATGACAGAGCGTCGGGTGGGCCGGTGGCAATTGCATCTGCGGAGGGCGGTACTTCTATCGAGGAGATTGCCGCGGAGAGACCAGAGGCAATCGTGCGATCGGTGGGACACATGGATTTGGAAGCCGCGCGTGCAATGGCGTCCAAGCTCGGATTCTCATCACCAAAGATTGTTGATCAGGCTGCACGAGAGTTTTTGAGATTGTTTACGCTGTTTTTGGACTCAGATGCAACGCTCGTGGAGATTAATCCTTTTGTCGAGACCAAGTCGGGAAGAGTTCTTTGCGCAGATGCAAAAATCACAATCGATGACAACGCATCATTCCGCCAAAAGGACATCTTCGCTGCAAGAGACTTCTCGCAGGAAAATCCGCTGGAGGTTCGTGCAGCCAAACACGATCTGAACTTTGTGGCGTTGGACGGAAACATCGGGTGCATGGTTAACGGAGCCGGACTTGCCATGGCAACCATGGACATCATCAAACTGTTTGGTGGTGCGCCGGCCAACTTTTTGGATGTCGGTGGGGGAGCTTCAAAGGAGCAAGTCAAGGCTGCTCTCGAGCTTATCACGGCCGATCCAAAAGTGTCAGCAATTCTCATTAACATTTTCGGAGGAATCATGAGATGCGATACAATTGCACACGGGATTGTCGACGCTGCCAAGGAGGTTGATCTTTCGAGAGTACCTCTCGTTGTGAGACTCATGGGAACAAATGTCGAAGCTGGAAAGAAGATTTTGAAGGATTCTGGGCTCAAGCTTGTTGCTTGCGATGATTTGGAAGATGCGGCAAAGGCAGTGGTGGACCTCTCGAGAAAAAACTGAAGAGACTTTCTTAACTTTGCCTTTTCCCCGCTATTCTTTTTTCTTTCTCCGTTTTCTTCTTCTTCCTTTTTTGTTCGTGCTTCATCCAGGTTACTTTTGAGAATCACTCAAGAAGAAGGAGAAGTACAACAAGAAGAAGAGTTGAATGAAACTATGAAAAGGAAGACGGAAAAAGAGGGGGCTGTGTTGATTTAGAAGACGACGGCGACGACGAAGACGAAAATAATGATGATGATGATGGTGATGATGATGAAGAATGGCTGTTGTCTTTTTGCATGTTGCTTGTTGCGTGTTGTTCATGATTTAAGCATAAACATTGAACTGAATTATTTCATTTCCTTCATCATCCGGACCCCGCATGTTCTTCTGTTCAATTGCTTTACAGCAAAATCATCAATCAACCCATGCATGAAACTGCTTTATCATCATCCTGCTGTTTCAGGATGGTGGATGAGAAATGGATGACCCAAACAATGGGCCATGAACGATGCGTCGTATTACAACCAAAGAATCACAAATTGTACGTCGTCCGAAATCTCCATCCGAGTCCAGCGCCAGTAACAAGTCATCTGTACAACGAAGCAAGGACATCGCTTCGGAATGCTGGCGAATCACAGACGCACAGCGTACCGCTGTTTGCCCCGTCTCATTCGCGTCAATGCCTGCACGAGATGCAGACACCTCGAAAATGCGTTCCCACGTGACAAATGTTTCTGCGTCGAACTCGAAATGATCCGGAGTGTGTCGAATTCGAAGACCTTGCGATAGGCTGTCTGCGGAATACAACTTGCGAATCGACAGGATATCCTCGCGCGGAAGGGAGCGTTGTTCTTGCGGTGCGTAATCCTGTCGGAAAAGCACGCTGGCAAATCCAGCGCGTTCGAATTCATTTCTGAGATAGTCTGCAACACCCTTGGCAATAAACGGCAACCGTCTCTTTGCCTCTGAGAAGGCCCATGCAACATGATCTAGATCAGCGCTCTGCGATGCGCGCTCAGCAACGATCGACACTGTCATCGCATCCGACTTTCTCGCGAGACTGGATTCGAACCGCTGTCGCGCAAGTCGAATGGAATCTGAAATCTCAGCAACGGCGAACAAAATGTCAAAATGGTTCTTTTCAATAAGCTCCGAGAAGAGGGAGCGAGCATGCTCATCCGACAGTCTCAGCCGTCGAAACGATGTCTCCGACGGATCGGCCCTAAATTCTGACAGCAGAACCGCCTGATACATCTCGGACAGAATGCGAAACTCTCTGGAATCGAATTCCACGGGAACCAAGCTGGGTTTCAGCGAGGATGACGGAGTAGAAGCTGAAGCAAAGCCTGGTATTGGTGTTGCAGGCGTCATCGGTGTGCATGCGTCCTGAAGTGGCAGCGGGGTGTACCCTTCCGACTGATTGGGGCTCGGCGCACCAGACAGTGATGAAGACGACGAAAAGCTAGTAATCGCTATCGGATGAGGACGCCCCAATTCTACCAACTTCTTCGAATCATCGGCAATCGTCGCACTCGCATTTGCCTCTGCGAAACTATCCCGTTCTTCTTTAACTTGGGGGATGTCGGCTGGTTCAAGATCCATGGCAGTTGCGCCCGTCACCACCTCTACTGACTGCTTCAGATCATCTGTTTTGCTTTCAGACGGCTCTTCATTCGCAACGAGCGAAGTTGCAGCATCATTTTCGATGCTACTCTCCTTCTGTTGATGCAAAAGCTCCTGCTGCTGTTGTTGATGCTGCTGGCGTATTTTTTGCAACTGCAGTTCTTGGAGTTGCTCTATCCTTTGCGCCTCCTGGTCTTGGTCGGTGAATCTCTCCACTTTCTGGTGTACGTGCGGTACATTGGTCGTTGTCTGGACTGGAGTGGAAAACTGCAAAGACGAAGCGCGCATGTTCGACACGAATGGAGAGTCCGGAACCGTGTTGCTTGGAGTAGCAGCCGCGGGAGTCGGAGGAACCGACGACGAAACGATCTGCGGAGTGCTGGGTTGTTGGAATAGGGGAGTTGTTGGAGCGGACGAAGGCGGGGCAGGAGCCGCCGATGATGATGAAGAAGAAGAAGACCCTTGCGGTTGTCTCGAAGTTCCAAGAATTTGCTGCTTTGGAGAAGCAAACATGACTCCATGAACATCGTAATTTGCAATCTGGTGCATCATTTCGTTCAAAAAACCCTCTGGCACGCTCTTTTCCTTAAGCGCGCTTATGAGAATCCTTCTCCACACGACCAAGATAGGCGCATCCAATGAATTTCGGACAGTTACTCGATCCCCGTCTGCAGTGACAAAGTCAAACGGCGCACCAGTCGGATGTTTCCGCACGAATTCGTCAATCGAGGGCCGAGTCTGAATTGCTCGCAACGCAGTCACAGCCTCGGACGCGATCGACAGCACTTGGTGGCATCTGAGCACCGAGAGTCCGTGAAAAGCAGAATGTTTTGCAGACGACATGCCACACACCAAATGATAACCAGCCCCTATTCTCGGATGCAAAGTGTTCATCAAAAACTCGAGCATAGTTTGCAGCACCGGCTGTGAACCAGGCTTCTTCTGAATGAGCGCAAACAATTCCTCGAGGCCCTTGTTAATGTCTCTTTGAAACTCTACGGGATTAGTCAGCGCCACATCGTCCGCTTCTGACGAGATTCCAGAAGCAGGTCCGCTGCCCATTACATTGCTCGTACCCGAAAATGCAGCAATAATGCCCTCCACAGACTCCTTCTTCTTCTTCTCTGCGCTTGCTCTGGACCTTCTATTCGCAAACCACGTCAGCACTCGCTGTGCACTATCAATCAACAGCGACTGCGCAATCTCCTCGGACCGCTGCCTCGAAGGATACGTCTCTCCAGCAAAAAACAACTTTTCCAATTCTTCGCTGATCTTTGCAGTGATTCGAGGAACCTTCTTCTTCCGGTCGTCAGCACTCCCCGCGCTGTTCGATGTCGGCGTGGCAAACCCAGAGGACGTCGGCCCAATGTCATTCGATGCACTCCCAGACTCATTCGCAAGATCAAATGCAACAGACTTGCGCTTCCGAGTCGAAGACGGAGTCTCTGATAAATTCGCCATCGTCATCGACACATCGTCCACAGAAGCCGTCCTGGATATCGCGTCTGCACATTGAGGATTTGTCCCAGACATGACTGCTTGCCTGTCTGCCTAGATTATATATAACTCTGAATGCACAAATAAACAAAACTCACTGTAAAAAAATGATTAATTAAAAAAGAAATACTAAAAAAGATATGAAAATGTTATTGTTTTATTCATTTCATAAGAGAAAAACGAAGAGGCCCCAATAAGGCCAATATGAAATGACAGGTCTTTTTTTCGCCTTCTCTTTCCCCCTTCCCTGTGCTTCGTGTTACTTTTTGTCACTACAGCAGGCAGTTTTTTCAACAGTGATTTCCCTATCTACGACGGGTTTTTTTAAAACTTGGTGCACTGCTGGCACTTCTTTACCGGTTCAGCATTTCCATCTAAACGTACTAATTTTGGAGAAGACGCATGACAATGTGATAGAACCCAAGCTCGTGGTTGGTGCGGATGCAGTTCACGCGGTACAAGTGATGGGTTCCATGAACCAGATCGTGTGTTCGAAGCTTGATCTTGAGTGCATAGTCGCGAACCGGCCCGGGCATTCCCTTGTTCGCAGACACTAAGTCATGAAATCCAAGATAGTATATGATACTTTGCACCACAGGCCCTTTGATCACTACGCGCTTCGTGATTCCCAGCGGAGTCGTAAAGATGACCGACACAGCCCGCGCCGAGTGCTGGTCCCAGTGGACATCCTGGGCATTTCGAGCTTCTGCAGCAAGCAGCACGGTCCGTATGATTCCGAATGCTTTAGGGGTCTTTGGGTCGTCTACGCTCACATCGAGATGGACTGGCTGCTGGGCTCGAGAAGTCGAAACATCGTACAAGATACTCACTCGCTTTCTGCGCCGTTCGCGATTCTCAAGACCAGACTTTGCACTTTCTTCCACAAATGTCGGGACTACGAGATACGGGGTGAACATCATCGACAGCCTTGACTGCATCTCACGCATCATCGTTGCCGATTCTCCTCCGTCCACATCAAACGAGTCGTCCGATACCGGGACGGAAACATTCGAACGCTGCGTCTCCTTCAATCGACGGATTTCCTCAGCGCGCCGAATCAATTCATCCAACTCATCAATCGGATCCACGCCCGACTCTGCATTCTCCGACGGTGGCTCCCCCGATCGCAAACCATGCTCCGAATCAAGGTCTTTGTGATCGACCGACGGATTCACACGAGAGCTCGAATCCGACGCTATTGACGGCTCTCGGAGATGCGAAAAAAGAGCCGAAAGCCTCGTCAACGATTTAAATTCCATCCATGAGGCCTACAAGCTCCTCACGATATTACAACTACTAAATACAATATATTCAAAAACTGAAAAAAAAAAGAATTTAAAAAAGCGTCAGCAAATAATAATAAATAATAATAATAACAGCCATTGAAAACATGAAGTGGAAAAACAAAATGACGGAACAATGGGAGGGAAGCTATTGTATTGTGGCCAGGGTTTTCATTACCCTTCTTTTTTTCGGGTGGCTCGATCAGACCGTTACGCGCTGCATTGATGCCAATTTCAGGCGAAACACTCAAGCTGCACATACCGGGGAAGCTTTGGAGACCACTTTTCCAAGAGATTCATAAGCAAAAGCTTCTTCATTAAGCTCCATTCCGTCGTTTATTAGCTTAGTCTTTTTATATTTTTATTAAATATTATTTTTTGAAGTTCTCGATTCCTCACTAACCCAACCTTGTCTTCTCGCTGTCTTTTGTTTTTTGCGATTATTTAAAAACAAAAAAAACAAAAACAAGACACACATTCAGATCAAAAAAGAAAAAAAGAGAGAGAAAAGGAAAATGTCGCTGATTTCAAAAGTGATTTCGCGATTCCAGGATCTTGAGAATGCAAAAAAGTCAGAGCTCTCAGCAGCATATGAAAAACAAGTTGCCTGGCTCCGAGAAACAATCTCACAGTCGGCTCCTGTTCAAGCTGCACCTGTCACAGACTTTGCTGGGATTGTGTGCCCTCCAAGCGCCCGCAAGCGCAGAAGAGACGCCATTTCCGACGAGAACGCCGGCTTGCCTCCTCGACCGACTGCTTCAAAGCGAGATTCAGGCACAAGGAACGCACTTTCAGAAGTGGACCAAAACGCAAGCACTCGACGAAGCAGCAGACTTGCGCAGAACAAATCAAGACTTTCTGTGTCTGCGGTCTTGGAGTTTTCAGATGAAGTCCTTCAGCAGCAGCAAGAAACTGAATCATCATCGTCATCGCCATCGGTTGTTGGTGTTGCTGCCACGACTTCGAAATCTGCAGCGAAATTCGAGTCCTTGCAAAGTCGAACTGGGTCCCAAGAAACACAAGCGGAGTCTGAGACTGCAGAGTTTGAGAGATTGGAGCGGGAGTCTCTCGAGCAGGGAGATCCTTCCATGACTCGTCGCTCATCACGTCTTCGATCGACCCGAACCTCAACATCAATAGCGTCGCAGTCGGATAGAGGGTCTCTACTTCCTGTTGCTGTTGTTGTTTCCTCTTCGTCTTGCGCGGAGTATTCCGATGCGGTGACTGCGACTGCAAGACCGAAGCGTGCGCAGAAAAAGAAGGATGCAACAGACACGTCTGTGCTGGACACATCATCTGTATCAAATGTCGAGCCGTCAGCGCACCGTGCGGACGAGAGTTCCGATTCAATCGGCAAGCAGGACGCATCCATGGACCCAGAATCAGAGAGCCAAAAGACAAGGTATTCTCTGCGAAGCTCCAACGCTTCCTTTTCCTCTGCTCTTTCCACAACTTCGTCCGTTACGTCTCGACGAACTCGCAGAACTAGGGCGCAAAAGGCTGCTGACGACGACTTTGCGATTGCCGTTGCAAACGGAGCGGTATCGCATCAGGATCCCGCGACCCCAGCTGATCAGACGATTCCCTTAGAACATTCATTCGCCATTGCACAGGCCTCCATTGTTCCATCAGTCTCAGAAGTCGAAATCTCCAAGCCAAAAACGCGCCGCGGAAAGGCCAGGGCCTCCGTGTCTTCAGTGTCGTCGGCGGGTCTCTCTGAAGCGGCTACCGTTGCGGCCGATCCAAAGCTGACGGCCACTGATGCTGAAGCTGCTGCACCAGCACCGGCCTCGGTCGACGCCTCAGAGGTTGTTGTTGTATTGAAAAAGATGGATGTCAATTCGTCCATTGCATCAGAGGACGTTCCAAGACTGACCCGCAGACAGATTGCTCTCCTGCAGAAACAACAGAACACAGTCTCTCATGTTATTGATGACGATGTTGCCTCCGTCAGCTCGCAAATCTCTGCAAAAGAGGATCGTGTTTCCGCACGACAGTCCGTCTCCTCGGAGCTTGCTATTCAAACAAGGGGTCGCAAAACAACGGCCACAACAACCGCTCGCAGGAAAAATGTCTTGGATGACACCACAGACATTGCGTCTTCTGATGCGGAGCCACTCGTGGAAGCAGAAAGTCCTGCAGTGGTTCCGGTGTCTGCACCGTCGACAGTCGACGTGACCCTCGCTGCTTCCTCCCAAGCTTCTGTGCGAGATTCTCTGGGGTCCATTCAACTGGATATTCAAACCAAACCAAAGCGAGGAGGTCGTGGAAAGAAGAAAAATGTTCTTGAAGAGTCCATTGCTGTCGAATCTGCTCAGCCGACAGAGGCTACGGGCACCAGTGTGTTGATGGTCACTATTGATGAACCACAAACAGAAGCCGCCGCCTCTGTGTCTGTTATGGAATCGGAAACTTCTGTCCAGCTTGATGTCCAGACCAGACCTCGCAGGGGCGGTCGTCGCATCGCAAAGAAGAATGTGTTGGATGATTCTGTTGCCTCCGAGTCCTCTGAAGCGCCATCGAAAACGACTGAAGAAGTCCCTCTTCCATCGGGCCCAGATCTTGCAGAAGTCCTTTCAGATTCTGGAAGTGTTTCATCCTCTAACTCTACAGCGGAGAAGCCTTCCGGAAGACCGAAACGTGGAAATGCCAGAGCCAAGAAGCCGCAGCATCCACCAACCTCATCCAGTTCGTCAGCGTCAATCGAAGAAGTAGACGTCGCAGTGGTGTCTGATGTTTCTCTGCTCACCGAAGCAACCGCTACCAAGCGGCCCTCTTTAGAGATGACTGCAACCGTGTCTGCGGCTGCCGAGGTAGTTGTTGAAGCTCCTCAGCCAAAGAAGAAGAAGAAGACGACAGGAACGGCAGCAGCAACAGAAAAGGATGTGATCTCTGCAACGGTGGAAATCAGCTTGATTGCAGAAGGCCCTCGCGACTCTTCCATTGTTGGCTCTGAGAATGAGGAGTTCTTCGATGTTCAGTCGGAAGGCTTTGAAATGGATCCTTCTGTCGTTCTTTCCCCAGCACCAAAACGTCAACGCCTTTCGGGGCAGCAAGCCGAAACCAGCTTTTTTGCACCAGACGTGTCGGATTCACCTCTTGTGATGCACAATCAGCGAGCCCCGTCCGGTGCAAGAGTACTGTCAGCGCAAGAAGGCGTGGAGCCAGTGGTCGTGATTTCAAGCTGCGAACCGGAGCGTCAAATTGTCGAAACAAAGGATTTCCATGGTGAGGCCATCGAGATATCAGATGACTCAGTACCGGTTGTTGAGGATGCTTCGTTCATGTTGCACAAGACGGAAGCTTCGTTTTTGGCGCCACCGACGGCAGCTGCTCATCCAACTCCCATGCAGGATTTCACGGTTCACTCGATTGACGTTTTGTCCATTCCAGATCAAGCCGCCACCCAAGGAGCCGAAACCGTTTCACAGGTTCTCGCTATCGAGCAGGAAGAAGAAGAGGAAGATTACTCAAAGGCCGCATTCGAACAAAATGCTTCCGATGCTTTGCATGTCGAAGAGGAAGCAAATCCCGACAGAGATTGTGAGTTGCCTGAAGTTATCTTGGATCACGAGGACGTCGGAACTGTAACTCAAATTATTCCTGCCACAAACATTGTGTCCGGAGTGAAGTCTTTCCTGGATGAAGCCCGTAAGGCACAACAGATGGCAGCAACAGATGGCAAGAAGCCGCTTCAGGTCAAGGCGCTCAAGCTTGCCGAGGCTGCGAAGAAGGCAGAGGAGCGAAGACAAAAGGAACGCGAGGATAAGAGAGTGAAGCTTGCTCAACATCTCGAGATTGCGAGGCTGGAGAAGGAGAAGAGACAAGAGGATGAGAAGAGGAAACGAGAAGAGGACAAGATCAAGCGAGAGATGCAACTCAAGGAAGACGAAGACAAGAGAAGACGAGCCGTTGACGAAAAACTGAAGCGAGCAGAAGAGCGTCGTCAACAAGTCCAGCAGATTCTCCGGAAGAAGGATCCGAAAGATGAAGTGAAGGCTTTCACAGCGACCTCTGAGCAGCCTTCTGTGATCATGGACCTCGATGTGTCATGCATCAGCCATAACGATAGAGACAAGGCGAGCATGATTTTGAATGCGTCTGCAACAGGGAATACATCTGTTTTGGATAGTTCCATCGTGTGCGGTCCCGCAGGAGGGATGAACACGTCGGCCATGTCTTCATCGTCGATTTCCCACCCACCCAAGTCAACTTTGGACTCCATCAAGAGCGCAATTTCGTCGCTGCTTCAATCCTCGTCGTCTTCCTCGCAGAACAAGCCAGCAGCCCCGTCGACACTGCCGATCTCCTCCAACTTGACACACAATTCCACGGCTGCTGCCAGTGGCTCATCTTTCTTGTTGTCAACAAGCGTGCCCACGTCTTCCACTGCAGCGGTGTCGCAACTGTCGACATCTTTGTATGCGGAATCCAGAGCTGGGCTTGATGACTTCCACAATTTTGGCAGCAGTGCCGCCACAAAGGTCGGTGTCATTCCAGGCTTTTCCAACTCGTTCATGTCTGATTTTTCTGTCAACAACTCTCTTCCATCTTCTTGTGCTTCCTCTCCCGTGCATTCACTGTCGCCATTGAAGCCTGCCAAGGCGCCCCTCCGAAGCTCCAACACCGCAAACATGCCTCCTCCTCCGCCAACGACAACGGCCACGACTACCATGACTTATGGCGGATCTACCGCTGCAAGCATGCCTTCTTCTTCGATATCAGTCCCGCCCAACAACGTCTTTTCAGCATCAGCATCTGTTGTCACCGTCATGCCGCAAGTGCAAGCTGTTCTACCGTCGGCGCTGACAAAGGCGACCTCCATTGCATCCCTTTCCGCAGCCTCTACCCTTTCCATATCCGCATCCGCCGCGTCGCAGCTGGATCTTTCCAAGTCCCAGGCTGCAGGAACTCGTTTTGTCATTCCAGAGGACAAGGAGCACAGTGACTCGGAGGACGAAGAGGATGACGAAGAGGAAACGGTGCAGAAGAAAAAGTCAAAGGACGAGGATCCTCGGATTCCGTCGTGGGCACGCGGTGAAATTCTTGATGAAACGGTGAAGAACCAGGCGCGTTCCGGCACGGATCCGGATGAGATCTTCGGCGTTTCTGAAAAGTCGTGTGATCTCGAGTCCGTTTTTGGAGAGGGAAAGAAGCGCTACAAGAGAAGAACAAGCTCTTCGAACTGGTCCCGCGACCACTTCACAAAGCTGGAAGAACTCGAGTATAAGAAGGCCATGGGGTTCAAGGGGTTCCGTTAAGAACCACCCCTCCTCCCCCCAGGGCTCCTTTTTGTGTGTATAAAGGATATTAACCAAAAAAATTGCCCCCCTTGATGGGGGTTCAAACACTGTGTGAAGAATGGACAAGTCTGTTTATTGCGGACTCTCGAGCAAATAACCTGAAAACGATTTACACAAACATACGCATACGTGCATGCAAACACAAAAAGCATACAGACAAGCAGACACAAACAAGCACACATCCCACGTCTATTGGCAACAGTGGAAACACATCATATACAACAACAAAAAACTGTCAAAAAGCAACCTTGACATTATAACAATTCAGTATCCTTAATTTAGCGACCTAGCGACCTCCCCTTCCTACCATGACGCCACCACGATTACTCATATTCTAGAGAATCATCAAGAGCGACTCCCTCAAGCAGCTTCTTGTTGATCTTCTTCTCCGTTTCAGTCATGGTGAACTCCTTCTTCAGCCGCTTTGCTTCTTCCAGCTGTCGTGCAAATTCATTCTTGTTCTTTTCTTGCTGCAAGCGCTTACGCTCAATGGCCTGTCGTCTGCGCTCTTCCTCTTCCAGTCCAATTTTCCGGAGCTGTTGGCCAAATCGCTTTTCATCCTGTTTTTCCTGTTCCTTTTGTTGTTCACGAAGCATGACCTGGGACTGCAGAGACTCTCTGATTCTATCCTTTTCCGCCTGACGACGAGCACGCCGCTCAGCTTCCAAGCGATCCTGCTTTTCGTGCATTTCACGCTGCTGACGCTCGGCTCGGTCCTCATCTTCCTTTGCCTTGCTGAGCACATTGGCTTGCACCGCTGCATTGAGCTGCATGTTCCGCTGCTGACGCGCAAACGTCTTCTCGAAGGCCGCAGTTCGCGCCTTTTCCTGCGCCTCCAATCGCGCTGCATATTCGCGTTGTAACCGCAATTCGTACTCGGCTTCCTGCTTTGCAACCTGCTCACGCTCCGCAAGGACCTTTACATTGAACTCCATGGCCTTGATGAACTCGACTTTCTTTTCCTCCTTTTTGCGCTTATCACGTTCGGCTTCCCTCTTCAGGTCTTCCTTGATACGGGCAAGCTCGCTTTCTTCTTCTTTGCGACGTTGCTCGATTTCAGTCAGCCGCTTGTTCTGCACAAGCTCCAGCTGAACATCAAGCATCTTCTTCACCTCAAGATCCTTTTGTTTTTGGACAAGCTTCTTCCTCTCTTCCACATTCCGCCAGTCGGAAACCTGTTCCTGCTCGATCACCGCGTACATCGCTTCAAACTTTTTCGACACATCCTCCTTGGCAACCTTTTCCTGCAACTGGCGATCCAGTGCCGATCGGATCTGAATTTTCTGTTCATGCTTTTTCTGCGCCGACTTTGCTTGCTCTTGCTTATAGTGCTCAACATCCTTCTCCAGAATGCACGCCCACGCATCCTTCTGACGACGAAGCACAGACGACGTGACAGACTCAGGCCCATTCGAGCCCCCTGTCCCATATCCGCGCAGCGCAGCGTCTGCTTCGACATAATCCGCCATCGTTCGCGAGACCATGCTGCTGCCGCCGTGGTTATTACTACTTTGATGATGGTTGTTGCCATTGGCATTGGCATTAGCATTGCCGTTGCCGTTGCCGTTGGATTTGTTCTCAGAATTGCTGATCTTGGGCAGCGATGGCGATGCCGAGTTTCTAGCAGTAGAGCTCTTTGGCTTCCGTGAAGATGCCTCGACTGGGTGATCCGGAGCATTGAGCTGGCTCATAATGGCGTTCAAATCCTTTTCAGTCGGAGCAGACGTCTTCGAAAAGACCAAGTCTTCGACAAGATGCTGTGCAAAAGCAACCTCGTTTCCCGAAAGCTGGGTGTTATGGCGATGAAGATACTTTTCCTGGATTCGCAAAAGCAACAAATCACGAAGCTTCGATCGGCGATCAATTGCAGACCGATCCGCATTCGACAAGCCCGAAGCTGAGCGCTTAATCATTTCTCAAACCAGATGAAAAAAAGGTACCAAAAACAAAAATAAAAACAAGGACGCACACAGCAAAGAGCAGATTCAACAAACTACAAACTACTCGACAGTAACAATAACGATAACTGAAACATACAAAAGAAAGAGGATAAATACAAGAAATAAAAGAACGTGATTTGGCGGAGGTTTTCATAGCAACGGTTTTGTTGCGAACGGTTTTTGAGCCTTTCGATAACCATTGGGGGAAATGCTGTAGTGCGTACGATAAGATTTCCTTGTATGAAGTGTCCGCACGAGCGCATCTGTTTCTGTTTATCCTTTTTAGTTCTGGGGAGTTGGCACCCATGCTTGTCCGCACAACCAAGTACTGTCATGAGTGCGTTGTGCGGACGAGTGCTCAGCATCATGCACGGAAAGGCCGAGCTTGAGAAGGTGTGATGCCGTTGACTGCATTTCTTGCACGCTGCACTGGGAAAACCTGAGGGCAGAAACGTCGTGCGCAATATTCGACAATACTGGGTTGGACCTCGGCCTGCACACGTGTGCCGCGACGGCGGAAGACAACCACGCGACAATGGCGTTCAGCGGCAAAGCGGCAAAGCGGCAGCGTCGCAGGGTGAATAATGTTTACTTTTGGTTGACCTTCATTCAACAAGGTGTGTGTGAGTGTGTGTGTGCGTCGATGGTTGCCAAATCGGCCATACTTCCTGCCGAGATCACAAACGGTATCAAACAACCACGAGAGGTTATGGGTTAGAGAGTAGTAGACAACTATGCTGTAGGTTTTCTTTTGGGAGTCGAGCTTTTTGCAGGAGAGCGGTGAAGCGTGTCGTCGTCAGGTGAAAGCAAACTGCGTGCACCGCAGAGTCAGCCCGAGAGTGTAGAGATTGTTTGATAGTGCATGACTGAACTTCGTCGGCCGGTTTTGCAGCGAGCTACAATCGAATAGTGAGGCTTCCACTCAAAGGCATGAATTCTGCCTCCGGATGTCGAGGATAGACAGATGTCTCGGCGAAAGGTAAGATGCAGCGGATTGAGCAAAAGACGCCGAGTGCTGGGGGCGGAATTCGTATCGGGTTGTGCGTGACGCATCGTGGCTTTCTGGCTGCTCTTTTTTAGGAGATCGTTCGTGCGCTTGTCCATAAGAACCGTCTGCGCGGATGCTCGAGCTTCTAAAAGAGAAGCGAGCTTCACACAGCCGCCAATAACGTCCCAGGATCGCTTCTTCTTTCCAAACATGGTGCCGATTGCCGAGCCCGTAGCAATTCCAACACGCACCTTGACCCCCGTTCGGTCTTCCTCGCGAAGGAAGAAACCAATGATTTCAACAGCCAGATTTGCGACTCGGACGGCGTGATCGTCTGTGCTGTTCGAGAAAGCAAACAGGCAGTCTCCAACGGTTTTTATCTTTTCCACTCCGTGCTTTTCACAAAGCATGTCCAGCTTGCAGAAGATCCGGTGCACAAACGAAATGACTTCAAATGACGACATTTTCGAAGTGAAGGAAGTATATCCGCAAATGTCTGCAAAGATCACTGTGCAATTGTTGAACCTCTGATGAATGGCACAGTCGGAGTCCAGCTTCTGCAAGACGTTCGACGACAGCATGGAAGGCAGCATTTGGTCGACAAGTATTCGCGCTTCCAACCGCTCAAATTCCAAAAGAAGGCTTGTGTGCTCGATCTCTGCGCGTCTGGCAAGCATGTCGTTGCTTTGCACCGCATGTACACCAAGTGTGATAAGAAGAGCAGAAATGACGACAAAGGAGAAAATCGTTTCTCTTGAAAGAGAGCTCTCGAACACAGTGCCCCAGAGCGAAGATCTTCCGAGGGTAATAAACTCGCCATCGGTGTCCTGGTGATTGCGCGTGGCCTCTTTTGCACCGCAGCTCATGTCGAGGATGGAGTGCTGAAACAAAGACTGAATCCATATCGACACCGATGCACTTACCAGCGAAAGAACAGCGGTGTTCACCGTGCTGCCCGCATGCGAGGAAACCACTGGAATGAGTGTCGAGTTCCATGCTGCAAGGAACACGGCAACCACCCATCCAGACACGGACTGAAGCCCTTCTGTACCGATGCTCCATATAAATGCCAGAATCCAGCAAGACCCAAGAAAGAAACTAAGAATGCAGAACAAAAAGTTGGAGTCATGCACAACAATCGAGAGCGCCGCTCCAGGTATTCGTTTTGCGAGCCGCGACCCGTGGTGGTAGATGTTGCTGAGGATGCGCAACGTATGACTCGACGTCGAACCCAGCTTGCAGATGCCGGGGATCCAGATTTCCAAAAGCACTGTATTCGAACTCCTTGCATCGGCATTGCCATGGGCGCAAGCTTCGTTCCCCTCGTCATCAAACCACCTTGTCTGTGGAAGCAGTCCGCACCCTCCGGAGGAAGTACTTGAGGGAACTGTTCGAAAATCGAGTATCTTGTGCATCTTCGAGCCTTGAACACCCTGCGGGGTTTGTTCGTTGGTGTCGTGCAGTAACGACAACTGTTCGAATACCTGCTTTGCAAAAATCTTAGAGCGAATCAGAAAGGCGAAACCAATAAACGCAAACACGATGCAAAACAACCAGCAGCTGAGGATCCACCATGCCATGCCAAACAGCCTTTGCTCATCCAGAATGTGAGTGGAGGAGGCCAAGAAACACAGAAAATGCGATGCAAACAAGCAGCAGCTGCCCGTGACAATCGACGCAAGTCCGAGCGATAGCAGTACTTCTGTCGTGTCGTGTCGCTCTTCTTCTTCAGCCTTGCTCATCTCGTCGCGACTTTGCTGGCGAGTTCGTTGTTGCAGTCGTCTCAGAATCAAAGAAGACGTCCATATTCCGAAGAGCTTCACAATCATGCAGAGAGTGGGAAGACTCCACCGCCAACTCATCAGCTTAATTTCTTCTACGGATTGCGCGAACAACAGCATTTGCAGGACTCCAAGAAACAATCAGTCAAACAAACAATCAAACAAACAACACAAAATAATAAAACAGTTGAATAATGCACGAGTGGCCTGTTCGTGTAGACGGTGTGTATGAGACGCGTATGCCGTGTGGTTTAATGGATTCCACAGTTTGGGCTCAGTGAGAAGAACAGATCCAGGAGAATGTTATTTTGTACGAACTGGGGAAAGCTGTGGGCGTTGTTTCTTTTCTATTCTGTTCTGATCTTTGATTTTTGGTTGTTGAATGGAACGTTACAAAAAAAAAAGGATTCCCTAAATAAAGCGAAGCCTGTTAGGAAAGGTGTCTCAGGAAACCCCGCAAAAAGCACGGTCCCCAGGTAGTTGTTGAATCAGAACAACCGAGCCCGGCTGCGATCTCGCTCCTGCAGCAGGAAGTTGAATTGTATCAGCAAGAACTTGATGTACAGAATGGTCCTGCTTGCAGATTCACCGTCCTCCAGTGAAATAAACGCACTAAGACGTCCTGCTCGTTCTGCTGCTTCAACTTGTACGATTCGCTTTTCCATAGAAGCCTCTCCCGTATCCATCGTTTTTATTCATAATCCCAAAAAAAGAAAAAAATAAGGATACAATTTTCCTCTGAAATTATGGTCAACACTGCACGAATTCGGAAAAAAAGGAAATTCGTGGTTATGCAGATGAATTGGAAACATACTTTTTTAAGAGCATAAACGATCCAAGCTTTTGCATTACTTTTCCTTTTTAACCCCCCTCAGTGACTCAGTCCTCCCCAACCCGTTCAGACCCCGGCGTCTGGACGGAGCGTACTTCGGTACGATTCTGATTTCCACGGCCTGTGTGTTGATCCTCGCAAAGGAGCGGGAAATCCGCCGGAGCTGCCATTGTCGAATCCCACGGAAGAGTCTTGGAAAGTCAGAACGGACCGCATTCGGTTACGAATGGCAGCGAGTTGTTGTCGAGCTGGAGGGGGAAGAATCTCGGCAGCAAGCCGCTCCAGATTGTCCAGCTCATTATTGTCCTCGATTTGCAGTTCTTCAGTGCCGGCGATGTCGGATGGCTCGACATGAACGGCTTCCTGCAGCCACCATCTGCGCTTTGCAGCCTTGTATATCTCCGTTGCTGCAAAGTACGCGGCGACAGCCCCCGCTACAAGGCCCCATTCCCATGATATCCTGTGAATCTGGAACGCACTCTGGGCCACATCGGGAATGTAGATGACAGGGAGAATAGCCACGAGTCCAAAGAGTACACTGGCGCAGAGAAACCGATTGTCCACGAAGCTCTGGCACAAGACAGATCGACGACCAGTGCGTACAACATACGTCTGCAGCATCAGAAGAATGTGGACTGTGGCAAAAGCAGTGCACCGCGCTCGCGCCACATCCATGCAGGAGTCGCGGAAACGATTGCAACCAGAGCCAAGGTTCCCATCTCCAACTCCGAAGAGCACAATCACAAAATTCACCAAGCACAGTGATCCCATTAGCATTCCAGTCACACATATGTCGGCAATCAGTTCCGGAGTGAAAACACCTTTTGTTTCTGGAGGGCGATGCATGACATTCGCGTCCGCCTTATCAAATGCCAAACCCATCGTTGCAATTCCAGAAAGAAAATTCACAAATAGGACAGACAGAGGAGACAAGATGAACACAGACTTCTGATCATTGTCCACGAATGCGAGACCAATCATGAGAGCGAGAACCTGCGCAAAGTTCGCACTCAGGAGATGGAACATAAAATTCCGCAGACTCGCAAAGATTCTTCGACCTTCTGCAATGGCCTTGACGATCACGGCGAACGAATCGTTTGTCAAAACAATGTCTGCAGCGCTTTTTGTCACATCGCTGCCAGAGCCCATCGCCACACCGACGTTCGCAACTCGCAAGGCCGGGGCGTCATTCACTCCGTCACCTGTCATCAGGACAACGGCTTTCCTTCGCTGCAAGGCCTTGACCATCTTCACTTTTGTATCGGGGGAGCAGCGCGCAATGCACACCGGTAGCTCGAGTAAAGCATCCGTCGTCTCCTGCGTCATGGAGTCAAAATCCATTCCGACTGTGGCATACGAATGCTCTGCGGAAAGAATGCCAATTGTCGACGCAACCGCCATTGCCGTCCCGGTCACATCTCCCGTCAGCATCCTCACATTGATCCCTGCCTTCTTACACAGAACAACCGCCGGTGCACTTTCCTGCCGAGGAGGATCCAGGATCCCAACAAAGCCCAAGAATGTCAACTCTGCTTCGACATCATCCCTTGCATAGTCATGGATATCCGAGCACCGGATGTCCAAGTCTTCCCTTGAAGCAACTGCTAGCACTCGTAGTCCTTTCGATGTCAGTGCATGAATACTCGCAAGGATGCTTGCTTTCACCTCTTCCGTTAGGAGCGATTTCTCCCGGCGATACTCAGCAGTATCTTGTGCGGCGTTATCCGAATTCTCCTGAATGACAGCTGTGCACTTCGCGAGGATCCTTTCCGGTGCACCTTTGACAAAGACGTACCTCTTGCGGTCCGGACTTTCGTACCCAACACTCATTATTTTCGCTGAGGAATCAAAAGGCCATTCACCAAGGCGCCTCCATCCTTCCTGTTCGAGGCGCCGGCGAGACATTCGACCTTTGCAGCAAAGCACCTGTAGCGCCACCTCTGTAGGACTGCCAGTAGCATCAAGATCCCCAGCATCATTGATAATGACCACTGATGCATTCGAGCAGAGGGATGCAGCAAGGAAGAAGAGAGTTAGAGCCGGATGTCTCGTTCGCTCGTGAATGATGTCAACTCCTTCTTCCTCATCTTCAGTGGAAGATACGCTGCACGGACTCGGAGCATCCACATCAATGAAGTTCGCATTTCGATTCAGTGGCGTTCCCCCCACCCGAAAGTTCCAGAGGGCCGGCGACGCACCGACAACCATTCGGACACCAACCATCTTTCCTTCCGTCAGCGTACCCGTCTTGTCACTACAAATGTCGGTCAGAGAGCTGAGTATTTCCAGGGATGCCAGTTTGCGGACAATGGCTTTGTTCTTTGCCATCCGTCGAACGCCAACTGTCATACTCACCGTTATCGTCACCAGCAGAGATTCTGGAAGAATCGCAATTCCAACAGCACTTGCATACAAGGTCGTATCTCGATCGATGGATCGGTTAACGGCAAACACGATACTCGCCAGGATGATGGCGCCGACCAACAGTACGTACAACAACTTATTCATCCGGCGCTGCAACGGTGATGCTGTTTCATCCTGCTCGGCAAGACTAGCTGCCACTCGACCAATCTGTGTGTGCATTCCTACTGCGTAAACAATACCTCGCGCGTTTCCGTTCAGCACCGCTGTCTGTCGAAACGCCAGGTTTCTCCGATCTCCGATGGGTACCGTGGCCTCCGGAATAACGTCGACGCCTTTGCGCACGGGGATCGACTCTCCAGTAAGCAGCGCTTCTTCGATTTCCAAATGAACCGATTCAAAAAGCCTCATGTCTGCTGGAACTTGCATTCCGTGTTCGAGGATGCAGACGTCTCCTACGACAACCTCGTCGATAGGGATATCAATGAGCTGACCGTTTCGAAGTACTCGAGCGTTTCCCGCTGTTATCCTCTGAAGGGCTGCAAGAGCTTTTCCAGAACCGTACTCTTGGTGGAACCCAACCATTCCGTTCACAAACACAAAAGCCAGCACTACGCCAAGCTCGATCCAGTCTTGATTCACAGCGGAAATAACCGCAACGATTCCAAGAATGACAGACATTGGATTCACAAAATTCGCGAACAGCAGTTTCCCTATTCGTACCGAGTCCTCCATGTCCAATGAATTCGATCCAAACCGCTGTCTTCTTCCCTCAAGCAATTCGTCGTCCATATCAAGACCTTTCCACAGCACGTCCTCGGAAACACCTACCAAGCTCGCAAGTTGGACCGGGGTCAACGTGTGGACATGCACATCATCCAACGCAGAAGAGCCTCTGCGTGCTGCCTCTTGCTTCGCCATCTACAGAGCACCCTTTTTAGACCAAATAATTTAAATATAAAAAAATCAGCAAAAGGCAAGACCCCCCTTTCATGAATCTCAAGCCGCTTTTATCGCCACACATATTACTTTTCTTGTATGTGTTTTGCCACAGAAAAACAAAAGAGACTCCGCAGGGAATGTAAAACGAGAAAACAAAACAAAACAAAACAAACAGTTTTGCAGGTTTTGCTTGCACTTGACAATTCAAGTTTATCATCAACAAGCTTTTCTGCAAAAAGACATGGTGCAACTCGCAAGTCCGTCGCTCCCTTCAAGTCTGTCGAACCTCGTGTCTCCGTTCGTTTAATTGGGTTCATTTTTTCTTTTTCCGCTTGCCAAAACATGAATCATTGCTGAATCGCAACCAAACCTATTCCCCAATCGATTCAACATTCATAAAATAAACGTTGGAGGAAACAGAATGTAGTCGGCGAACGCCGCCGCGCATGCGATGTGTTTTGTCATTGTCTCTGATGAAAGGTGCTGCTTGAGGGTTCGATTATAAATATAAGAAACAAACAGAAAATAAATAGAAAGGAGTGAAAAGGTGAGGAATGAAGAAATTCTGGATTTTGACTACGGTCAGGAAATCGCGTCCCCCCCCATAGGGTTAAGTTGGTGTGAAAGCTTCCAGCAAGATGTTGTTCAATGTTGTGTCAGCCGCGCTTTCGTTGTTGTGATGAAGGTTGTGATTATTGGAATTTAACAAAAATTACGACATCTTAAATTACGGCACCACACGAAAGAAAGGTGGTAATTTAAAAAAAAATATTCAACCAAAAAAAAAACAAAAAACAATAATTATTTAGAAAAGGGGGAAACAAAAAGAAGAGATAATGAAGTACCCGTTTGTTCGTCGGGACGAGGGTGCGGTGGTGGAAGCTCATGGGTACAGGGTGGCGGATCCGTATGTGTGGCTTGAAAATGAGAATTCTGACGAGTACAAGCAGTTTGTGGATGTGCAGGCGGAGTTCACGGAGGTGTTTTTGCAGAAAGAGTGCGGTGCGGTGCGCGAGAAGTTGCGGCTGAAATTGAAAGAGGGTGCAAATTATGAAAAGGTGACTTGTCCGTATGTTGTTAATGGATCATTGTTCTTTTCTCGAAATGAGGGACTGCAGAATCAGAGTGTTTTGCATGCGATTCGCGATGGCGTCAAGGACGGAAAGATGCCTCCTCTTGGCCCGGAACTTGTTTCGGCCGCGAGGATCTTGATTGATCCCAACACCATTGAGGAAGATGGAACGGCTGCACTTTCCATTCAGTCTGTGTCGCCAGATGCAAAGTATCTTGCGTACTCCGTCAGCTACTCTGGCTCGGACTGGAACACCGGCAAGATCCGCGACATTGAGACAGGAAAAGATCTGGATGACGTTATCAAATGGGTCAAGTTTTCGTCATTTTCATGGTCCAAGGACTCGAAGGGTTTCTTTTATTCGAGATATCCCGAGCCGACCGGCGGATATTCCGCGGCGCTCGAGGACCACAAGGTCTATTATCACCGCATTGGAGATGCGCAGAGCGAGGATACGTTGGTCTTCGAGTATCCTTTGGAGAAGAAGTGGTTCTTGCATGCTGGCGTATCAAACGATGGACTGTTCGCAGTCGTGACGATCCACGGATCCGCAGCTCCAGAGAATCTTGTCTTTGTCGCGCACATGGATCAGCTGACAAAGAGCTTTCCGTCGTCAAAGCTCGAGTTTTGGCCATTGTTTGGGACAGAGCTGAAATTTGAGTACTCGTATGTGACGTCCTTGTCGAAGAATCCCAATGTGATGCTGTTTCAGACTTCCAACGGTGCGCCAAAGCGGCGCATTATTGCCGTGACTTTGGATTCCGCTGAGAAGCGGATTGTTGGGGACTTTGTGGAAGTGGTGCCTGAAGATCCCGTACAGACCGTGAGCTTCACGGGAGAGTCTTCGGCGGATCGGTTGTTGATTGTGCGTCTCAAGGATGCGTATCACACAATGTTGCTGATTGACCTTTCGGATCTATCCAACGTGATCTCTTCCGAGCTTCCGTTGTCCTCTGGAATTTGCTCAGTTGTCGGATTGTCCACGTCGTTCGACGACGATCACATCTTTGTGAAGACGGTTTCTTTCCACGATCCGGGAACAACCATTTATTTCAACATCAACACTCCTTCGGAACAACATGTCGTTTACCAAACCGTCTGTGGCTCGTTTCCACAAAAGGACTTTGAGGTCTCGCATTCCTTTTACGAGTCTTTTGACGGAACCAAAGTTCCGATGTTTGTAGTCTCTCGGAAGTCGTACAGCGGACGCAAGCCAGGCCCTCGTGCGACGTATTTGTACGCGTACGGAGGCTTCAACATTTCGATGACTCCTTCTTTTTCGTCAAGTATCATGACGTTTGTGAAGCACTTTGATGGAGTTTTTGCACTGGCGTGCATTCGTGGTGGGGGAGAATATGGGGCGGAAAAGTGGCACAAGGCAGCGATTCGCGAGAAGCGGTACGTGGCCTTCAATGATTTTCAGACCGCTGCCGAGCACCTGATCAAGCAAGGAACAACGTCTGCAAGCTTACTTTGTATTTCCGGCGGATCCAACGGCGGCCTCCTCATGGGTGTGTGTGCAAATCAGCGACCAGATCTTTTCCGGTGCGTTGTTGTGCAGGTTCCTGTGCTGGATATGCTCAAGTTTCACAAGTTCACGGTCGGCGCAGCATGGAAAGCCGAGTATGGCGACCCAGATGTCGCGGGCGACTTTGAGTATTTGATCAAGTATTCCCCATACCACAACATTCGATCGGATGTTGTGTATCCTTTTGTTCTTGTAACCACCGGTGATCACGACGATCGCGTCATGCCCGCCCACGCTTTCAAGTACATTGCGCGGCTCCAGCACGACAATGCCGAAAACCCAAATCCACTGATGGTACGAATCGAGAAGAAAGCCGGGCATGGAGCTGGAAAACCCACTTCAAAAATCATTGAGGAAAATGCCGACATCTACGCATTCATGGCCAACGCGTGCGGCGCCCATTGGATTGACGAGTGAGCAATCCTCCAGCAGTTGTAGAATGCTGGCCCTTGTTCCTCCCGCCAAAAATTATTGGGGTTTTTTCCCTCCAAATAAAACCCATTTTTTCCCTTTTCTATTTAATTTTTCTTTTGGTTTTTTTCTCATTTATTTATGTTGTTTTTCCTCTCTCCTTTTCAATTTGCATTGGTTGCATTTGCGTCAGTTTTACAAAAAAAAAGAGCCAAAGATGGAGGATGTAAAGCATGAGCTTTCGTCTCGAAAATTGCAATTTTTGGAGCCTGATCTTCCAAGATTTGTGGAGCTTCAGAACCGGTTTCATTTGACGACATCGTTGCTGGTGTCGAAATGGGATGCATTTCTGCTGAATCACAATGGTCTTTCTTCCAATTCATTTGAGATTTTTGCGACTGGACTTGCGAAACAAGCTTCTCGAAAACGCGAACGCGGAATGATGAATGCGGAGTCAATTGACAAGATCATCCATCCTTCTTCAGCCTCCTCGACCCCAACTTCTTCCTCCAACCCCAGTTTCAATTCCAATTCCAATTCCAACAGTATTAGTAACAGTAGTGGTAGTGGTAGTGGAGTGATCAAGTCGATGGGTTCCCCCCCAGCGAGTGTGCCGAGCGTGGTGAAGAGAGCGAACAGTTCGGGGACGTCCACAACGAGCGCCGCGGTTGGATCGCCTGGCTTTGCAAGTGTTCTTGGGTCTCCGCCGCAGCCAGCAACATCTGTGCTACGAGATCCAAAGACTTTGCTGTCGCATAATGGATCCCTTCCTGCGTATTTCCGGTCTGGGAATGGATCCGATGCAGTTGTGTCGTTATCCGCAAAGAACGACTTGCCGAGATCAAAGTTCAGGTACATGTGGCAGCGAGCTGACGAGATTCGGATGGCGATGGAGGACATCATTTCGATCCGCGGGTCCAAGATTTTGCAGAATGCTGGAATCGACGAGTCGCTGCTCGTGTCTGCCAACCATGCGTCTGCCGAACCAGTGTTTGTTGTGGGAATGCTGGCACTGGACACATCGGTGCAGTACGGAAAGTTAAACTTGTTCTCCGCAGAACTTGTTGACGTGGATGGCAACGCGGTGAAACTTGACTTTCGTGATTATCTGCAAAATCAGCAGGCGAATGCAGAACAGAAAACGGAAGACAAGGAAAATGAGCAGCCCCAGAAGGCGGCGGTGGTCGAAGGGTTGTTTCCTGGACAAATCCTAGTTGTGCAAGGAATGAATGCCGACGGATCTACCTTAATGGTGCAAAACATCTTTTCCATTGCTCTTGGGCCTCTTAAGCAGCACCCCTTGATGCCAAAGTCGGACGCGGCGCAAGACCAAGGCAGTCCTGGATTCTCGATTTGTATTCTCGCCGGTCCTTTTGGAGGCTTTGTTCGGGACGCGCTCGCAAAAGCACGACTGTCTCATGCTGTGGTCGTCACGGGAATGCTCACGACGCTCGAGGAGCGTGCGATCCAGGAATTTCAGTCCGAGGCTGGCATTCCCGTGCTCGTCATTCCGTGTCACGAATCAGAGTCCTCGGACTTCTGTGTGTTTCCTCAACCGGGAAATCCGTGCATTGTCGAAGTATCCACAAATCAAAGCAGCTTCTCGCCACTGAGTGTCGGTTTCGTTTCTGTGGATGTTCTTGCGGGGCTTGCAAAGGAGGAAATGGCGCTCGTGAAGGACCGTGATCGATTTGCATCGTTGTGCCGGCATCTTTTGGACCAAGGCTCATTTTATCCTCTGGTTCCCCCGGCGGACAACATTCCCATGGACCTGACATTGTTGGATAAGCTGCAGTTTGCAGATCGACCAAACGTCATAGTGCTTCCGTCGGTGTTGCAACATTTTGTTAAGGATGTTGATGGAACCATATGCATCAACCCCCGACTTATGCAAAATCGCCAGCTTGCCACTATTCATGTGGGCGCTGATTCTCAAATCCGAGTGGATGTAGAGCGTATATAACTGTACTGTTGTTGGATGTGGATGCAAATGGACACGCTGAAAAATAAAATAAGTAAATAATTTGTTAAAAAGAAAGAAAGAAATAGAGACAGAGAGACATGGAGAGAGAGAGAGAGAGAGAGAGCAATCGAAACGACAAAAAAAAACAGCCAAGATACATCTGAAATATACTGAAAATCGCAGCGGAAACCACTAGAACAAAAACAAGTAGAACAGAAAGAGATCAAAAAATGGGGACGCTGTTCCAACGTTACGCAGACTTCTTCTTCAACACGCTCCGGAAATCGAATTGTTGCAAGCCGGTGTCCGTCACTACAACATTGGCGCCCCGTGGAGCCGCAACTGCGGGTGGGGGCGGAGAAGTCGCTCGGTCTGGCGTCTTTGCGCCATTTGAAGGCACTTTCTCATTGGATGCATCCGGCGCCGAGGCATTCGCAGTCGTTGCAACAGCTGGCTCGGGGATTGCCTCTGTCTTGGGAACGCCATGTTGCTTCTCTTCTGCTGCAGACACAACTGGGGCAGGGGCAGGGGCAGGGGCAGGGGCAGGGGCAGGGGCAGGGGCACTCTGAGCAGTGGTTTCTGGAGACACAGGCCGCGATCGCACAGGCTTCAAAAGAGACACGGATACCACAGGCGTCGATGCAGATGGTGCAGTGGACAAAACAGGAGGAGATTGTTTCAAAGAACTTGTGGTCTGTGCAGTAGTTGCCGCGAATGAGGAGGGATCCGGGGAAACCGGTCTTGATCGCACAGGTCTTGGGGGTGCCATGCTTGCCGCAGACGATACTGGTGGAGGAGCAGGAGCTGCTGCCTCGGAAGCACCTCGAGCTGTGTTGGAACGTTGGCGAGCAGAGCTGGCATCGACGCCAAGCGAATTTCCTGACGAATCAGAAGCCGCTGCAGTAGTGGCTGCGTATGTTGTGCTCGATGGTCGGTCACGGCGACTTGGCGGTTCTGGCTTCGCAGCCTTGAGGCGTGTAAATTCAGGGGTCTTTTCAGCATCCGAGGGCTTATCCACGCGAATCGTAGCCTTCTCGACTGGCTTTTCGACGACGTCCTGTTTCTCAATAGATTCTTCCTTCTCCACAACAACATGCACTTTTTCAAAGGATTTTTCGCCAGACGGAGAAACCCGTTCCGCAGGCGAGGTTTCCGCAGCTGTGCTGGGCGTTTTTGGAGGTACTTGCAAAACGGGTTTCATCTGCGTCTGAACCTTTGATCCAAACGCCTTCCTTTCTCCAGTGCTTGACGCCGACGCCGATGACGCGTGTTGCGGAAGCTGGTCGTTTTCAGCGTGGGCGTCCAGACCCTTGCTCGTTTCTGCACCAAATGACTGAGATCCACGGTGCGGAGAAACTCTGGCGGACGTTCGAGGGCTGGGAGCGACTGGTTGGAGTGTATTCGAGCTGGAAGATGAACTCTGGGCATCTGGAATCTCCGAGATTGAAGCAGAGCTACGCTGATTCCTCTTTGCAAGCGCCTTTTGCAGTTCATTAAAATCGCCCAGTGCCGACGATCTCGCACTTGGAGTCCCCGCGTGCAGAGAGCTAGATGACGCTGAGGAGGCCACGCTCGTCGGTGTTGACGAAGCCGACCCCGCAGCTGAGGACGAATCTCCTTCCGATGCTGGTGCGGTCTTGTGTGTCTTCTTCAGCATCATCTCCAGTTCGTTCTTCATATTCCCAGCAATTCCATGTCGCTTTGCACCAGGAGGCGAAGTGCTCGGAGACCCAACCACATTCGACGGTTTCTCTCCAACAGCCAAGGGCGTCGCAGAGGGTACTGCAATCGACGGTGCCCCAGTTGCTGTCGATGAAGTACGGCTACCACTCCTGTTATTACCATCACTACCACCATTACTATTATAATTATGATTATTGCTGTTAGCGTTGGCGTTGGCGCGGCTGCTTGTATCGTTGCCACTGCTGGGCATTGGAGTCGACGAGGAAACCAAGTTTGGAGTGGGCAACGACACTGGAACTGCAGATGATGCAGAAGAGCCTGGATTCGTGATGGCGACATTTGCCGGTTGTCGGCGGCCTGCTCGCCCGGGACGACCCTTTGCAAGATGCAGCAAACCGTCCGCAGCAGGGATCTCATCTGGATTCACAACCATTTTCACCGCGACTCGCTCCCCCTCTCTCCTCCTTTCATTCTCTTTTTCTCTTTCCGTCTCCTTTCCGTCTCCTTCTTCTGCATGCATAGGAGCCTCAGGGCGCCTGTGTGTCGACTGCGCCGCAGACAAAGAGGATGGATGGCGGTCCTCGTTTGGATGCGCAAGCGGATTTGCTTGGAAAACCGAGATTCCTCTCTTATCTCGAGTCGCGTCCTTCCTAGTCGTGGCTATCGTGGCGGTGGCCTCTGCAGCAATCCGATCGTGCACCGCTGAGTTGTTCGTCAACAGCGAATGCACCATCACCGCAAGATACACGCCGTACTGCTGGTGCGGAAGACACGCCTTGATTCCCGGCTCATGCACAGCCCAGTCAAAAGGTGTCTCATTGGACTCAGACACACTCGACGACGAATGAATACTCGCTTGCGACACGGCATATGCCTCTATATCACGGATCCCAGGATACCGTGTCAGCAGATCAAGAGCCACCGAAAACGCCTCTGATTCGCGATTCGACATATTCTATTTTGATGATCGCCCTTTTTTCTCACCGTTCCTTCAGCTCTGCGTGAAAAATTATTAAAATTTGAATTTAAAAACAAAAACTGAAACTGAAACTAAAACTGAAACTGAAACTGAAACTGAAATCAAAAACAATACAGCAAATATAGGACTTCTTTTGTGAATTCCAGGCTGATTTTTGACCGCCAGCCACGACCATTGAGTCCGTGGAAGTGCAGGGCTGTTCTAGCATCAACTCGGCAGGCTGAAGATGAGGAGCATTTTACAGTCGATTTCTTGTTATTTTCACAGCAGCCTGCAGTTGTTGCAGTTGTTGCAGTTGTTGCAGTTGTTGCAGTTGTTGCAGTTGTTGCAGTTGTTGTTGTTGGCGTTTCCATTGCATTGCGACGTGTGAACGGCGGGTCGAGGGCGTCAGAAGACAGAGAGTGAATGGCGCGTGAAAGTGGGGTGTTCTTGGTGGTTGCAATTGTATTTGTAGTACAATTGGTGCATCTCCCGCTGCTGTTTGCGTGGTTTCCTCTGACTCACGAGTATATGGGCTGTGCACACACACCCGTTTCACCGCTTCCTGCGCCGCTGCCGTCTTTTTGTGCGGGCGCAGCATCACCAGATGCTCTCAAGCTGGTGTCTGGTTCGCTGCATTCGTTTGAGTTCGCGTGCCTCCTCGCATCTGTTGCACTTTCTCCCAATCCCAACTCGACGCACTCGAGCGCATCGCTTGGCGCGTTTGCTCTGGGGTTCGGGACCCATCTTGTCCACGACGCAATTGGGCATCATGCAAATGGGTTCCTGACACCCGAGCACGACCATCCTCTGGAGTTTGCAACAGATGCATTTGTGTTCCATGGCATGGGTTTCCGAGTGCTCGAGCATTTTCCGCGGGACTGTGCTGTGCCGGTGGCTTCCGTTGCTGCATCCTACACGAACACCTCGCAGCAGATCGTTGTAGACGCAATTGAAAAGTTCAATGCGGGGCTCGATGCCCTTGCGCTGCTGCTGGTTCCGTACGACAGGGAGGTGTACCAGCCGGAAATGAGAGACTGGTCTGTTTGTGGCACGCAGGCTGCGTGGGAGACTGTGCTGAGCGAGTGGCAAACTTCCCTTGCGTGGGTCGAAAAGTCTGTTATGCTCTGGATGGATGCAGCAAGAAGTGTGTGTGCAACGTCGAAGGGAGCAGAAGAGGCCGTTCGGAATGGAACTGCAATCGCTGCGCTCGTGGATAAGACCGTCCAAGACCTTTTTCACGCTCACAACGGAACCGTGTGTCCAGCCTAGACAGGCAGAAGCAGCGCATCTGTCATACCTACCGACCAACGTTCTGGGCAGCCCCCCGCCTTTTCGTTTTTAAAAAAAATGCAGTCATCATAACAGTAATAGCATTTACTAGTAGTGTCTGTTAAACAAAAAAAAAAAAAGGAAAAAGAAAGAGTGCAAAAGCGGAATGTTTGCCACAAGAAGAGAAAGGGGGGACGGGAGGTGAACACAACAACAACAACGCAACGCACTTTGAAAAGAAAACTTGGAGCACGGAAGCAAGCACTACATTTGTGCATAAATACCTCCCGAGTCAACTGGATCATCGGGGCTTCGTGGAAGCGAGCCAGCAGCAGAAGAATCGCTGGTTGCGGACGGCGATTGAGAATCGAACAGCGACATGTACCGCTGTCGAATTCCGAATCGTCGAAAGAGATAGTCTGGGTCCTGGTTGAACTTGATCCATCCAACCTGTCTTCTTACGCGGGGAATCGGCAACTTTGAATGTGTCAGCAGCCTTTGTTTTCCGATCCACAAAAACAGACCATCGAGAAGGGCGCAGATAAACGCGAGGACGCACGCCGCAATGACCATTCCGAACGCGGGTCCAAGTGTGAATCCGTACAGAGACGACGACGAATCAGAATCATCGTCGTTGGAACGGAATCTGCTGCCAAGGTTCCCATGGTTATCATTTGCGGAGTACACGATTAGGCCAATCGCCAGGAGTACCGCAGCGCTCAGCGAAGAAAACAGCCGGAGCTGCGCAGTTTCCACGAACCTTTTGAACGCCCCGAGTTCCTCAGTCGTGCCGAGTCTGCGAACGCAAAACATGAACGCAAAGAAAATGTCCAGGATCATCAGCGCCATGGAGAACACAAGGAATGCAAATCCTGCGAGAAAGAACGGCTGAGAGTTCCCAAGAGCCGCAGCAAACTGTTTCCACTCATTGCATTTTGAAAACCCCATGAAGCAAATGTCGTTCACAAGCTGTCCAAACGAATCGAAGGTCACGAGCCTGGAGCAGTCTGCAGACGATTTGCTGCCCGTAGTGGGCGAGTTGCATGTGTCGATCAAGACGCGCATCGACGCACTCACGAACATCGCAGCAGTCGACACCTTCTGCGGCGCAACCATCTGAAAAAACTCCGCGACGACCTCAGGCGAGCGCCCAGAAACCAAGCACGGACCTTCAATGAACACGTTAATCCCAATGCACTGGATCCATGCAGTGTCCCACGCAGTACTGAACAAAACAACCGCACTTAGCACCAGCACAGGCACACAAAACACAAACGTAATCATCGTCCAGACAGCCGTCAACGTCGAAGATCCTCGTCTCCATATCCCATCCGCATCCATCCTACTCTATCCCTACCCGTATACCCAAACCTAAGAAAATTCCTAGTCCCGAAACAGACCCGCCTTTCTCTTATCCTTATCGTTCCACAGACGCTATTATTACCGATGAATAATAGCACGTCATTGTTATGCATATACGGAAGTATCCATAAGCAGCAGACACGGTCGACACTGGCCGACACTAGCACGTTTGTTTCACAGGCATTCGTGCTTACACACGCTCGGCCAAAATTCAGCCGGTGACACAGGCTCTGCATTTTCGACACTCTTTAATGTAGCATCCATAGCCATCTATTCTATCATTCGTTGGTTTGGTTTTTTGGTTTCACTTTTTTAATTCAAATATGGGCGTGAGTGCGCTGGGACGACGCATTCGCCTACACCTACGCCTACTCCGCTCGATACAGGGCCTCCTAGGTCCCGCAGACCTCCTAAGAGACCGCGTGTCACTACACCTACTGCTAGGGCTGTCAGAATCAAAATGCACCCTTCTCAGCAACACCGTGTCACGCTGAGAAAGTGGCCCACCGATTGATCGAGATTGGGAACGGAGCGCGGAACATTTATCTGAAGAACGCCGAGAGGCGTGTTGGGGCCTATCCCCTTCCCGGCAACGAGATGCAAGATTGAGTATGCATGTCTACGGATAGACATGCATCTTCAGTGTATATAATGTAGGCGTCCTTTGCACGTTTTGAGAATGATTACAGCCAGTTGTGTAGCACTTCCCAACCATCCCACCATCATCCCCGCTAACCCTACCCGACTTTTTTATCCGCGCCCGAATTTGCACGGACTGAGGTCGTTTCTGTCCATGATTTCTCATCAACAAAACGTTCTCTGATTTTCCCTTTTGTCTTTATTATTTTTCGCTCTATTGGTTTCTTTCTTTGTTTTTCTTTCTTTCGCATTCTCCATTTTCATTCAGGCTTTTCCTTTTTATTTTCCAATTTTGATTTGTGTACTTTTCTACGCTCGTACCTTATTCTTTTATCTCGCTCTTCGTTAGAGAAGCAACAGACAACAACAAGGAACATCACAGGGAAAAAAAAAATGTCTTCTGCTGAGCAAAACCCTATTTTGTGGACGCCGTCTGATCCACTCGCGACTCAGCTTGCTGCGTTTTACAAGAGGGCGGCGGCCTCGGTTGCCACTTCACTTCCTGCTGTTTGCGAGCCGTATGTTGCTGAAAAGGGCGACAAGTACGTGGCACCGATCGACTACAACGCGCTTTGGAAATGGTCCATTGAGCAGCCTGCGGAGTTTTGGTCGTTGATGTGGGACTTCTGCGGACTCGTTCCTAATCTCCCATCTCAGTGCAAAGTGTTTGTATTTTTCAGCTTTCTGTTTTCCACCCACGCTTCTTCTGTTATTGCTTCTATGCTCTGTGTCATGATGATGATTTTTTTCTAATTGATTTTTTTTTTAAATTGGTGTTTTTTGTTTTGTTTTTGTTTTTGTGGCTTGTCGTTGTTGGTGATGATGATGTTTGTTGAGTGGTGTATGATTTATGGGAAATGTAATGTAGGGTTGAGAATGGAGTCAAGAATTCAGCGTTTGAAAAGACAGCCGTGCTGTCGTCGGACGACATGCGCTCGATTCCGAGTTGGTTTCCTTCTTGCAAGGTGAATTATGCGGAGAATGCACTGCGGTTTGCAAAGTCGCAGCCGGATCATCCAGCCATGATTTCGTACTTTGAATCTTCTACGTTTGACAGCGCATACGATTCGGTGACGTATGCGCAGCTGGAGATGCAGGTTGCGCGACTTGCGAATGCACTGCGCAAGACTGCCCATATCAAGCCCGGTGATGCAATTGGTGCGTATGCCCCGAATGCAATCCCCACGGCAGCGATGGCGCTTGCGAGCGCGGCTGTTGGCTCCGTGTACTCAACTACCGCTCCGGACTTTGCACCGCGGGCTGTGCTTGATCGGCTCGGACAAGTAAAGCCACGCGTTCTGCTTGCATCCGACATGCAAGTTTATCGTGGAAAGGCACATGATCTCGAATCCCGAATTGCAGATATTGTCGAGGGGATTGAGACTGTGGAGATGGTGATTGTGTTTCCGTTTGGACATCATGGTTCAGCTGTCGAGGCTACCGGCCACGAGAGAATTGCGCTGCTCAAGGAGCGGTTGCACGCTTCACGACCACAGATCAAGGTTCTTACCTATGACGAGTTTCTGCATTCCCAGCCCTTTGATTCGAATTCCAGTGTCGACGTGGTTCAGTACGAACAGGTTTCGTTTGCCCATCCGCTGTACATCTTGTACACTTCTGGTACAACAGGGGCGCCAAAGTGCCTGGTGCACTCTCATGGTGGCACTCTGCTGAAGCACGCGTGCGAGCATATTTTGCACGTGGACATGAAGCCACAGGACATCATGCAGTACTACACCACCACGGCTTGGATGATGTGGCACTGGCAACTTTCTGGTTTGTTAGCCGGATCGACGCTTGTGCTGTATGATGGATCGCCGTTCCATCCGGGCCATGCGCACCAGGGTGCGTGCACATTGTTTGATCTTGCGGATATTGCAAAAGTTACTGTGTTTGGAACCTCTGCGAAGTACATCGCCACGGTTCTGGATCATGGATACCAGCCGGCGAAGCATCATTCATTGTCGACTGTTCGTTCTGTTCTATCGACGGGCTCGCCACTTATTCCAGATGCATTCGACTTTGTTTACCGAGACTGGTCGCCGAACGTTCATCTGGCTTCGATTTCGGGTGGTACGGATATCCTCGGATGTTTCATGGGCGGCTGTGCAGTCTGGCCTGTCCGCCGAGGTGAGATCCAGGCAAGACTGCTTGGAATGGCAATCGAAGCCCGTGATACAATCTCTGGAGCACCTGTGATGGACGCACAGGGTGAGCTCGTTTGTGCTAAGCCTTTTCCATCCATGCCGGTTTCCGTTGGCCTCGACTTTTCGGACAAGACCAAGTATCATTCTGCGTACTTCCACACGTTTGCTGGCGACGTCTGGTGCCACGGAGATTGGGTGTCGATTTCTGCAAAGTCTTTCGGCCTTGTCATGTACGGGCGCTCTGATGCCACTTTGAATCCTGGCGGTGTTCGTTTTGGATCTGCAGAACTGTACAATGTCGTTGAACGCATGCCAGAAATCGCAGATTCAGTCGTCATTGCACAGAGACTGCCTCGCGGAGATGACGAGCGTGTCGTCATGTTTGTGAAGATGGCTCCCGGATTTGAGTTCACGAGCGAAGTCAAGGACCGCATCCGAGGTGCGATCCGCACCTCATTGTCCCCTCGTCACGTTCCCGCGGTGATCGTCCAAGTTACGGATATCCCGTACACCGTGAACGGAAAGAAGGTGGAGGTTGCGGTAAAGCGCGTGGTTCAGGGAGAGGCCTTCACCGTGTCGTCTGCTCAGCAAGGAGCTCTGGCAAATCCGCAGGCTCTTGAACTTTTCAGAAACATTCCAGAGGTTATGCACTTCTAAAGAATATGTGTGCTTTGTGTGCGTGTGCGTGTGCGTGTGCGTGTGCGTGTGCGTGTGCGTGTGCGTGTGCGTGTGCGTGTGCATCTGTGCGTGCTTTTTTTTCTGTTGCTTTTGATTTGCGGCCGTGGCTGCGGCTGTGACTCCCTCTTCTTGTTGCGTGCATCTCACTGTTCTTGTACCGTGATCACCCATCTTTTTATAGTATTAATGTTCTAATAAAAGAAACGAAAAGAAAAATGAGGCCGAGACGATGATGCGTAAAGAGACCGCCCCGGCGGCTGATCTCCCTGGCACTGGCACTCACTGTCTGAACTGACGAACAAACCACAGAACCTTGGACAGTGCATAGTTCGGGATCAACTCGTTGGGCCGCATCATCTGTCCCGCAGCAGGATCCGTGCCTCGCTCGCTGAGATGCTTGGTGATCGCGGATCGTTCGTATGAGATCCCTGTCAGGGGCGAAATCACAGGATCATTCATTGCGGACCCGGTAAGTGGGCAGCAGGCTCCCTCCGACGCCAGAATCTCATTTGCAGCAGCTCTTCGCGCAACTATCCCGGCATCCTTCGCTCCGTCTTTGAAGCCCCTGTTGTAATGCTTCTTCTGGTCCTCCTGTACGAAGTGAGCGTGGACGTGTGCCCGGACCACGTTCTGGATACTGCGGGATGCCTCTGCGACATTGGGGACGTTTCCACCCTCGACATCGAGCACGAAAAGCGGGATTTTCGCACTCTCTGCAGCGCGCAATACCTTGCGAAGAACATCTCCAATCGTCTCTCCCGGCTGCTCCGCTGCCTTTCCATCCAGGTACTTCCTATGCAGCGACACTCCATCATCCGACGGATCGTTCACAACAATAATCATCTGTGGCTGCTGTTCCCAAGCACTCGTGGTTCTCGCGTATCGAGAGCCTGTTAGCCACCGTGTGATTCTCCAGCGCTCCTCGGGGGGCTCCGACCACCGAGTTGCCCCTTCAATAATGATACTTGTTTCTTCCAGCGTGTCTGCCGTCCACGTCGTTACAGGAACGGTAACGACAATGTTGTACGGCGACGACAACCGCTTCGACTGAATCGTCCGCACAGCCCTGCCTTCTGAATCGCCAGACTCATTCGAACCTATCTCTGCTGACCCGGAAAGGGAGAACGAGGAATATGCAGTGGCGGTGGTGGGATGGGATGAGGATCGTGCAGACACACCCCATAGCGTCGAAAGAACCTCGCCCACAGCTGCCGCATTGTTTGGACTGCCATTCACGACCAGTACATTCAGCTATTTACACACGATAATAGTGTTTTCCCCACCTCCCCATAAGAATTCATCAATAATGTATACAATCGTATGAATCACTCAACAGAACAAGGAAGAAAAAGACAGAGCATACTCTTTGAAGGCTGTGCAACTCTGATAAATGTGCCGTGTAGTATTTGGACTTGAGATTGGCCAGGATGTCAGGAAGCCGAGCAGCCTCGTCTGCAGCGCGGTGGCTCGTCCGTGCAAACAAGGTTGATGTGGGTAAGGTCGCAGCAGTCGTTGTTGTCATTGTCGATGATGAAGATGCGTCCTGCGCTTCAGAGTAACTCGACACTATTCCAGCAGTCCCTAGCACTGCGGCCGATCGAAGTGCCAGTCTTGAAGAGAACATCATCTGTCTGTCTGTCTGTCTGTCTGTCTGCCTGTCTGTCTGACTGTCTATTGCGTATCTCAGCACAAGCTTGACAAAACTCTCCAATCCGTGCAACACGATTTCATGAGCAGACAGCACAGATGTACCAGCCCTCGACGACTGTAGTTTGGTGCAGCATTGAGGACTTTTGGGGAAACGGGACGAAAAAAAAAATCCCCGACTTGAGACTACGAGGGCAAATTCAGTGAAGCTTCAACGTCTGGGGTGCGTGGTATTGGATCGTTAAGCGAGTCCCACTCATGGGTTTCCCCCATCAAATCTCTTCTGTTTCCACTCAGTTCAATTGCAAAGGTCTCGTTGTTTCCCTCTTTGCTTTGTCTCTCTAATTTTCTTAACTCGGACGAATTAACCCGGAAAAAACAAAGGCCCTTATAATTAATTTTTGGTTTGCAATAATTAAAAAAAGAAGAAAAAAAGGAGAGATCATAAAGGAAGGATGGCGTCGGTTGTTTATTCGCAGTGGACAAACGAGCTTCAGGATACTTCCATTCACTGGACGAATCGTATTCAGGTATGTTGTTGCATGTTGCTAGACTGAGCTGTTCCAGGATCATATTGAATGCTTGTTTTTGTTACTCATCTTCTTTTTTTTTTGTTTATTATTTTTACATGATTCATAATATGTGTAGGCTTTGAAAGGACTTCACAAACATCTTTCATCGAGCGGGATCCAGTCTTCCGATCCGGTTTTTGATGTTCTGCTTCCTTTGGTCACTCAGTTGGTTGATGCCAGGGCTTCGATTGTTCGCGATGCATGCCAGTGCATATCTCTTATAGCGTCAAACTTGAAAACGTCGTTTCTTCCGTTTGTGTCGGTGGTGTTTCCACAGTTGTGCGACCTCCACGCATCGCTCAATCCGGGTATTTCAGAAGCATCGATGCAGTGTGCAGATGCGATTGTGTGCGCGATTGATGGATGTGAAGTTCCGCAGGATGTATCTGAATTGTTCGTTACTTTCGCCGAAGATCCACGAACGATGAAGGATGCAGATCGAAAAGAGCGCGCAAAGAAGTATCTTGGACGTGCGTCGTTTGGAGGACCGGTGAGCAAAGAGAAGCTGTCTGATGTGTTCTCCAAACTTGGAATGGATCTCCCACCTAGTTTGCAGACATCAAAAGCCGAGACGCCAGCCAGATTACCGGGCTCGCCGTTCACAAACAGAAGAAGAAGCGGTGTGCGGGTTTCGTTTGGATCAGGTGGTGGAACGCCTGCCAATGCCACGAATGGAGTTCCGGGTGTCATAGATGGAAATGATGATGATGACGACGACGACGATCCATCTTTGTTCAACTCACCGGAGTCTCCATCTGCCATTCACTCGGTTTCAAGAATTTCGTCACGAGTAGACCAGCACGATTCACCGTTTTCAGAGTCTCCGCAGACTTCTACGGGGGACTGTGACCGAACGCCGTCTCCACAACCGCTTCGTTTGAACCGGTCCGACATGGGAATGCTCGACGACGAAGTCGAGGACGATGACGAGGAAGTGGTGATGGGTGGTCGTGGAAACGCATCTGCGTCTCTTCGTTGTGATATTGATACGGAGGCTGAGACTCCTGTCAAGCCGCTGCATGTTGTTTCCGAGCATCGGCCAGACAGCAGCGAAGAACACGTTCTCGGGATCCATGGAAATCTAAACATGGGAGAAGAGGACCCAGTTGCAGAGGATATGCGAAGCATCAACACCGACAACAACAACATGATGGACGAAACTGCCGACGAATTCGAGGATGCTCGAGAAACATCCGCTGTTGTGAACATGGTGGAGAGAGAGATTGAGGAAGCGCGTGCGGCTTTTGATGCGGTACCGGACCCAAGTCCGTCGTATGTAGAATCGACTCCCACGGCTGAAGAAGATTCCGAGGAGCAAGAGGAAATGGCTGGTGCCCATCTGCTACATGAGTCTGTTGTGGACATTGAAGCAGAGCAGGTTGTAGCGTCATTTGCAGAATCGGAAGCCGTCAATGTATCTGTGATCACTGAGGTTGCGGAGACTGCCGCGCTCGTGGCGCCCTCTCTTACCGAGTCTCTCGCAGCCGTGTCACAATCGCCAGTAGTCGCTGTTGTTGCTGTTGCAGCGGAACAGGATACCAACGCAGCAGATGCGGGTGCTGATGTGGTTCCGATGCCGGTGGTTGACGCTGCAGCTACGACAGCAGGTGCAGTAGCCGTGGACGTCGTTGTTGGTGAGCACACGGAATCTGAAGTATCGACAGCGGCAGAACCTGCGGAAGAGCCAAGGTCAGAAAATGAATCCGAGGTGGTCTCGGAGCAGGCACCGACCTCTACCAATCCCGTCGCTGAGGAGTCCACAGCGACAGTGTCTGATGCGGAAGTGCCGTCTCTGCCCGCCCAAGATGAATCGCATGCCCAGACGTTTTCCGCGATGCAAATATCGGAAGTTACGGCTTCGGGGCAAAGCGAGACTGCCCCAGAGAGGCAGGAGGAGGCAGCAGTTGAATTGACGTCGGCTGTTCTGACCATTGTTCCGGATTACGTTGTCGAGTCGCCAGCGATGCAGGAGACTTCAACCTTGTTTGTGCCGATAGAAATTGCTGCAGACATGCCGCTTTCCGAGGCGTCTGCTTTGCCATCCAGTGTTGTAGAAGAGGATTCGCCGGCAACGAGGGAAGTTTCCATAGTCGAGGAGGTTGTCTCAGCTCCGTTGGAAACCGGCGTACTGTGTGCAGAGCCTCTTTCTTCGAATGCGTCTTCCGAGCAACTTTCTGACATGTCCTCTGCATCGTCCTCACAAGAGAAGCCGAAGGGCTATGTACCCACCATTGATGAGCTCAAGCGGCAGCTGAAGAAGAGCACGGCTGGAGAAAGTGCGATGCCAAGCTCGGCGGTTGCGCAGTCACATGCCGCCGTGGATGTGGAGGCGATTCGGGCGGAAGTGTGGAGCAGGGTTTCTGCAGAAGCGTCGTTCTTGACCGCTGAAGTGGATCGTCTGCAAAACGCTTTGCGTAAGGAAAAGGAGGAGAAGCGAAAGCTCTCGTCCATTATTGTCAACTACGAGAAGACGCTGGAAAAGGTGCTGGACGACGCCGATCGTTCTGCATCGCTGCAGCAGGCCAACAAGAAGCTCACCTCGGACATGCAGCACCTTGAATCAGCATTCAAGGAAATCAAGGTTCGGTACGAGAAGCTGAAGGAACTTCACGAGAATTCCCTTTCGAACGAGTCTGTACTAAAGGCGGCGAACGACAAGAAGGCCTCTGAACTGAAGGAGTCCGAGCTCCGATACAACAAGCTGAAGACTGTTGCCGAGGAGAAGCTGGCTGCTGGAAAGAGGACTCTGGAGGCTCTCAAGAAGGAACTCGATTCCACCACAAAGTCCAATGAAGAGCTCAAGTCTCAACTCTCTTCGCAGCAAGTCTCTGTTGACGAAATGCAGCGGCTGCGCGAAGAAAACCAGGGTCTCAAAGCCCGGATCTACGACGCGACTCTGCAGATTGAAAAGATGGACGGACTCCAGGAACAGCTCAAGAGCAAAGATCGCGAGAACGAAGAGCTTCGTATGCTCTGTGCAGAAGCCCTCGAAAAGCTTGAGCGTGCCGGCCTCTAATCCAAAAAGCACTTGCGAGCCCTCCCCACCCACAACCTAAAAAGCTAGATCTCTCCCCTTCTGCTTGTTCTCCTGTTGTTGTTGTTATTTAGCATGGATTCCATTTTCTTGTATTCTATATGCCCGTATACTCTCCTTTTTTCTTTATTTCCATGTTCTTTACTCTGATCACTGCGTCCATGGCTCCGCCGTGAGGCTCTGCAGACTGCAATCCCCGCTCTTTTTAGATAGTTTGATGGTTACGGTGACAAATCCAAACGGTTGCAACATTAAAATCCGACGCCTCCTTCAATGACATCCGCGAGTCCATGTCTTGGATTCGCCGGATACCACACCTTCCAAAAATGATCAGATGTCTATTTACCAAACAACACCCGACGCTCGTCTCATCGCAGGGGAGTGCGGATCACTGCGCGGTCGGTGGATACGCACACGACGCGTCGTTTCTCAGTGCGTTCCAGAACCTCCGGCAGGTTCGCATCGACCGTCAAGCTGATCCTGGACAAGACAGCGATGGACGGCACCACCGCACAGCCCGGACTACCCCCCCGCCCAGCAGCTCGTGCAGGCGATCTTGAAGATGGGAGGAATGCTGATGTAGGATGTTCACGGGGACGTCACACCCGGAACCTCTGGCAGCCAGTCCTCGCTGCTCCAAGTCATGTCCCAGCTGTGCTAGATCCATCGTCTTTGTCGCGCACTCTGCGAAAGCGGGGCTCCTGATTGATCATCTGTCGTACTTTGTCGCGAGTCGCTTGAGTCCCCGTTCCCAACTGGCTGTTTGAACATTGAAAATCCCCTCATATTTGTTGTTGCGTTTGTGATTGTTTCGTGACTTTTTTCATCTGTCGATTTTTTAACGTTTTTCTTCCAATTTCTTCTCTTCTTGTATTCTCTTATATTGCATTAATCTCCATTTGAATGGTCCGCGAAACCTCAAAAATCTGTTTTTAGCCCTGGGAACATTAACTTTTTCGTCGCGCATAATACAAAGAACTCTCGGCATATATGTATACAGACCGTTGCTTCACGATATTCGAGAATTAACAGTCTGCTTTGAAGGGACCAAAAGAAGAAATGTCGTCTGCAAACGAGCCGCTCTTTGAAAAACGGTATGCTTTTCTTTCGTACATTTATGTGTAGGTGTGCATATGAGATATGAAGGTCAGTGCTAACACGATGGGGTGGCCGTTTTGTCTTTATATATATATATTATTATATATTTAAATTTTGTTTTTTTGGATTGGAATTTGTGATTGATTTATATTGAATTAGGGGAAATCATGAGAGTCATTCTCTACCGCCGATTGCGTCTCCGAGGAAATCACACAAGTACGCTGTGCATCCTGCGTCTCCTTCTCCGGCGACTCCTTCGCCGTCGCCAGCTGAGAAGGAGCCCATGCTTCCAAAGACGCCATTTCCAGCTGCGGCCAATCCTGCAAATCGAGCTGGGATTCGACTTGCAAAAATTGCGCCGAATTCATCCGTGGGCTCCAGCAGCAGCAGCAGCAGCAGTAGTAGTAATTTGAACGATGACGCCGATCAGAGAAAGCCCAAGGAGGAGTCTGCGCCGCTGAATGATGCTGAGAGTGGACAAGGAAAGAAGCGGCTGAAGTCGCGGATTATGGGTGTGTTTTCGCTGAGTCGCAGAAAGAAGGACTCTACAGAGGGCTTGGTGGCTGTGGACTCTGGAGAGGAGTTCAAGCGCGACGAAAACAAGGTGAGCGACCAGCTGCGTGAGAGAAAGGTTGTCAATTTCAAGAAGATTGTAGAGAAGCAAAGGACTGCGATGACGGTGGCGAAGAAGAAGACGAGTGTGTGGACGACAGTGGCGGCTATAGTCAAGGTGATGCAGAACGTGAGACCGGAGTCCAAGTACAGATCGTACTGGGAGATCTTTGTGTTCTTTCTCTGTGTGTACTTCTGGGTTGAGTGTCCTTTGCGAGCTTGCTTCAATCTGTATCCAAGCATCGCCGTGTTCACCGTGAATGGGTTTTTTGATCTGCTGCTCTGCCTGGATATTGCGCTGAACTTTACGTTTCCCTTTGAGCAAGGCGGAAACTTGGTAACCGACAAGAAGAAGATTCGAAAGCACTATCTCCACACATACCTAATTCCAGATATCCTTGCGTCGATTCCGTTTGACCTTCTGTCCGTGATCCCGGGGGTCACGTACCACCCAGTCATGCGAATTAACCGTCTCTTTCGATTGTACAGGCTGGATTATTACTTCAATGTAATTCAACGGCGAACAGCTATGAACCCTTCCGAGGTTCGCATCCTGAAGTTTTCATTCATCATTCTGCTCACCGGTCATTTCATTGCTTGCCTGTTTTTCCTTGTTGTGTATCTCGAAGCCGACAGCGCATCCAACGAGTTTACGAATGATGACGGGATCTTGGATCGTCCTGTGTGGGCACAGTACGTGAGATCTGCGTACTGGGCGTTTGCGTCGCTCACTTCGTATGGAAACACAGAGCCTCGAACGTTCGCCGAGTACGGTTTCTATCTTTTTGTGTCGATCGTGGGGATAGTACTGTACGTCACCATCATCGGTACTGTCGCATCGCTGGTGAGCAACTTGGATTCCTCTGGGCAGTTCTGGCGAGAAAGAATCGACTCCATCAATGACTTTATGCGCTTCCGAAGGCTTCCGGAAGATATGCAAAAGCGAATTCAGGAGTACTTTTCGTATCTGTGGCAGTCACGAAGAGGACTGGATGAATCGCAGGTGCTTGATGATCTTCCGGGATATCTTCGAATGGAAATCGCTCTGTTTCTCAACAAGGACATTATCGAAAAGGTTCCCTTGTTCAAAGGGCAGAATGCGCATTTCATCTCGGCGGTTGTGACAAAGATGAAGCCCCGTGTCGTTCTTCCCGGGTACTATGTTATTCGAAAAGGAGAGATCGGACGAGAAATGTTCTTTATTGCGCGCGGAGAAGTAGAAGTCGTATCGGAAGATGGGCAGCAGGTCTTTGCGCGCTTGTCAGAAGGTTCATTCTTTGGAGAAGTGGCGCTTTTGTTCTCCGGAAAGCGTATGGCGTCTGTTCGTGCGTCCATGTACTGCGATTTGTTCGTTCTCAGCAAGGATGACTTTTCATCGGTCTTGTCGGAATTCCCGGACGAATCCAAACAGATCCAAGAAGAAGCTCAAAGACGGTACAATTTGAACAACGTTGCTGCCGCCCCCCCTCCAGCAGCAGTGGCGGCCGTATCTTCTGCCTCTTCTGAGGCCCCAAAGAAATCTTGACCGAGCGGTGTCCATTGTCATCGTTACTTCTTCTTCTTTGTATCTTTGTATCTTTGTATCTTTGTTTCTTTGTGTATTATTATTAATATTGGCGTGTTTTCCCTCCTTCTCTTCCACTGTTTCAGCCATTTCTCATCACATTTTACTTATGAATAATATGTAAGTATTTTTAAAGAACGATGTTTTTCCCCCATGTCATTCCATGCTCCATACTTCATGCCTCACGAACAAAACAAGTGGTTCCTCTTTAAAAAAGAATAAACGATGAGAAACTGTTTTTGGTCGTGCGTTGTCGTTTGTGCGGTGTGGGGTTGGTTTGCTCACAAGCGATGCCCTTCGGTGAGGGAGGACTGGAGCAGCCGGACTCCTGCAAAGCACTGATCTGCTAAAAATCGGCGCATCGTCATCTCATTTCTCTCCTCCGCGATGCGGATACCGTTGTGTAGTGCAAAAACATGCTCGTCGGCCATGAGTTCAATGTCTTCTTGCTCAAAGAGGTCTTGAAAAAAAGGATGCCGCATTGCATCCACTGCGGAAATCCGCTGGCGCGGATCGTATTTAAGCATCCTGGAAATCAGGTCGAGGGAGTCTGGTGGAGCATCGGGCAGCAGATTCTGCCAGCGATCGCTTGCGCCTTCTCCGGAGCTGGAAAGATACGCGAGGTACTGTGTAAGTTCCGTTTTTGCCTCTTCGGTCGCACCCTCTGCGATCTTCATTCCGAGCAAGTCCGTTTGCGACGGTAACCCACAGTGCCGAACGAGACACTTGATCTGTTCGTAGAAATCTTTTCCCGGGAACATCGGCTTTCTTGAAAAGAACTCTGCAAGAATGCATCCAGCTGACCAGATATCAATGGCCGTTGTATACGACAGGGTCCCCAGCAGAACCTCTGGTGCGCGGTACCATCTTGTGACGACATATCCAGTCATTTGCAAGTTTGTCGTGCTTTCATCTTGAGAAAGCTCGGTCTGTGTCGAATCAGAGGAGCACCTTCTCTGTTCGTTCATGGACATGTCTGGGGAGTTTCCGTGCTGCGGGTGCTGGTGGTGGTGTTGTCCAGAGGGCGAGTGCGAGTGCGAGTGGGAGTGGGGAGCGGGAGCCGGCGAGTGTCGCCGGAATGCAGATGGATCCACTCGAGCGAGTCCAAAGTCCGCAATCTTAATTTCACATGTCTTGTTGCAGAGGATGTTAGAAGGCTTCAGGTCGCGATGGACCACGTTCCCCGAGTGCAGATACGCGAGGGCCGCAAGCACTTGGTACATAAAATACTGGATATGAGCTCTCGACAGCGGCTGTTTGCTTGCAAGCACATGTTCCAAATCGGTGTCCATGACTCTCGTTACCAGATAGACGTCGTTCCACTCTGGCATATTCGAGATGTCTGGATGCCCCCGCAGCTGCGCGGGTGGCAGCACATACTCCAGCGACAACAGATTCTCATGTTTCGCACTTCGCATAATGATGATTTCTCTTACGACCCGTTTTGTGTGTTCCAGATGCTCAAACACCCGCTCGATCTTCTTGATAGCAACCCACTCCTTGTCCAACGTCGCATCCGCCAAACTCACAGGCCTCTGCACACTGCTTTTGCACACGATCCCCGTCGACCCACTTCCAACCACAATGCTCTCTTGAAACTCGTGTCCTGGACAAAACTCTCGTATAGACATACCCGGCACACGTCCTAGTCGTTCGCCCCAACAAACCGTCTGCGCGAATCCTCTACCTTTTAATGCAGATTTATATATCCAATCAATTAAGAATGTTAATATATATATATATATATGTATGAACAAACAAAAATGACGATTATTAGAGTTGGAAGTGAGCACAGTAACTGGAGAATGAGCTATAAGGAATGCTCTTGCGGGAGGGCGGATTCGTAAACGATTCATCTGAAGAAGTGCGGAATCCGTCCATCTCGTGCCATCAACTCTCTGCTTCCAGACCGCGAGGAAAAACTCTCAGACACTCAGACACCAAAGATGGCTACGTCTCCTTCTCGGACCCGGGAAACCACGTTCCACCAAAACCCCCTACAAAACCCCACAAAACAAAACGAATAAATAAAACAGTTTAGAAAAAATAAAATAAAAGAAAGAACAGGCTAAAAAAACAGCTGTAGCAGCTCACCGTGAACCCAACTGTAATAAACAAAAAGCATCCAGATTTCCCAAAAATAGGAAAAGGAAAACAAAAAGTTCCGTTTCGAAACGGATGAAAGAGGGAATAAGGAAAACATGAAATATCATCACGTTTTCGAAATTTCGATCACCATTTTCATCTATATATTTTTCATCTTCCAGCTTCTTGTTTTTCTTGTTTTTGATAGTTTTTCTTTTTCGCTTTTTTTATCATCTTGAAATCTGCGTTTCTTTCAAATATTTATTTTACTCCAGTAGTTTTTGGTTTTTGGTTTTTGCTTTCCGCCAAACTCTTTCTGTGTTTCAAACTTCTTTGTGTATGTATACGTATATATAAGCGTGTTCTTTCGTTGCAGTCGTAATATTTCTGTTGAGTACATATACATATTTTTGTTGTTAGTTTCTGTAAAAAGCAGGGAGAGGAAAAGGAGGGATATGTCGTCGTCTGCTGCCAAGCCTGCGGATCCAAAGGCAGCACCAGCAGCGGCGAAAACCACGATTTCTGCGCTGTACGAGTTTGGAAAGTTTCGATCTCGATGGACGTTCCTGATTGCGATGATTGTGTTGTATGATGTGCTTGCGATCCCCTTTATGATTTGCTTCCATGTTGGAGACGATATTCCTACGTTGGTTGTGAATGCATTTCTAGACTCGTTGCTGATTGCAGATGTCGTTCTGCAGACGTATTTTCCATTCGAGATGGATGGGCTTGTGATCCACGGACGAAAACACATCATCCGAAACTACTTTTCAACGTGGATGATCCCAGACATACTTGCGTCCATCCCGTTTGATGTGCTGCAGGCGATTCCCTCGGTTGGAATCAACCCGCTGACGCGCATCAACAAGCTCATTCGCATGTTTCGACTGTCCTACTATTCAGAACTGCTGGAGAAGCATTCTCGGCTCAACCCGTCCGTCGTTCGCATCCTCAAGTTCACCATGGTTGTGTTGCTTGTGAGTCACTATGTGGCGTGCGGATGGTTCCTGGTGATCTACATTGAGGGAAGCGCTGTCTCGCAGCAGTGGACGTCCGACCCAGGGTTCCTGCAAAAGCCTGTGTATTATCAGTACCTTGTCTCCTTTTACTGGTCGCTGGTGACGATGACAGGCTATGGTGGACCCCTGCCCATCACCGATCTGGAAACGACATATACGCTGTTTGTGGTGATTATAGGTGTCGCAGTGTACGTTACGATTATCGGTACGGTGGGATCGCTTGTGACGAATCTGGACTCCAGCGCATCGGCATTCCGCCAAAAGATGGACACAATCAACGATTATATGAAGTACAGAAGACTGCCGCTGGATCTGCAGAATCGCGTGCGGTCCTACTACACTTATCTGTGGAAGTCGCGTAAAGGCCTGGACGAAACGCAGGTGTTGGAAGATCTGCCGTCGTACTTGCGAATGGAAGTCGCGCTGTTTCTGAACAGGGAGATTATCCAAAAGGTTCCGCTGTTCCAAGGCGCGGATCCGCAGTTCATCTCCACGATTGTGATGAGCATGAGACCGCGTGTTTCGCTGCCGAACAGTTACATCATCAAGAAGGGTGAGGTTGGAAAGGAAATGTTCTTTATTTCGCGAGGCGAAGTCGAGGTTGTTTCGGAAGACGGCGCAGTCGTGTATGCGCGTCTGAAGGAAGGATCCTTCTTTGGAGAAATTGCGCTTGTGACGTCCGGAAAACGCACCGCATCTGTTCGAGCCGCCACGTATTGCGACCTGTTCGTGTTGATGAAGGAGGATTTTGACGAGGTTTTAGCCGATTTCCCCGAGCAGGCGAAGGCTATTCTGCAAGCCGCCGAGGCGCGGTACAATCTCATCAAGAAGACATCGACCTCGGACGATAAGGCCAAGCCTCCCGTGGCCGCTCCTTCTTCGTCTGGTAGCTCGTCATCCATCAAGGAAGATGCAGCGCCAAAGCTTCCGCAGAGTTCTTCGTCATCGTCCGTAAAGAGCGAATCTTCCGCGCCTCCACCCAGTGCAGGAGCAGCAGCGGCAAACGGAGGAAGTGCGAATGGCGGCGGAGGGGATGGAGGGGATGAAAGTGGAACAGCAGCGGCTGCAGTCGTTGAAAAGAAGGATTCCAGCAGCGCAATCCGAACGTCGGATGAAAGCAATCAGCCGCCGAAGCAATCGGTTCCTCCTGCAATGCCTGATACGTCTTCTTCCTCTTTCACCGCCGTCTCTACATCTGCCTCGTCGTCGTCGTCGTCGTCGCCGCCGCCACCACCACCACCATCGTTGCAGCCTGCTCCAGAGCCTTCATCCGAACAGCCCGTTGCCGCGGGACCAGCTTCGGCAGGATCGCAGCAGGCTTCTGCAGAACCCTCTTCTTGACAAACTTCGGCAAGCAATGAGCCGGTCGTTCAGAAGGATTGAGGAATCCTAGACTATTCACCACCATTCATTATGTATCCATGTATTCGTGTCTCTATGTATTGTTTTCCCCTTTCTTTCAAATTTGATTGCTTGTACATTTTCAAACGTTTTGCAAATCGCAACTTGTCGACAATGCGCTCCAATTGACCATCAGCATAACTTTGCACAGGAATGCAACACTATTCGATTTCTCTGATGCCTCGACAGAGAGACCAAAACAGAGAGAGAGAGAGAGAGACCAAAACAGAGAGAGAGAGACTATTGAGCGATTTTACATCATGGATATCGAAATTGATCAGCTTCCGAGCGCGTTTGCGATCGTCCGCGTCATTCAGCAGAAACCAATCACGACGTATGCATATCCGATGCTATCGTTGGAAGACCAAGCGCAACTCGAGAACCTTGTTTTGGCCCACATCAGCACGACCATGACTACCACTACCAGCACCAATTCATCATCGTCATCGGCGGGGTTTGCCACTGCGACGGGGGACGATGCAATGGAGAGTGGACAGAGCGCAGAAGACCATGTTTTCAGAGGCAAATGCAGCACCGAGGGTGGTGGAGAGCGGTTTTTTGTTGGCCGGAAAATGGCGGTCTCATCGAATGATCCAAAAGCTGCTCAGCAGCAGCAACAGTTTGTATTTGCGTATTCGACGGAGCAGAATGACCAGAAACTAGACGCGGTCATCAAGTACCTGAAGTCCGTCTATTCGGAATCACCAGTCGACATGGTCGAAGGCTTCCTTGCCATCTACACAAAACGGAAGATCCCTGTTTAACACTTTGCAATTGATTTATCCGTTCAATAATAATAATAAATACGCACAGCAAGACGCCTGCGGATGTCCACCGATCACCAAAAACGTGAATCACTACTGATCATCGGCTTAGCGGTCACCAAAGACAGATCCAAGCCTCGCGTTTTTTGTTTTTTGTTTTTGTTTTTGGGCTATTTTATTTCGGGCGAGCACCACCTCTTCCATGCAGTCAAAGGATCATCGCAACCAAACCTATTCCCCAATCGATTCAACATTCATAAAATAAACGTTGGAGGAAACAGAATGTAGTCGGCGAACGCCGCCGCGCATGCGATGTGTTTTGTCATTGTCTCTGATGAAAGGTGCTGCTTGAGGGTTCGATTATAAATATAAGAAACAAACAGAAAAATGGTGGAAAGAAAAAAAAAAGTGAAGAATGAAGAAACTCGGAAAAAAGACATCTTTATGCTGGTAAAAATGTTTCCGGTATGATATTGTTTGATGTTCAACGTTGATAGACACGCAAAACGGTGTGGAGCAGTCGTAACGAATTGGAGGTATTCGAGGACTTTCAATCAGAGGCAGTCGAATGTCGTCCGAATTGTGTGTCAAAAAGAAAAAAGAAAAAGACGACGAAACAAAAGGAGAGAGGAAGCGGAAGAGGAGGAAGCAAGACAATGTCGAAGCAGCCGATTGTGTACATGACGCGAAGAGAAACGTTTTCGTCGGCGCATCGACTGCATAGTTTTGAGCTGAGCGATGCTGAAAACCAGCGGATATTTGCAAAGTGCAACAACCCGCATTCGCATGGCCACAACTATGTCTTGTATGTGACGCTTCGGGGTGCGGTGAATGCGGCAACTGGGATGGTGATGAACCTTGTAGACTTGAAAAGAGTGATTCAAGCTGCAGTTTTGCAGCATCTGGACCACCGAAACATCGATGTCGAGGTCGCGTGGTTCCGAGACCACCAGCGAGTCTCTACCACGGAAAACGTAGCAGTGTTTGCATGGGAGAGCATCGCATCGGAGCTTGCTGCACAAGGATTCGACCAGAGTCTATTGCACGAAATTCGCGTCGACGAAACCGAGAATAATTCGTTTGTATTTCGCGGAGAAACGGACGTCGGGATCGGGCATTAAAAAAAAAAAGAGCCCGACTTTCCCGAACGCTTGTTATGTCTTCCTTTCCTTTTTGCGCGGGAAACACAGTTCAACACCCCAGACCTCGTCCAAAGCAGCCACGCAAAAAGTCGTGTCTCCCCCCCAAAAAAAAATAATAATAAAAATAATAATAAAATAATAAATAATAATAAATCAATAAAATTAAAATAAAAATGCAAAAGAACTACTTTAGATAAAGACACCGCTCCGTTGTTGCGCTTCTCTTGTCTTTTTTGCATTTCTCTTACTTCTTGTTTTCCCCCTTTTTTTTCACTTGGCTGTTGCTGGAGGTTGAATCTTCCATCATGTCGAATTCCTCTCGTCGTCTGCACAGCGAGAATCCTTTTGAAAGCACAGAAAATGATTCCAATTATTACAATCCACAAAGTATGTACGAAGACGATTCACAGTTCCAAGAATCTGGATTCGGAGCTGCGGGCCATGAAGATTTTGCGGCCACCCAGGTATCAGCACCCGTTCCCGCTCGCCCGAAGCCGCTGCACACCTCCGAGCCGTCTTCGTGGAGACGAGAAGCAGCACCGGAAATTGTAGACGGGCTGCTGGCCATCCCTCCCGAGATTCGAAATGCGTTCAACTATAACTACTTCAACAAAATGCAGTCGGAGGTGTTCGACAAGGTGTACAACACGGACGAGTCCATGGTGGTCGGTGCGCCGACGGGCTGTGGAAAGACCGTCGTATTCGAGCTTGCTCTGCTTCGACTATTCTGCAGTCTGAGAACGGCGGATGCAAAGGCCATCTATATCGCTCCGTTGAAGTCGATTGTGCAGGAAAAGGAAACCGACTGGAACGAGAGACTTGGGTCATTTGGAATATCATGCGTCTCCGTGACGGGAGACTCGGAGATCGACGATGTTGCGGAGACGAAAAAGGCGCAGGTAATCTTGACCACGCCGGAGAAATGGGATTCTCTCACGAGGAGATGGAGAGAGAAGGGCAATTCATCAGCCTCCATCGTAGCAAAGACATCCTTGGTCATGATTGACGAAGTCCATTTGCTGAACGAGGACCGCGGGGCAACTCTGGAAGCCATCGTGTCAAGAATGAAGATCATTATGAAGAGTGCGCTGATGCAAGGGAAGCTGACGTCGCGGCTTCGAATGATTGCACTTTCAGCCACGATTCCTAATATCGATGACCTAGGCGAGTGGATTGGAGCTGGTGCTGAATTCGTTTGCCGTTTCGGCGAAGAATACCGTCCCGTGAAAGTTGAAATCGATGTTCAGTCATTTCTGCAAGATCGTAACGATTATTTGTTTGACAGAAATTTGATGTACAAAGTTTTCCCCATCATTCAGCAGCAGTCCGCTGGCAAGCCGACGCTTGTGTTCGTAGGCACCCGAAAGGGAACATCAGAAACCGCCACAAAGATTCTGGAGGCTGCTGGAAACGACTACTTTGTGCGAGACCCTGATCAACGAAAGGAACTGGAGAGATCGAGTGCAGAAATTCAGGATACCGTACAAAGGGAGCTGTTGCTGCACGGGGTGGCGTGCTACCATTCGGGTATGGAAGCTCAGGATCGGAGGATCATCGAAAAGCAATTCCTAAGCGGCAACATTCGTGTACTTGTTTCGACATCTTCTTTAGCGCAGGGCGTGAATCTTCCAGCATACTTGGTGATCGTCAAAAATACGAAGCAGTATGAAAACGGAAAGATGGAGAACCTCCCCCGTTCTGCAATTCTGCAGATGATTGGACGCGCCGGCAGACCGGGGTTTGAGACCAGCGGACGAGCAGTCATTTTAACCAGTCGCCAGACGGAGAGAATGTACATCAATCTTGCGAGCAACGCTGAGACGATTGAAAGCAATTTGCACAGGAACTTGATCGAGCACATCAATGCAGAAATATGCCTCCGAACGATCACGACTGTGCCGCTCGCACTGGAATGGCTGAGATCAACATTTTATTTCATTCGTGTGAAAAAGGCACCTGCAAAGTACGGTCTGTCGGACACAAGCGCAATGGCGGAAATTGTTTACAGCTTGGAGAAGATGATCGGCGATCATCTGAAGCAACTGAAAGAGCACGAACTCGCCATGATGGAGGATACGTCATTGGCCGTTGCTCCGACAGATTTTGGCATTCTCATGGCCCGGTACTACCTCACTTTCGCAACCATGGTCAGCTTTGAAGATGTGAAGAACAGCAGTAATCTCAGCGATCTTCTGTGGGTTGTCAGCAGAGCCTTCGAGTATGGAGAAGGGATTGTTCGACAAACAGAAAAGAAACTGCTGAACCAGCTGAACAACGATGGAAAATTGCCTGGAGCGCCCAGGAAGAAAAGAAAAAGGGCTTCAGCGAGCGGGGCATCCGGGGGAGAGGGCGAGGAGGCAGATCGCCAGCCCGCGACTGCTCCTGCAGTTTCCGCAGAGTCTGTCGGGCTGCGCTTCCCGATTCCTTCCAAGATCAAGACCGTGGAGGAAAAGATCAATGTGCTCATACAGTCGTCGTTCTCCCGCAAAGCGATCGACGACTTCTCCCTCAAAATGGAGGCTACCAGCATTATGCAACAGGCAGAAAGAGTGAGTCGCTGTCTCGTGGACTACTGCCTTCTCAAAAGATTTGGCAATGCATCTGTCGACGCCATTATCCTTCAAAAGTGCTTTCGCCAAAGAATGTGGGAAGTATCTCCTTACGTCACTGCGCAGCTCGAAGGAATCGGAGAGTCTCTCTCCAAATCACTTGCATCTGCCGGCGTCGCGACCTTTCAAGATCTTGAGGAAGCTGATCCACGAAAACTGGAAGCCGTCACACATCGAAACCCTCCCTTTGGAACGCAGTTGAAGGCGCAGTATTTCTCCATTCCACAGTACTCGTGCACCATGTTTCAGACCGGCGCACATGCCGCGGATTTCAAAGATCATCATGCAATCACGATTTCTGTCAGAGCTCTGCGGAAGGAGGAATTCAACACGCACACCACCGCTGGCAATTCCAGATCGAAGGCGAGGAATGTCAAGCGCAAGTACCACTACATTATTGTGGTGTCTTCGGGCGGAGATCTTTTGTACTCCGCAAAGTTCTGCTCGTCGGCGGACGAAGCATCGTCCAAATTATTTCAGTTTGCTGTCCGAAAAGCAGATCCGAAGGGTCCGAAGATTACCGTGCACTGCATTTCGGAGGATACCATTGGTTTGGATTCCCAACGATACCTGAATGTGGTCTATCCACCAAGACTCATTGAAGAAGCCAGCAATACAGCTCCGCATGCGGCGGAGTCACATGATATGCAGGGTTTGCAGTCCACGGCTTCTCCGCTGGAGCATACCGCAAATTCGGTGCAGAGGATGCAGTCGAAAGGTAAGCCATCGAATGATGATATCGAGCTGGACGAACTTCTTGCCGAAGACACTTCACACGTCTCGCTGTCTCATCTTAACGGGGATAGTTCAGCCGGAGAAGCGGGATCCTCTGGGGTAAAAGGTGGAAAGACCTCTCTTGTTCAGACACGCCTCTGCTTCGATCAGCGTGTCGCGGACCCAGAAGCAACGCCCAAGTCGAGGCCGCAACTTGTGAATGCGAGAGCCACTGCAAATGGAGCGAAATCAGATCGCTTGCAAACAGCAGCAACATCATCATCAACTTTATCGCCATCGGCATCGGCTTCTCTGGATCGAGAGCTGGCTGAGATTCTGAATGAACTCGAAAACTTCGATGCAGTTCCGCTGACGACGCGCGACACTGAGGAACGGCAACAACAACGGCCACCATCTGACGAAACTCGGCGGCCAGAAGCGGCTGCTCATAAACCTCAGTCGGCTGCGCCTCCGAGCTTGCTGCTCAGGAAGCTTGCCTCTATCAATCCTTTGAGAGGACAGCGCTCGTCGCAGAGTGCATCCATCGGAGGCAAAGCAGGCAGCGCCAATCCGTATACCCGAGGCTCGGTCACTCAAATGGCGGTTCCGACTGATGCTGCGTCGCATCAGGTCCCAGAAAATGCGCTCGAGAATCGTGGATTTGGTCGAGTGCCTGAAATGTCATACCAGCAGCCACCGTTTGCAAAGCGCTTGAGGCAGCAAATTCCCGAAACGGAGATGGGAAGCGATGCTTGTGAATCGTACGCTTTCAGCCGAGAGGATGATTCCGAAGTGCGATATTCCTCATCGACTTCCGCATCCAAAAAGTCCACTGAGGACTTGGCGCGCAGTGTTCTGCTCAAACGGACGGATGCAGGACCGTTGCCGCAGTATTCTTGGAGGCTGCGATCCAAGGGAGATGCGCTTTCGGCTTTGCAAAGGTCGATGCACAGTGCTTCACAACTCGAGTCCTCTTTGGATCCGATGCCTGGTCGCAGCTCTGGAATCGCAGCTCGCAGTCTGCAGTTCTCCTTGTCTGCGAAGGACGCTGGTTGTCGTGAAGCGGGCTTTGAAGAACCGCTGGAGCGTTTCGAATTAAACAGTGCCGTTCCGTATCTCTCCTTTGCAGAGACAAGATACCGGCAACAGCAACAGCAACAGCAACAGCAGCCACAACCACAACATCCACCCCAATCGCAGCCGCAGCACGGCAGTACATGGAATGCCTACCCCGGCGGAGTTCCGCAGCACCTCCCTGAATGGGGAGCGCAGGACACGTTCATGTATGATTCTCACGGTTGGTCCGGGCATTCAGGTCAAGTCTGTGCACCGCTGGCACCAACCGAGCCGTACCGTCCGATGCCCCGAGGTCCGTTCGCAGCACAATTTCAGTCTGCTTCGTTTCGTCCTCATGCGTCAAGAACGATGGATGTTTTCGAGCATCCGGAGCCCCTGGGGCGTGATCGTGCCATCCGCATGATGGAAGCTCACGCGTATCAGAAGGCAAAACCAGCACGCCCTCGTGCTAATTTGGGCGTCCTCGGCAAGCCCTCTGCGGCTCCATTGCACAGTCCTCAGCGGGAGCATTTCCAAAATCCGTTCGGTCGTCATCGGTAGCCTTTCGAACAGTGTTTTGAGAGTCTCCCTGCTGTTGCTGCTGTTGCTGCTTTCCTCAGCTTCATCCTCATCGTGTCCTTCATCAGCTTCATTACATCGACGACTTTATTAATTAATCTTTTGGTGGTCCGGTGCGGCTATCACAGGAAGAAAAAAAAAAGAGAAAAAGAAAAACAGAAAAACAAGAAACCAGGGCATATCCGTTTGTTCATTTCTTCCCCTTCCCTTCTCTTTCCGGCCCAACGTCTTGTCGTCAATTTACAAAAACGAAAAGCGAAACGCCTTCGCGTCCAATCTACAACACCAATCACAATCCAAGGATTCTCAGTGGGACTTCCCCGGTTGCATCGATCTAGCTTTTCGTTCTTGCTCCAGCCTATCAATTTCTGCCTTTTCCTTGAGCATCATTCGTTGTCTGTGCATTTCCGTGTTAAACCGCGGTGCTGCATATAGCTTGTCTCCGTCGGAGCCAAGCACCGAAACTCCCGGCACACGAATTCCCCAGTTCTTCTCCAAGTGCAAAGAAAGATCCTTCACCTCCAAGGTCGACGAATTTCGATGTCGAGCAAGCGAGGACGCTCCCGACACAACAGAGTCAATGAAGTCATCGGCAATTTCCAAAAGCGCAGTCTCGACCGCCGGCTCCAGCGTGTGGTACTGTGACAGCTGTTCTAGAAGATTCTGCAGCTTTGGTCGATCGAGTATGTGGGGAACCGAAGCCACTTCATCCGACATATTGCTTGCGATCTCACGCGCCACTGCACACCCCACGCAAAAACGCACGCACACAAACACACGCGAACGAGTCAAAAGAGAGAAAAAGAGGGTGAAAGAAAGGGAGAGAATGGGGGAAAAGGCTTGAAAAAGAATGGGAAAACTTGAGGATTGAGAGACTCGAGTTTTCACTACAGCCGCTGAAGAGTGGGCAGCGGGGGAAGACGCCTTTGATTCCGCGCACTCTCGTTTACGCACTGAGCAACGGTGTGTGGGGTCACTGTTTACATGCTGAATTACTGTACTGTGCTTTGCTGTGCTGCGGAGGGGCTCGCTGCTAACGTGCGCGCTGTTGCGATGTCAACAGCGAAGCGATTTTCATGGGAAGCAAACTTGCCATTTGCCTCGAGATATCAACCTCGGCAGGAAGCAAGCCTGTCTTGAAACGATCTTCGTACTCAACGACCCACGAAAACATGTCCCTGGACTTGGAGAGATATTCGGGAGACGGAACTTTGCCGTACACGCGAGCCAAATGAAACTTTGAAATCATGACTGCCTCTTCGGAATCCTGCGCGTATCTCCCGTCCTTTGGAGTGAACGACTCTACAAACTTTGTGTACATATCAAGCGACTTATTGATGGTTGCGATCGCCGGCTTGACTTCTGCAATCGACGAGTAGATCTCCCCGAGCTCAAACCACAATTGACGCAACAGCGAAGTGTAGTGCTGCGGATTTAGTTGGGAAACAATCGGCTCCAGTGCCGCGCATCTTCGCTTGTGCATTGCGACCACGCGCTCCGGATCTGCTTCAAACGAGAGCAAGGCCTTGTACAGAAGAGATATATCCTGTGCTATGGATGTGTAGTCCGTGACGTATCCATCCAGGACATAGAATTCCTGTGCCTTTGTGAATCCATACAACGCCTTGCGAAACACCACTCGCGCATCCTCAAAGCTGCTGATCGCAGGAATATCCAGACTTGGTTTCGGAATCCCCAGCTCTGCGGAAAAGTCGTCAAGAATCCACTCTTTGTGCACGTGCCATGCAACCCGCATTTCCTCTTCAAAAATCTGTGGCTCGTCCTTGCGCAGTGCCTCCATCTTCATTCTCCACAGCCAAAACTTTCCTCTTGCCAAATGCAAATTTGCTTGCGTCACGTCGTTCACCTTGAACCCTTCATTCGACTGACCTTCACTTGCAGCCCGGGCATTGAGGATGACCTTTTCCGCGGCGTTCAGGCAGTGTTCGCATTCGGCAAATGCGTTCCGCTGCAAATAGTACCCAGAGAGATACACTGCGTTGTCCGCCCATTCACAAACATCGTATTTTGGAAGCGAGAGCTGCGATTTCATTGTCATGCGGATGAAGTGCGCCGCCTCGTCCTTTTGACCTCGGTACGACAGAACCTGTGCAAGATAGAACGCACTCTGCGCGTTCTGCTTCACGCGCAACGCACATCGCAAATACGCCTCGGCCTTGTCCAGTTCTGACCGGTTGTTCCATAATATACCCATGGTGTTCAGCCCGTCTAGAACAACATCCAGCTCGCCGCCGCTTATACTCGCGCTCTCACCGTGAGTGTTAGTGTTGGTGTTGGTGTCGATGACGGTGTCGATGACGGAGTCGGTGTCGGTGTCAATGTCGGACTTGCCAGTACCGGCTCGAGCAGCCTCAGAGGGCGGTGGTGAAGGGGAAGCGAGAATGTCGAGATTCAGAGCCCCTGCATAGAACCGTAGACCATCCGACAGAACCGCCTCACCAGTCCCGGTCTCTTCACAGTCAATCATGTTTTCACCGACCTTGATGCTAACCAGCGCGCGAAACTGTGCATTGGATTGCACAACGGACGACTGAAGCAGCGTTTCAAGCAGCCTTCGAGACTCGTACTTTTGCGCAAACGGAGTCTCTGCAGCCGCAGGCTGGTTTCCAAGCGCCTCCAGCTCTTCTATCTTGCCAAGCAGCGCACAAAGCGTCGATGGAACCACCACCTCCTCTCTACCCTCACCTCCGTCTCCAGGACTCTGCCTGGACGCCGTCGGCTCACTCTCCGACATATCCTCCCACCTCTTCTCCTCCTCCAGGTCACACAACAGCAAATGCAAACCAAAACACAACAACAACAACAAAACTCACAGAACAAATCAGAAAAAAACCCCAAAACAATCAAGCAAAACACGAAAATCACTTTCGAAAAGAAAAAAGGAAATAATCTGAGCCGTGTGTCGTGTCGTACTGTAGTCAGCAGTCCGAACCACCCTTTGGTGAAGGCCAGCCACCCGTCGTAGCAAGCTGCTCTTCCTAAAGTCTTTTAATCCCGGTTTTCATCTTCTTTTCCTTTTTTCCTTTTTCTCTCACTTTCTTTTATACCTTTTTTTTTTTTTTGAAGTTTAGTTTTCCTGAAGAACAGCTAAGCGCAATTGTCGTATCCGGGTTGAGAGAGAGAGAGAGAGAGGGAAAGGCTAGAAACACATACAAGGAAATAACAGTGACCATTGCTGTACGACGACTGCTTTAAGTACTCATCAATTATTGTTTATTTATTATGGAACAATCAAAGCTGTCGATTGTGCTGGGATGTCGAGACCTGAAAGACATGAAGGAGGATTTGTTGGCTCAAATCGAGCGGGTCGATGACGAAATCACTAAATGTGAAGTTGAAATTGCCACGTTGCGCAAGCAGCAATCCCTGCATTATAACAGTGGATCGATGTCGGCTGTTGGAAACATGGCCGATTGTTCCTCCTCTTCTACCTCCTCATCGTCGTCATCATCATCGTCGTCATCGTCATTGCCGTCGTCTGCGGTGGCAATGCCGTCCAGTACGCCATTTATGGTGCTGACACCTTCTCGGACACCTTCTACACCGAGATTTCCAACATTTACGGTGTTCAAAAAGCAGCAAGAAGAGCTTGGGTCGGTTGTGCAGAGGATATATGATGCCAATCGGAAGCTTTCGCTGCGGTCGCGAAATGAAATGCCGTTTCCGCCTGTGGATCCGAGCACCTTGAAGCCGATCTTGTATCGCGAGCCCAGCGAAATTCCGATATGGCGCGAAACGACGCGTGTTCACGAGCTTGTGAAGGAGCGTTGCAAGCCAATTATTCTTTCTCGAGTAATTGCACGAAAAAGAAAGGAGCGACGACTTACGGAAATCTACAAGCGACGGGAAATCATTTGGATGCAGACGATCAGGAAGCAAGAGAAGAAGATGCAGAAGCAGATTCAGAGAACGGGAGAAGATATGATTGCTACGTACATGGATGAAATGGGATCTTCGTACGTGGAGGAGTTTGAGATGGACGAGGTTTCTGCATCGAGAAAGAAGAAATCAATCATGTCATCGGACCATCGATCACTGCCGTCGACGGGTGAGCATGGCACGGATGCTGGGAATTCAGCGGCGCAGTCCAGTGCTGGTAGTGGCGGTGATAAGAGTGGCTCCTATGGGACGTACATGTCTTCGCATGCGGATCAGCCACAATCGTACTGCGAACGCATGGAAAGGTATGATATGGTGCGAGCAAGGTGTCCGCCGCAGATTGGCGATGCGATGTTCGTCTCAAAGAACTCTCTTGTCGAGGACTGCCTGGCAGACAATCAGTTCCACCGTGCCAAGGAGACGAATTGGTCCGATGATGAGAAGCGCGTCTTCCTCGAAAAGTATGTAATGTATCCAAAGCAGTTCCGGAGAATCGCCACATTTCTTCCCAACAAGAACGTGTATGACTGCGTTGTCTACTATTTCAACCACAAGCATGTTCTCGGCCTGAAAAGCAAGGTTCAAGCTGCGAGCTCAAGTATCCGGAAACGCTTGCTCGAAGAAAGCAAGGAGCAGCAGCAAGGTCTGTCCACCCCTGTGCCTCAGACTCCAGGAAGTGCAATGCAGATGAGTGTTTTTGGATCCCTTCATTCGTCGTCTTCTATATCCTCTGCTTCAAATTCCAATGTCGTTCCGGTTCTCGGTGCACCGTTCTCTTCTTCCATGTTTCCGTTTGCCCCGTCTTTTCCTACCTCTTCATCGACAGTATCCTTTCCGTCGTCTGCACAGCCGACAGCTGCGGGAACCGCAGCAACGTCTGCCTCGTCCTCGTCTTCGATTGTTGGCCCTTTATTCAACCTGCAAACCGACACCCATTCGTCGATTGGCTCCGTCGTTGGTGCTGCTGCTGGTGGTGCCAGTGGTGTTGGTGTTGGTGTTGCGTCTGCGTCAGGCTTGAGACAAGGCGAACCACCTCGGAAGCGATCGCTGTTGGTGTTTTATCCTGTTGAGAAGATGCACTACGGGTTCAAAGTCGAGGCTGGGCCGTTGGAGTCGCAGCTTCATGCACTATCATGTCTTCAAAGTTCTCTTCATACCTCGCAATTTGTTGCAAAGCAGGAGTCTTCGAACCCGCTGATCGTGGCCAATCCGGCGAATGGAAACCTTCTTGGAACCTCGCTCGTGTTTGGAAGCAGCGTGTCGACGGTCGGGCTTGACTCCTCTGCGTTTCCCATTGATGACATCTTCTCGGATTCTGACTGCTGCTCCGAGTCTGGCCACGGAGTGTCGGGAGAATTCGACAGTGTTGAGCACGAAACGGTTCTTCAGGAGGATGGCGAAGACGTTTCTTCCCGGTGGCTTCCCCACGAAAAGGACATGTTTTTGGCCCTTGTTCGCGAGCATGGGAAAGACTTTTCTTCCATATCTACCAAAATCAAGACGAAGAGCGCAGCGCAATGCAAGAACTTTTTCCACAATTACCGCCGACGATACAATCTTGATGATACGCTTTCCGCCCCCGACTCGGCCTCGGTTCCCAACGCGGTATCGGCGCCAGCCACGCAGTTTGCAGTTCAGAAGGAGACCGTTTCCATGGGAAGTTCCAATTCCATCTTGAACCGCAAGGGCCGGGCAGGAACGACTTGGAGCAATGAAGAAAAGAACAAGTTTATGGAGTTGCTCAAAATACACGGGAAAGACTGGATTGCCATCCAGCGAGAGATTCCAGGCAAGGAACTGAATCAGATCCAAAACTGGTTCCAGAACAACCGAGTCCGTTTACACCTCGATGAGCTCGTCCAGTCACGAAAGACTGGGCCAAAGTAGCCAATCCTTCTTCTCTTCTCTTCCCAGTGTCCCAGTGTCCCAATGTCCCCGTACACATGCACACATGCACACCTGATCTCCAATTTATCTTAACCTCATTAAACGCACACATGCATGACACGAATGTTGCTGCTACGATCCAAAAAAGTTGCTGCCACTAATTGCGATATGATGAAACAATCTAAAGCGCACGTATACAAACGCAAAAACGAGCCCGCGACGAGAGCAGCGAAAGTGAAGACGTACCCGTCGACGAGCCAGAGATCAGCTGTGCGAAGGTGGCTCGGCACAGCGCGCTGGATCTACAACGCAGGCCTCGTGGCCGTCCGCGAAAGAAACGCGTCTCGCTCAACATCAAGGCGCTGCCCGCACTGCTTCTCAACAGTGCTTCTGAGACTGTGCAGCAACATTGATTATGGGTGATCAGCGATGATTATCCGTGGTTAGTGTGCAGTGTAGGTGCACTGCTCTATCGAGGTTTTTCTTCCGACCCAATTTGCCGTGTTTCCTCGCGGATTTTTTCCTCCGTTTCTCTCTCTTTTCTTCATCTTCATCTTCAGGCTGTTTACGGAACCTTTGTGGATGACATATGCGTCTTGTGATATTCGAGAGTTTCATGCAGACTGGAAATGAGTACGAAAGAAGAATGTGTGGATTTGAACAAGGCTGTTATGCTGATTCAGCTGTTTTTGTTGCAGCAGAATCTTCCAGAATCGTTGGATGCGCTGCAAGCCGAGACTCGGACCAAGCTTTCTTCGTTGCCACAATATACTCTCGATTCCGTCTGTGAGAATGTGAAGCTTGGAAACTGGGAGCTGTGTCTTCCTGTGCTTTCCAAGCTGGAGCTTTCCTCTGCGGTTTCCACAAACATGTACTTTTGCTTTTTGGTGGATTTGCTTGCAGATGGACAAGTGGCGTTTGCAACACGACTTGCAGCTGAAAAATCCGCATCCTCCATCGAGCCGTTTTTGTCGCTCTCCAATTCCCAACTTCCTATTGGCAAGCGATTTGCCTCGCATCTGGAAACCGCCAGGCTGTTCCACATGCAGCGATCCATCTCGCGAGCACAGTACTTGACGTTATTTGATCCGCACATCTTGTCTAAACGAAGAGAAGAATGCAGTCTGCAGATCAAGGACTCAGTTGCCATTGAAAAGAATGATCTGCTCTATCTCATCGCACACTCCCTTGGATCCACGCCTTTCCCCTTGGTGCTTTCCTCTCCCACTTCGACTGCCGCTAATGCTACTTCTGCTGCCACCATTGCTGCTGCTGACGGTCGTGGGGCTTCACGGATATCGCGGCGTCCAAAGCTAGCGAACACGATTCGCTTGGACGACGTGAAAATCAAGAGCGCTTCGTTTTCTTCAACGCTCCCGATTTTTGCAGTCTGCGGCGCCGATGGCGTGTGTGAAATGTACAGCACTGCGAACTTGGCTCTCGACACTGCAATTTGCAAGTTCCAAGAAGAAGATAGGTTCCTTTCTCATAAACATGCAATTGTGCAATCTGCGTTCTCTCCCGATTCTGCGTTTTGCTCCGTGGATTCCGCCGGAACAGTCAAAGTCTGGGACTTGTCGGGACTAGCATCGTGCGTCTGGACATTCAACGCACTCGAGTCGGGTACAGTAGTGAACAGGTTTCCAGACAGTGTCACGTTTGTGCGCTTACTACACGAGCATCTGGTCGTTGGAAAGTTCTCTGGCTTTGTCGAAGTCTACGAGATGCAGAATCCAGTATTGTTGGCTCGTGTTCGTCTGGATTCCAGAGCCGTTGACGCTGCGGTGATCACGCAAGAAAACGGACAATGCCTTCTGCTGCTTTGCTCTGCATCGCAGCTCTACAAGATGGATCTTCCGAAGGGTGCAGGCTCCGCGAGTGCCGAAAGTCTTGCAAGCATTCACACATTTGATGTTCGCGAGGTGCTTGGAATGGCAGTAGGTTCTCAAAGTGCACCACGTGACCAGATGGTTGTTGTTTGCGGATACGGTTTGTATGTGTTCTCGACTGCATCGTGGAAGCCTTTGCAAGTTCGCAAGCTGTCCATTCTCAACTACGGAGCAAGCGAGAATGCAAACCTCATGTGGATTGTCCCAGCCGAGCACCGCGACACGCTCTGTGCGTTGTTGCTCAACGATCTTTCCAGCCCGGAGCATCTGCAGTCCATTGCGTTGCCATCCGTGTCTGCTCGCGCTGTCGTCCAGTTCATTGGGACCTCACCGGACGGCTCTTCACTCATCGTGTGCACCGATGATCAGCGCGTGCACTTGTACCAATAAAAACACGTGCCTGATGATGGGCATCGCATCCCAATCACTATCGTTCTCTCCCATTTTCTGTCTTTTCTTTTTCTTTTAATAAATGAATGTCAGTGTCTTTGTTGCTTATGATCATGCTTGCCATCCGACTTGCCGTCTCTGCCAGCGTGGAATTTGTTAGCGCTGCTGCTGCTGTGAGTGTTGTCTTTCGCATTCTCCTTACTGTCCTTTGCATGGTACGGCCTCTTTTCCTCTGGCTGCGAACCCTCAAAACCTGCTCTCTTTGCCTCTCTCCGAGCCTTGATGATTTGCTTTTGCTTCTCGCGCTGCTCATCAGCCCGTTCTCTAGCTTCTTTTTTGTTGCCTCTCTGTCGAACGGCCTTTTCGCTCTTCTTGATTTGCTTCTTGAGCATTCGCGACGACGACAAGTCCTTTTCACCAAGCGCTCTTCTTGCCGCTTCTTCGAGTTTCTTGTCCCGAATTCCATCCTCACCCTTCATTTCACGAAGCTTATTCTCCATCTTTTCTGCCTTTTGAAGAAGCACCTTCTTTTGCTTCAGCGATGTCCTCTGTGCGAGCGCAACTGGGGTGGAAGGCGCGCCGCCAAACTCCACCTTTGAAAACGCCAAATCATGCACAGGCGATCGCAACGACGACGACGAATTCGAGTGATCCGAAGACCCAGACTCGCTCAGTGCCTTGCTAGCTCCAGCTTCAACAACATGTCCTTCACCGTCCTTCCGAGCCCCTGCCTGCCGAGAGCGCTTCGCAGCTCGCTTCACCGCCGCCTTGCCCTCTTTTCCATTTCCATTCTCATCGTCCTCGCCATCCTCGCCTTCCGACTCTGACGATTCCGCCGCATCTCGCTTTCGATTCGTGTGCAATGCATCCAATTTCGCCTTTAATCGCAATCGCAGTTCATCAATCGATGCTCCATAGTGCTTTCCTTCTCCCTCTGTTTTGCCATTTCTGCTGAGCACCTCATCATCCTTTGCAGCGCCTTGATTTGCCGATTCCTTTTCAAGTGCAAATTCTTGTCTCTTTGCAGCGCTCTGTTCTTTTCGCTGTAAAGTCGCCTTTTCGACCTTGATGAGGTTCTTTTTTGCTTCTCGAGTATCCATGTTCTTTGAATTGATCAAAAACCGAGACTTGGACTCCGGAGCATCCTCTTGAGCGAGTCCGAACACGCCGCTACTCGAACTGCTTACCGACCGCAACGTCTCTGGAACACACGAAATCAGCCGGTCGAAAAACGATGCCGACGACTGCAAGCGCGAACTTGTTACACTCATGAAAGCAACAGCAACAACGACAACAACAATAATGAATAATGAACAATGAACAATGAACAATGAACAATGAATAATGATAATCTAATTCCTTCTACTCGCTGCCGCACACACTCTCTACACTGTCTTTTTTAAATTAATAGGAATAATAATAAAATAAAGTAAAAGAAAAAATCGAAAAACGAAGAAAAAGCAATGCTGAATGGGGAAAACAGACGCCGAATAAACGCGAATATCTATTGTGCTTGCATGGGATGTTAGCCAATCTGGAGTGGCGATCGGGGGATTTTTTCGAGATTGTTACGGCAGTTTGTCGAACGGGGTCCAGTCTTCAAAGCAAATGGGAAAGACGGTGTCGACTGCCTTTTGGGCCTCGAGTCGCGAGGAGCATGCCGGGTTGATTTCGAGGGACAGGACTGCACGTCGCTTGATGCACATCTGGTAATGTCCGCGGAATGCTCCTCCAACTTTCCCGCGCATCACTTCCTTCAAGAACGAGCAATCTCCCGACAAATTCGCGGCGCGGATCTCCGAACACGCATGGTGCGCCAGGTTGCCCCAGTCCATGTTGCGCACTCGACAGTCGTCCAGCGCATGCACCAGTTCATGTGTCAGAATATTCTGCACTCGTTCAAGCACATGTGAAAAACCACAAGAGCATAAGAGGAACCACGGTCAGCGAAAAAAAGAGGCAACAATAACAATATTTTTTTTCAGAGTTCAACAAGCACAAAGTAAGAAAGAACGAGATCATACATTCATGGAGGATTGGTCGCGAATGCGGTCCTCACACAGCACGACGCCGAGTCCGCGCTCGTATCCTCCACCGACTTGGAGAGTGCATCGGACGCACTTGATCGCAGGCGGCGGACATCCAAACGACTGCATCGAAGCAAGCAACTGTCGTACTTCAGGATTTAACGCCTGTGCCGCACCGGACATTTGCTCGCATGATGCATGGTCCGCAGCGTTCACACTCGGCTCGTACGGACTTCGCGACAACGACGACCCGTCTTGCTGTACCATTCCATCGTCCACACTCTCGCCACCACCACTGCCGCTGCTGCTCATGTTTCGTGCATTCCAAAGATCGTACAGTGAGAAAACCCCGAAGCATCAACCCTTAAAGCCAAAAGGGAAATCAGCAATGGGGATGGGGCGGAAAGGCGGAGGCTATTGCACGATAGCAATTGCACGGTAACAGAAACCTCGGGCTCCCAGTCCCAATCTTCCCCTCCTTTCCAAACTCAAAAGGCGTCCCGATTGTCGGAAGCCGGAAATGTGCGGGACTTATCCATCGTTCCAAAGTTTCGCAACTGAAGGACGGAACGATCGGAATCACAGAAGAAAAATAGTGCAACTGTGTGTAGTGCTCACATATTGAAATTTTAAAGGAAAACGGGTGAGTAGGCGGGAGAAAGAGAGAGAAGCAGGGAAATGTACGATGTGCTTTCGTCGTATTTGAATGCGGTGGCGGCAGTGTGCTTCATTGTCTTTTTGGGCTATCTGTTCTCCGAGTTTGACTTGATTCAGCACACACAGGCGGCGGCACTTGGCCGATTTCTGGTGTTTGTGTCGCTTCCTGCACTTGTCTTTCGCGGCACTGCATTTGTCAAACTGTCCTCCGTGGACTTTGACTTTGTCTTGCTGTTCCTTTCTGCGGTTGTGCTCGCTTATTTCCTCACTCTTCTATGCGGCCTCCTCTGGGGCCCAGCCATTCCCGTTCTCATGGACAATGTTCCGTCTTCTTCTTCTTCTTCTTCTTCTTCTTCTTCTTCTTCTTCTTCTTCTTCTTCTTCTTCTTCTTCTTCTTCTTCTTCTTCTTCTGCTGCTGCTGCTGCTGCTGCTACCACTTCTAATACACCTGCAACTTCTGCGATGACGAGTAGCAGTAGTGGTGTGAAGAAGAGTGGGAGTAGCAGTGCGAGTGCGAGTGGCAGTGCAGAGAATGATCCGTACAACTATAGCGGTGTTGGCATTGCGGAAGAGAATGGGAGTATGAATAGCAACACGAATCATAGCAGTAGTATGAATATCGATGATGGTGTTGGAGACGGGGGAGAAGAGATTGCGAGGCGATCGCGAGTAGGAATCTCAGGAATGATGGCACTGATTGTGGCGTTTCCATCAACCATTTTCCTTGGAGTGCCGATTGTCGAGGAGATTTTTGGTCACGAGTATGTCGTGTACTGCTTTTTGATTCCGTTTCTATCACAGTTCATTCTTTTTCCAGTGTCCTTTGCGTGCTTTGCAATCGAGCAGCAATATTCAAGAGATGCACGTCGAAGGAAAACTGTGATGCAGCTTGTTCCTTTTGTTCTCTACCGCGTGTTTTCCAACCCGGTGATGATCCCCGCGGTCATTGGTCTGTTCTGCGCTGCGCTGGAGCTCCATCTGCCAAAGGCATTTGAAGTCGGATCGTCGCTTCTGGGCGATTCGGCATCGGCAATTGCGCTCTTTTTGCTTGGGTTCAACATGAGCTCAAGACCGTTTGTTGCATCGGACTGGGTCGTGTCGTCCGTGCTGATCGTTGTCAAGCAGGTGCTGTTACCAATCGTGACGTGGTCCGTCATGCTGCTTCGTTATGATATCAACTCACCGTTTGTGTCGCTGGCATTTATTCTTGCGGCTCTCCCGACTGCACAGGTCCTGTATGCAGTGTCACTGCATGCACGACTAAAACATGGCCAGGATCTGGTTTCGTCAAGCATTGTGCTGGGCATGCTTGTGTCCGTACCTCTACTCTTCTTTTCCATCCCGCTGCTCGAATACTCTTTCACAGACCTGTTCAATCCACGGCCGCTCTCCAACCACGATATCGAGGTCATTCGCTACGTCCTGTCGGTGAATGGAGGACTTGGAATGCTCGGCACCCTATTCATCTTGGTCTCAGCTGTGCTCTTTCGACCGTTCATGCTTTCGTATCCACGACGATTCATCGTTGCGCTGTCGTTTCACTTGTTCTGCGTCACGTTCTTCTTCTGGATGGGGACCGTCGTCGGGTACGACAACCTTTATGAAAAGGATCCAGGCAGCGAGAACTTCACTGTCTACAAGCTGTGCAAGGTGCAGGCAGCAGGCATCCAGTTTTTTGGATTCGCAGCTCTCGTTTGGTTCTGTGCAATCACACTGGATCTTTATCTTTTGATCGTCAGGAAAGTGAAGAAGCGAACATGTATGTCACTAGAAAAATGGTATCATATTGCAGCGATCACTTGCGGCGCTTCCACGACGTTTTTTGCTGCGTATGTCGATGGATTGGGCCCTGCTGGTCCGTGGTGCTGGCTCACGTCATCGGCGCTGCAGCTCGGGGCGTACTATGTCTTCATGGTCGTTCTTGGTCTTGCTGGATTCTTGTTTATGAACTCAGTGCTCCGTGCGTTCCGCCAATCCGAAATCGACACTCAGAAGTACAAGGTACGTGTCAAAAGACCTGTTGTTCTTGCGCCGATATCGTCTGCAGGAAGCGGTGTAATGTCTACCGCGGGAGCTTCTTCGTCTTCATCTGGTGCTGCCTCCTCGTCCGCTTCGTTGAACACCTCGGGGATCAGTACGGGAGCATTGGGCACAGCTGCGCATGCGGGTTCCTCTGGCGAGGCACGAAACGGTCGTCGCCGCCTCTACTTTTTTATCCTCACGTATCTCTCTCTGTGGGTGTTCGGTGCTGGAAACCGTCTTGAGCAAGCGATTACCGGCAAGCCGACGTTCTTCATGTCCTTTGCGCACGCGTACTTCACAGCTGCCCAGGGGTTTCTGGTCTTTTTAATCTGGGGATTGCACTTCAAGCTCCGGAAGCTTTACAGACTCTTGTTTGCTCGCATTTCCAAGAAAATGGGCATATGGGTTGCGACGTACTGTGCGTGCCTGCAACCGGTCCGTGAGTATCCGACGTTTGACGCCGCGTTTACAAGTGCGGATCCCGGCTACTATGCGTCGACAAGGGGGCAGTCTGCAGTCATTGCAAGTTCTCCGGGAACCTATGACCCACCACCGCTGTCCCAGAAGACCGAGTCTTGGAACTCCGAATCAGACGGTCTAGGAAAGCCTCTTCTCGACAATGAAGCAGGCAACGAGTTCGACAACGACGGCGACGACTACAACGATGGTGATGGTGATGGTGATGGTGATTATGATGGCCGGCGTGATGGCATTCCGATGCATCCGCTGAACAGTAATAGGCATTCTTCTCCGTATCCGTAGACCATCATTTTCTCTTTCATGTTCGTGGATATAACCTGTTGCTCTTGCATTGCATTTCCTGCGATCCACTGTTTCTGTGCCTCACATTTGCGCCGTTCTTCTGTTTTCCGATTCCCCGATAGCTGTCAAGGTCGACTGCACCATCGCCACGTGCGATACTTCTACCAGTATATTATACAATTGTCTAAAAGAGAGGGACACCCAGAAAGAAAGAAATAAAGAAATAAAGAAATAAACTAATCAATATATTAATAAAGTAAATAGAGTAAATAAAGTAAATGGATAAATGAAATTATCAAGCGCGCAGAAACATAGCGGATGCATTTCCTTTTTTGGATCCAATTGTTTGTTTGCCCGATGCCTTTTTCGTCTGCTCGCGCAGTCCACGTGGATGATCCGTGTCTTTTGCGCTGTCAAGGAACCGACCAATTCCACGTGTCATGAACACTTCTGAGGATGCGGCAGTGATGATTGCTGTATATGTATAAACAAGAGTGAGAGTGCTGACTGCTCTTTTCTTTTCTTTCTTTTTTCTTTCCTCTGTTTCTTCTTTGGTAAGCCAACAAATCATCACTGCATTTCCACTAGCTTTTCCAGCGTTTCATACTCATCTTTTATTATTCTTTTTATATTAGTCTGTTCTTCGCTCTGCAGCAGCAGCAGGAGTACTTGTGGTAGTTGCCGTATTATTCTCTAGACAGCCAGTCATGGGTCAGTGGATGTCTCGTGCATGGAATGCACTGATCAGGGAAAAAGAAGTGCGTGTTCTGATGGTCGGTCTCGATGCGGCTGGAAAGACCACGATCCTGTACAAGCTGAAGCTTGGTGATGTTATCCAGACTGTCCCAACCATCGGTTTCAACGTCGAAAGTGTCCAGTACAAGAACATCAAGTTTAATGTGTGGGACGTCGGAGGCCAGTTCAAAATCCGGGCTCTCTGGCGATACTATTTCACCGGTTCGCAGGCAGTGATCTTCGTGGTGGATACGGCAGATCGTGACCGCATTGCCGAGGCAAAGGAGGAGCTGTGGAGGCTCTTGGAAGAAGACGAACTGCGTGATGCCAGCGTCCTGGTGCTTGCCAACAAGAATGATCTGCCCCATTCGATGTCCGTTTCCGACTTGTTCGACAAGCTGGGTCTGCGAGAAGTCCGAAATCGCCAAGTGTACGTCCAAGCAACCAATGCAATTGCTGGCGATGGACTCTACGAAGGACTCGACTGGCTGGCACACTCTATCAGCAAGCGCAAACGATAGTGATAGCGATTTAACACGCCGCCGTTCGCCGAGTCTCTTGCTTGCTTTTGACGCTGCCATCCTGCTGCCGCCTCTGCAACCCACTACGCATTTTTTCATTTTTCCCCCCTCCTTCCTCGTACTGTAAAAAGCATGTGCATGCAACACTGGATCGTACCATGACCTCCTTGAAAATCTCTCCCGCTGAAAAGTTGGGCGCGCTGCGTTCTTTTTCAGTCGTATCTCTCTCTTTTTTGTTCTAATTATTTTCTTCTTCTCTTTCTCTCCGGTTCATGTTGAAGATTGAGCTTGGATATGTCGGGTGTGTCTTGTTTCTCGCGCGATTTCTGCGCTTGTTTGCGTACGGCGTGGTAGCAGTGGTGCTGCTTTTGTATTTGTCGGCACTAGGATTCGAGTCTTCCGAGATTGGGACTCTGTTGTTCCTGACGCTGTTTGGAGACGCATTCATTACAGTTACACTGACTGCGAAGGCTGATCGATTTATCGGCAGGAAAGTGACGTTGGTGATCGGTGCAGTGCTGATGTGTCTTTCTGGGCTTGCCTTTAGTGCATTTTCCATCCTGTGGGTGCTTGTGCTGGCGGCCACAATCGGTGTCATTTCGCCTGCCGGTGGCGAAATTGGGCCGTTTCTCGCCGTCGAGCAAGCGGCGCTGACACAGATTGTTTCCAACGACAGCAGAACTGCTGTCTTTTCATGGCAGAATCTAGTTGGGGTGGGCGGCCAAGCGCTCGGTGCAGTGGTTGGATCCTGGATGGTGCAATCTCTCATGGACGCCCATGACTGGTCCTCTTTGGACGCCTACCGAGCTTGCTTCTATGTGTACGCCTTGATCGGAGCTGGCCTTGCTCTGCTGTACATTCAGTTGCCATCCGGTCGCATCGAAATCACTTCTGATTACGCATCCTTGGCTGCTTCAGACTCTGCAATCCGGCATTTCTCGAACAGTGACGATGCAGACGATGGTGATGGTGGTGATGCGGATGACCGCGATGTCGGCGGTCGGCACTGCTGGTCTCTGGCGAGGATGTATGCACGTGTAGGATTACCGAACTCAGGTTCATTGGTGGCCAAAATATCGTGTTTGTTCTCGCTGGATGCATTCGCAGGAGGACTCGTTTTGCAGTCCATTCTTGTGTACTGGTTCCATATCCGCTATGGGCTTCGTCCCCAGACGCTGGGGATCATCCTCTTCTTTGTGAACTTGATCGCGGCTGGATCATCTCTGGCAGCCGTCCCGCTTTCCAAGCGGTTTGGACTTGTGAACACGATGGTCTTCACGCACCTGCCGTCGCACGTGCTTCTTGTCATGGTTCCCCTCATGCCCAATGTCGAGTCTGCGGTTTCTGTCTTACTGCTGCGGTTCACGATAAGCCAGATGGATGTTCCAACGCGCCAAAGCTATGTTGCAGCCGTGGTGGATCCTACCGAACGTTCAGCTGCCGCAGGAATGAACACGCTGGCCCGTTCGCTCGGTTCTGCAGTCGGTCCTCTTGTGGCCGGCTGGATGATGCAAGATCCGTCGAGCGTGTGGTTTGACATCCCGTTCTTTCTCGCCGCAGTTCTTAAGACGATCTATGATTTGCTGTTGCGGAGAAGTTTTCTGTCCGTCAAGGCTGTGGAAGAGCGCGTTCCAGACGGGCGCAGAGAAATGATGGAGGAAATCGCTCTGGAAATCGACCAAGACGAGAACGACTCGCTCTTTGAAAAGGGTTAAACCTGCCGACTTTGTGTGTGTGTGTGTGTGTGTGTTCTGTTCATTCTTCTGGTACCTTCTTCCTCTGCGCTTGCCGCTGTTGTGGTAGTTGCTGTTTACTGTTTGGAACGAATGAGAGAGAAGAATTCTTGGCGTGTTCGTGGATCGGATTGGAACACTCCGAGTACCGCTGACGTGACGGTGGAAGCACCCTTTGACTGCACCCCTCTCGAACACATACACATGTGCTGCGCCTCGATGACAACCGCAACACCCTGTGGGTTCAGCGCACTGTGAATTGCATTGGCGATTTCTCGTGTCAGCCGCTCCTGAAGTTGCAATCGGCGTGCATACGCCTCTGCTACACGCGCCAGCTTGGACAGCCCGAGAACTCTATCTTGCGGAATATACCCAATATGGGCCTTCCCGAAAAACGGAACCAAATGATGCTCACACATGGAGTAGATTTCAATGTCGCGAACAATCACCATTTCATTATGGTTGTCATTGAACACTGCGCCGTTGATAATGTCCGGAACGTCCTCTTGATACCCTTTTGTGAAGAATGCCATTGCCTTTGCAGCACGCATCGGAGTCTTCAGCAGTCCTTCTCGTGTTGGATCCTCACCCATGCACTCTATAATCGTCCGATACGCAGCGGCCATTCGCTCAATGCGCTCATCACCATTAAGCTTCGACACAGCACTCGTCGATCCCTGCTGCTCGTCATCTTCCACTGGAAAGTTTCTACTGCTCATTCTTTTCTAATTATCGTGTATTGTGCAAACAAACAAACAAACATAAAAAAAAGACAGAACGACAGAACGACAGAAAGACAGAACGACAGAACGACAGAAAGACAGAAAATTATTATTATTAATAATAATAGCAAGAATTCAACCACAAAAAACGAAACAGAGCGAAATCACTCAATCGGACAGAGCATCGGGGAAAACCGGAAGGAGGGTTGTATGCAAACTACAAGCGTTGTCAACCAACCATTCGAAACGACAGGAAAAACAAATTGTCAGACCTGTCTGGCTGGCGACGGGGATCCAAAGAGCCGTAGGACTGCCTGAAAGATATTTTCGCCTCGGAGCAGCAATTCCGAGGTCAGGAAGTAGACTGCTAGTCGGATGTGGCGATACTTGGTCATATCAAACGACTCGGGAAGCACTGGCACAAAAGAACAAGCAGCGGACGATGGGGGAGGATGAGAGAACATGGCCCTCAGAGTCTGCTTGACAAAATCGTCCAAAGACGGACGCGCCGCCGAGCTTGCATGCGAGTACGACGACCAAAAAGAAAACGGAGGAGACACCACATCGGGTACGCACACAAACACAGACCCCGTTGTGATGTCCATGACAAGCCCGCCGTTGATGTCCTGCACTTCGAATACCCAGTATCGCAGCGCATGTCTCAATCGTTCTTCCCTGTCTGCGATTTTCTCAAGCTTTTCATATATTCGCGGAACTCGCTGGATGTATGGATGCAAGTCTTCCGCAGCTTCGTAGTCGTCGGCATCCGGCTGATGAACACCTGACGCTACATACCCTCTGAAAGGCGTCAGCATCAGCCACATGCACAATCGAGATAGAAATGCAAATGAAAAAGACGCCGAGTTCAAATACGGTCTGACCTTCGCTTCAGAAATCAGCTTTGAATTCAGACCGCGAATGCCATTGCGTTGCGCAACACGCAGCACAAACGGAAGCAGCAACTGTCCAGCCGTTGCGGAAGATGGGGGTGGCACATCCTCAGTCGACGGACTGAGGAACGGGTAGACTTGATCGAAAAGGTCCACATAGCTTATCTTTGAGCCGACCTCGTTCCACGATCTCCACAGGGCAGATGGACAGGACTCCTCGACGAACCTTCCGCTTGTCTCAGAAAATATGCATCCGTCTTGCAGGCCGAAAATCAGCTGCAAATCCTCTTCTCCTCCTCGATGTGCGGACATTGCGTAATATCGGTTTCCCTGATGACCGCCATCTTCTCGGACGCGCACCGATTGCGAGAACGAGGGCGACACATTCATGATGCAGCCCATCCAAAAGAAGGCTGCCGCACATTCCAAAAGCACAGTCTTTGAAAACCAGTCCACATCCGCAGTTGTGGTAGTCATTAATACATTGCACCATTTTTGAAAGGTAATGCCAGCTTGGGTCATCGTGTGCAGCGGATTCCTTTCGAAATGGGTCCACACTTGCAGACGCGGATGGCTCGGTTTCATCTCATACTGACGGTCTTCGAGCGAAGGTTCCTGATCTCCAGCTTCCTCTGAATTCTCATTCAAGGAAGAAAAATCTTCCCAGAAGGACCCGTAGCGGTCCGCAAACGGCCCCGTCATCAGCAAGTCCTTCCACACATTCTCGGGACACTGACCTTCTTGAAACAACGCCCTGAATGAAGTCGACAGACACATCAGGCGCGGGAGATGATCAAGTCCAAGATACAGCGCAATGCGAAACACCGATCCCAGAGGCAGAGTCTGCATCTCCTGCCGGTTTACGGTCTGTGAAAACCGTCACTGCGGAAAACGAAAGCGTCGGACAGCAAACTCGGAAAGCATCTCAGTTGCTGACTTGGACGGGGGCCGCTGCGGGAGAGGAGGAGAGGGAGAGAAGAGAGAGGGCAGGGGGGAAAAGATGCGGACGCAACTTAAGGTCAGCGTACAGTCAGTAAGATTGAGAGAAGATTTTGCGCGCCAGCTGCAGCTCCGCGAAGAATTTGGATTTTTTCGATTCTTCGAGGTGGGGGACTTCCGCAGGAGAAACAAGAACAGCAGTAGTCACCGCAGTAGCGGCGGCGGCGTCAATGTCAAGGGAGTGCGACTGCGAGTGCGAATGCGAGTCCACGAGATACTCTTCCACAGAGTCCTTGACGATGAACCGATACACAAAGGTCCGGTTCACCTGTCCGATCCGATGAACCCTCGCCACAGCTTGTGCCTCGACCGCGGAGTGTAGAGACGGCTCGACCAGGATCACGTGTGACGCAACGGTTAAATTCAAGCCATTAGCTCCTCGATCGAACGACATGAGAAGTACGTTGCTGTTCGGGTCCGTCTTGAACTTGCAAAGCGTCTGCGCCATTTTCTTTGCCGTCCCGTTTAGCTTCAGGTAACCGATATGATTGAGCGCCAGTGATGCCCCAATAACGTCCAGCACTTCCGCCCACTGAGAAAACACTAGGATCTTCGGTGCCTGTGGCGCATCAACGGGATGCGATGGCCGACTGTCTGACAGGAGGCTTCCGACGAAGGATGTGATTGTCGTGATTTTCGTTCCGTAGTCTCCGTTCCACGTCGAAGATATTGTCTGCATTGCGAGGTCGGGACGAACCACTGAATGAGAGGTCACTTCCTTGCTGCTTTCCTCCGCGTTCAACACCTTGATTTCTCCCGAGTCGCAATTTGAGCGACACGTAGGACAAGAAACAGACCGAGACCGCTGCTGAGACATATGGGACTGCAGGCACGGTTTGCAGAAGGAGTGTCCGCACGGGAGAATAGAGATCACCCGGGCAATCAAGTCCAAGCAGATTGGGCAATTGCCGAGTTCAGATCGATAGTTTCGAGCGACATGCTTGAGATACAATACTTTTGCTTTCTTCTGGTGTGCTTCGGTGATCGCTGATTCTCGCATACTGGAATACACCGACAGTTTGGCGTACACTTCCTCCCTCCTTACAAAGCGGTGCTTCTCAGCTTCCTTCGGACCGTCGGATTTGTCCTTCTTCTTTGCAGTCTTCCCAGAAAATTTGTCCTCCCAGAGATCCAGTCTCATAGTGCAGCAACGCAGCTCATTAAGAAGCGACAGAGACTCGTAGGAAACGTTCCAATACGCAAGCATGCGATCGCTCTCCTGCACAAGGGTGTCAAACAACGGAAACACATCTCCACGAAGGAAGTTTAAAAGACGAGAAAGGAGGGGTCTTTCTCCATACAATTCCCACACGTTGTTCAAATGGAAGCGAAGATTCAATGACTGCACTTCTTCAGATTCAGCGCTCTTCTTCGCTCTTGACGACTTCACAGTGGTTTCCGTACTCAGGCTCTTCCGATACGCCATCAGCAGTTTATCGCACTCGCAATGCACGCATAGCGGTCCGCTAACGTGATTTCCTTGGCACCTGCTGCAGTTTCCAAGAAGCAGAACGTCTGCGTCTCCAGGAGACTGCGGCAAGGCATTTAGCTTGTTTGCGATGCTCAATCGTAGATCCAGCAGTCTTGCAAAGTTCGTTTGCACGTAGAAGAGGAACCCTCGTAAGTCCCGAAAGGGCGCCCGCATGTCTGTGGCAACGAGAGAGAACCCAGCATCGGCTGGCGTATCGGACAGCGAGCGGACAATATCGGTGCCGACAAGAAGCAGGGAAGCAACCTTCTCCGAAATTTCCTCGAATGCTCGAGTATCGTGGCGATAGGATGCAAAAGAACTGGTGATTTCCGCCATACAGGAGTTTCGATACGAAGACACCAGACATTCGTACTCGTGCTGCACACTGTTCTCTGTCAACAGCGGATGCAAATGGCTGCCCTGGTGCATCATCAGGCACTGCTGCAGATTGAACAACGCGTGTGCTCGCTGAAATAAATCAACCTCAAAGATACCATCGAAGACCTTGATCAGCTCTCGGACATGTGCGTATCCATCAATGGCTGCAAGAAGAAGCCCGTTACCACCACCATCGTCCCCTCCAACACCCTCGGGATCGGCACCCGTTCGGATGCCATGCTGATGCTGGAGAATCCTCAAGGCAGCAGTACCATTGATTGCCAATACTGCTTCTCGGAGTGCTTCTTCGCCCTCCGAGATTTCTTGCGCCGTCATCACTTTCAGAAGCTCTTCCATGGTCAAAAAATTGTTTTTGATTCCTTGGGAAATTGGTACGGATACAGACTTGAAGTTTGTTGGCTTCCGAGACTGGGATAGTACTTCCGACGAAGGCCGAATACCATGCGTTCCCACCTGCGGATGGCAGCAAGCCTGTCTGAGACGGAGCAGAGGATCTAGAAGCTTGGATTTTCGACTTGACGGAATCTTGTCAATTGATGACGCACTCATGAATCCGCTGGTAGATATTGCATCATGGCCGAAGAATCGACGAAAGGACTCGATGAACTCGTCTTTGCATTTGTCAAGTTGTCGAGCATAAAAGTGCCTTTCAATGTCGGAGAGTGTCAAGCGTCGCGTCTGAAGAGATTGCGCAGGAATTCCAAGATCATCGTTGAGCAAGTGCTTCACAGATCTGCGCATGAAAGTCGGCACCGCAGAATATAACCAAAGAAGCAAAAATGAAGCGCGGACAGATTGCCGAGTGACCTCGCGAACAATGGCTCCAAACCGCTCCGCGGCAGGCAGATCATGTGGAAGCAGAAACTTCATAATTCCACACAAATCCCCGAGTCCCTTCTGAAGAGGTGTTCCCGAAACGCACCATCGAAAGGTTGCAGAAATCCTTGACGCCATCTTGGCAATCAGTGTCGACGGCGAGTCCACCATCTGTGCCTCATCAAGACACAGTCTGTGCCATTTAATTCTCAACAGCGGGCTGATCACATTGTCGAATCTCCGAAACGACTCTTGGCATGCAGATCGCGTCTGTCGCGGTTCATTTTCAGAAACGCTGTGGTGCACATCCTTCTTCAGAACATCATATGTACAAAAAACAAAATCGTGGTCCGCGAGATGATACCGGTCCTTGAATGGCAAAGCTTGTGCGCCTTCATAGACGCAGTATGAGACTCCAAGACCGTCAGCGACATGCAAGGCTACTTCATCGAGCCATTGATGGAGGATAGCAGCAGGGGCTACGATTAGTGTCGCTCTGGAAGGGAGAACATCAGAGCATACCTTCTGTTCGCAATATGGACATAATGCAGGGGCATAAGGCCCTGTGGTCATGCAATGACCATGTAATACCCGCGGACATTGAGCGCATTTCACAAATGCGCTTCCTTCGATTGGACGATCGAATGTGGCACGCTGGAAGGCTCCACAGATGCACGCCAACTGAGGTGTCGGTCGTGTTTCCGTGCTGTCCAGTTCGTCGTCCACGACAGAAGAAAACACTCGTGTGGAAAACCGAGGAGATGCTTCCATTTTGTGCAAAAGGGAACCAAGAATGACGCATATTGTCTTCCCCGTCCCCATCTCATCCGCAAGAATTCCAGTCTGGACAGCAGAAACCGACTCGGAAACAGATTCTGCGGGGGAATACAAGTACCCAGAGCACACGTGAATGAAGAACGTTCGATTCTTCAAACACGAACAATCCACAAAAAAAGACAAGGAGTCAGCTCGTGGTTGCTTTTCCATTTCGCAAAACCAAGAAATGGACCTCTTTTGGTGCTTCCTTAGAACCAGTTCTTTCACAAGAGATGAAGAGTCCTCCGCCATCACTGGTTCATATTTCAGCGACTGCACGGCGGCCTCGTGATACAACTTATCGACCCACTCGTCACTGCTTCCAGTATCCGAAAGGCCGAGGTTGTGCTGAAAATGAGGACGGAAAACCTCCTCAAAGAACTTGGAGCACGACCAAACACAGTACACGGTGATAAAGTCAATTCCGGTGGGCGGACTCGTTCGCAGAAATCCAACGTCGATCTGTTCGTCATTTTCTCGAATCAAGGAGAGCTTCGCTCCAACAACCAGATCGAACAGCAACCGCACAGCATCTCTATCTTCGGCAGAAACGCTCTTCCTTGATTTGATGCAAAGTTTGCTATTCTTCAGCCGGAACAATGGAAAGCAGAGCCGCGCAATGTGAATCCACGGCGTGTTCGAGTGAGTATCTATTACTGAAAGTTCTGGATGGGTTTCCCATACGAACGGAGGCCGTCTTCTCTTCACCCTGCTTTGCAGAGCAACGCTTCCAACACCATCTACAACTATGGCCGTTGTCCGATGTGCATTATGTTCTTCTGGTCCATCCTCCATGTTTTCACGCTCTCCCATAACGTCATCGAGTTCGTCATTGTCATCGAGTTCGTCATTGTCATCGAGTTCGTCTTCTATGCCTTCAACCCATGTAGACGGTCCTGAGACCAGGACTTCTTCTTCTGCTTCACGGACTCGTTTGCAAGCTGTTGCCTTGGTGCGCGGCATTCTTTGTCGAACTGAAACAAGGCGTCTGACAAACTCGTTCGTCCAAAAAAAAAAAAGAAGAATAATAATAATAATAAAATCAGTGAAACCCCAAACAAACGATAAGAACGATACGTCCCTTGCTCTGAGCGTTTGCGGGTGATTTTCCCCGTCAACAAAAAACCCAGCAAAACCAAGAACGAGTGTTGCGACTCATCTCGATGCTTTAAAACTCGTGTGGAGCGAGAATGGACCTCAAGTCACTTGCCTTCTGGTTTTTCACCGACATCAAATCCGCACAGTCCAACTTTTAACAGTTTATTATTATTATCGTGGTTTCCTTTTTGGCAGGCTCCAAAGACCGCATCGTCGGAAGAAGCACCAGCAGAGCGACCAGAAGCAGAAGTAGGGAACGAGTGCAGGAGTTAACATTGAGAAAAGGAGAATTTTAATTAAAAATAAATAGAAATATCCAACAGCAAAAGTTGGAGCATCTCTTAAAAACGGGATGTGGGCTGCTTATTCGCGCAGGACGATAGGGTGGTGAAGGATCACTTGCATGCCAGCGGCCGGCAGATGTTTTCGTGCAGATTTTACGCTGAGCCGTGTTTTTCGGACCATTCCTTGTACTTCTTCAAGCTTTCTTGAGAGACTGTGGAGTTCACGCGGGATCGAGCTTCGTCGAGATCCTCTACCGTTACTGGATACTCTTTGAGGCGCTCCTTTGGAAACGAGCGCACTTGATCGGGCGTCAGTCCGCGGATGGCTCTGCGGAACGGCAGCATGCACGCATCGCGGCACAGAGTGGAGATGTCGGAGCCGGAGTAGCCTTCGCATCTGGCAGCAATCGCCTTCAGGTCGACCGACGGGTGGAGGTTTTCACTTCGAAGATTGATTCGGAACAGATCCTCGCGTGCTTCTTGGTCGGGAAGCGGAATGTAGATTCGCTTTTCGAGTCGACGAATCAGCGCCTCGTCGAGGTCCCAGGGATAGTTCGTTGCCGCAAGAACCATGACCATCTTGGAGCCGGATTGCTCCTCCCCTTCTCCACTATCCTTCGCTGGGGCGGACGGAGCAGACTGGATTCCGTTAATTTCCGTCAGCATCATATTTTTCATCCTGCGAGACGCCTCGTGCTCACCCTCTGATCCGCGCTTTGCAAAAATACCATCAATTTCATCGAAAAAGATGCATGATGGTGCGTAGTACCGCGCCATTTGGAACAGCAAACGAACCATCTTTTCAGATTCTCCACGATACTTGGATTCCATCGTCGCAAGGGACACGTTGAAGAACGTGATCCCACACTCTGTGGCGACAGCCTTGGCAAGCAGCGTCTTTCCAGTGCCTGGCGGTCCGTACATCAGCACACCCGACCATGGCTTTCGCATGCCTTGGAACAACTCTGGGGCCCACAAAGGATAGACAACAGCCTCCTCCATGAGCATCTTTGCTTCTCTCAGACCCCCAATATCCGCCCACCGAACGTTGCACGCAGTCTCTAAAATGTCATGCTCAATCATCTCTGCCATGTCCTTTTCCGCAGCAGTACAAGGAAAAGTGCCCTTCTTTCGCGCACCCACTTCCGCACCACCGTCTGGCTCCGGCTCCGGTTCTGCAACGGGCTTTGCGGCGCCTCTTGCACCGCCTCTTGTATGTGCCCCAGAGCCGCTACTGTTCGAACCGGGATTCCTTCCCGATATCCCATTGAGCCTCCCATAGCCCGCGGCCACGTTTCGAGCTGCATTTGACTGAGGGGCTGCTGCTGCTGCGGGTGGTGGTGCAGTCTTTTGTGGAGTCGATGCTTTGTTCTTTGAAGCAGCTGCAGCAGTCGGTCGAGCCCACGATGGCGCAGCCGCAGTGTCGCGATCGCGAGAATTGTCTCTTCCTGGCGGACCGCGGGCGTTGCTTTGCGCACCGCGATATCCGTAAGACGGTGCATTACGAGGCTCTGCTGTCGGAGGAGGCCACACATCAGGGTCATTTTCGAGGTACGTACTCCCGGATGATGGTAGCTGCTGCTGCTGTGGAGTAGACGGTGCGTTTCGGTGGTAGCCCGACTCCTTTTGCACCTGATAGCCGGAATCTTTGTGGGAGCCAGGAACCATCTTCAAGCAGAGCAATTGCTGCTGCATTTCGCGGACGAGATTGGACTCGGAGGCCAGATCATCCTTTACTCGCATCCACTTGGATTTCACACTTGGATCGATTTGAGATTTGATGAATCTAAAAAACCACAAAAACCATCGAATTAACAATCACCGTCCACACATTTTCATATTCCCGGGGGGAGAAAATGGATGCAATTAACATTCAACAAAAGCAAAAACAAGACGACATACGACGAAATCTGCTGCATGGCGCCGTCGAAATATACAAGAGATGTGCCATAGTTGCCAAGAAGAGCGTGCTCTCGGGACATTTTTACCGTGTCGAGCAGTCCAGCAAGCAGTCCACTCATGATGGGCGATGTTCGCACGGATGAAAAAGTCGACGAGAAAAAAAACCAAACTTATTTGAAACAGAAATTCAACACGATAGTTTAAAGAAAAGAAAGAAAAAAAGAAAAGAAAAACGGAAAAGAAAAAGACGAAACGGGGGAAATTGCTTTATTATCTTTTGACAAAGCCTTCCGCCTTCGGAATTCCCGGTTTTTTTTTGCGGTCCGGTTAAAATCAAATAAAACAACACAAATCTCCGCTTCTTCCCACCAACCCCGATTTTTTTTTTTGCAGTTTCATTTGCTCTTATTTCATTTTATTTCGTGATTTGTCACCTCTGCAATGGTACCAAGCAGTGCATCGCAGACGATTGAAAAAAAAAACAATAATAAAAATGAAAACGACGATAACACAAGTTTCAACTACGAATTTTCTTTCTTTTTAATGACAGAGAGGAGGAAAAAAAGATGAATAAATAAAAGAGTTACGGCGGCAAGGACTGGTTTTCGGCTTGCATTCGCTGCATCATTCGCGTGAGTTCATCCAGCTGCGATGGATCCAACCAACGCATTGCAGTTTGCAGCAAGAGATTTCGTTGATCAAATCTGTGGTTAAGCCGATCCAGTTCTTTTTGCAGCTGTTCGTTTCGCTTGACGGTCTCATCCACGATGCGGGACTGTTCCTGAAGCCGCTCCTGCAATCTTCCTCGTTCCTGCGCAGCTTGCTTGTGTGCTCTGTCAAGATCAGATTCTCGGACAATTAGCAAATGATTTTTTTCTTCCAATTCCACCTCGGCTCTCGACAGCCTCTGAATCTTTTCTTCCAAAAGCTCCTCTAGTCTCCTCACGTCCGTTTGCAGTCCGCTGATGGTTCGTTCAAACGACGACACTGCTTGGGACGCAACGGGCTCCAGCATGGAAGCCTGGGTCTTCGAAAGTCGTTTTTCCAATTGTCGGCGATACGCGAGCTCCATCTCCAAGTCCGCCGCTAGATTCTGTGCTCTTCTGCGCCACTCAAGGACTTGCTGCTGCGACTGCTGGAGCTTCTCGTCTTTTTCAGTCAACAACATTCGAGAATCGTACGAAAACCGCAACGCGTCCTCGATGACGTTGTACGGAATTGACGAACGCCCATCCTCTTGACGAATCATGAAGTCCTTTTCGCTCAAAATAATAGTAGTGATCGCTTTTCTCTCTTTTGCTGTGTATTTCTCTCTCTCTCTCTCTCTCTCTCTCTCTCTCTCTTTGGAGAAATCGGGAAATAGTGAAGTCGGGAATTTTCGGGGAACAAATATTGGGTGAGAACAGTTTTCCTTCCCATTCCATTCGAGGTGTCACTTGAGACCATTACTCCGTCATTTTTTTCTCCCTTCAGTGTCATTGTCATTGTCATTCCCGCCCCTGTTCGCGCCAAAAAAGCCTTTCAGAAAAACAAAGGATGCACCTGTCAGAACGCTGACATTTCCCCCTCCCTCCAACACATTTCCCTGATCTGCATTCTGCACACCCCTTTTGAAATCACAATTGCATGTACTTTTTCTCCTTTTCTTATTGAAAAAAAAAGAAAAGAAAAAAGGAAACACCTAGCAGTTCTTGTAATCTTTTCCAGCTCTGTTGTTGCTGTATCGTCTGTCAACATGGCGACATCTGAAATACTTTCCGAGAATGAAATCAAAAGGAGTTTCTCAGATTTCCTCGAGCATAATTTTGGAGGCCGTCTGTACTCCGACGACGTACGCAAGCTCGTTGAACAACTGCAGGCCCGTTTGGTTCTGAATGTCAATGATCTGCGCGATTTCAACCCTGATTTTGCACGTCGAGTGCTGTCCTCTCCTGCAGATTATGTGCCGGTTTTAGAAACTGCGCTACAGGAAAACCTTGCTCTCTTTGAAGCTGGATATTTTGAAGCGAATCCGCACTTGGAGGCACGCATTGGATTCTCTGGAGATTTTGGTGCGCAGCACGTGACGCCCCGCGGGCTCTCTGCCACGTTTCTAGGACAAGTCGTTTGTGTCGATGGCATTGTTACGAAGTGTTCTGTCGTTCGTCCCAAGGTGTCGCGTTCGGTGCACTACTGTCCGGCAACGAAGAATTTCACAACCCAGGTGTATCGAGATGCGACGTCCCTTCGCGGCTTGCCCACAAGCTCCATCTATCCGACAAGAGACGAGTCTGGAAATCCGCTTGTCACGGAATTCGGGCTTTCCACATACCGCGACACGCAGTCTCTTTCCATTCAAGAAATGCCAGAAGCTGCACCTGCCGGACAGCTGCCCCGCTCCGTGGACTGCCTGGTTGAAGGAGATCTCGTCGATCGCGTTAAGCCGGGCGACCGTGTGCGATTGTTTGGTATTTATCGTGCGCTGTCCGGTGGCCGTGTCACCGGTAATGTGTCTGGAGTGTTCCGCACTGTTTTGATGATCAGTCATATTTCATATCTTGGAAAGCAAGCGATTGCGCCCCACATGACAGAGCGGGACATTGAGCGCATTCGTCGTTTGGCAGACCCTGCACAGTCTGGAAAGTCTGGCCCCGAAGTTGTGCAGTATCTTGCAAAGAGTGTTGCGCCGTCGATTTATGGCCATGAGGCGATCAAGCGCGCTCTCTTGCTTGTGCTTGTTGGGGGAATTGAAAAGAATTTGGCAAATGGCACGCATCTTCGTGGCGATGTAAATATTCTAATGGTCGGAGATCCCTCCACAGCAAAGTCGCAGCTGTTACGATTTGTCCTGACCGTTGCCCCCCTCGCGATTTCCACCACCGGTCGCGGTTCATCTGGAGTGGGTCTGACTGCGGCGGTCGTCACCGACGCGGACACTGGCGATCGCCAACTACAGGCTGGTGCCATGGTGCTCGCCGACCGGGGAGTTGTGTGTATTGACGAGTTTGACAAGATGAGCGACAGCGATCGAGTTGCTATGCACGAGGTCATGGAACAGCAGACAGTGACGATTGCAAAGGCTGGCGTCCATACAAGCTTGAATGCACGGTGCTCGGTCATTGCAGCTGCCAATCCTGTGTACGGAAATTATGACGTTTCCCGACGGCCCATGGAAAACATCGGGCTTCCAGATTCGCTGCTTTCTCGTTTCGATTTGTTGTATGTGGTGCTTGATGCGTTGTCTGCCGAGCAAGATCGCATGATTGCGGAGCATGTACTGCGCTTGCATCGGTACCGAGCCGTCGGAGACACAGGCGATGCACTGATGACTTCCTCATCGGACCGGACGCATGGCGTCGTCGATGAAGCACTCACAACCATGGGTGAAGGGAACGAGCGAGATGCAGACCGTGACGATGCCCTGGATCAAGATGACGACGGCGATGACGATGGCAACGCCAGTGACAGTGATATGTATCAGAAGTACCATCCACTGCTGCATCGCGAACGCGGTCTTCTATCGCTCTCATTTCTCAAAAAGTACATCTACTATGCGAAGACCCGCATGTCTCCTGCGTTGACGGATGAAGCTCGTGATGTCATTGTGACCGCATACTCGGATTTGAGGACAGAGGCGCACGGCGACAAGAACACGTTGCCGATCACGCCGCGGTCTTTGGAGACGCTGATCCGTCTCTCGACGGCACATGCGAAGCTGCGACTGTCGCTGGTGGTGTCGAAGGAGGATGCGATGGAGGCTGTGAAGATTTTGAAGAATGCGCTGTACCAAGAAAACCTTACTGCTGGGTTGAAGAAGAAGCGGGAGCGCGAGCAAGAAATCGCGAATGCCGGCAGTGATATTGATTCGGAAGTCGAGGAGGAAGGCATTGCCAAGCCTAAGCAAAGATCGCTGGTCGATTCCGCACGAAAGGAAAGACCGAAGAGAAAGACTGCTGTCCAAAAGGTCGTGGACGACGTGAACTCCGACGAAGAAGGTTCCGACGATCCTTTCAAGTTTGACGATTCTGCGGACAAGGGGGCAGCTCCAAAGCCTGCCAAGAAAGCAAAACCAGCGTCGCAGCCGCCAAAAGCAGCCGCCTCGCCGTCTGTGGATTCTGTATCCGCAACTGTCAGGAGTGGACAGTTCCGCACGACGCTGGCCAATATGCTTCACATGTCCGCTTCTGAGAGTGTCAGCTTACAGGAAGTGATTGCCAAGTTCCATGGAGTGTTTTCAAAAGATGAGATTCTGATGATGATCGAGGACCTCTCAAGGGAGAACAAAGTCTTTTTCCACGCCGAATCTGGGCAGATTCACACGGTATGATGCAGATGGGTTCCGCTCGGCGTTCTTTTCTTTCCCCGCTTTTCTCTTCATGCCTCTTTTGTTGTTCATCCCGGTGATTCAGCAAGAGGATGAATATTTAAGAATGATCGCTTGTATATGTTATTCCTGGAGGTAGTCAATGTGCTCGTTTGTATGTCACTGCACTTTTTGTGGAGACGTGTATGTATGTTTGTTGTATGCTGTGTTTGTATGATTTTGGAATTTGGATGAAGAGAAATTGCAATAGAAAAAAAGAAAAACCCACATTCAGAAAAATGCACTTCTTTGGTTTCTTGTTTCGACAGACGTCCACAGCACACCCAACCCCATTGTCCCAACATTCGAATACGTCTACATTATACGCTGAATATGCATGTCTACGAATAGACATGCATATTCAATCTTGCATCCCGTTGCCGGGAAGAGGATAGACCCCAACACGCCTCACGGCGTTCTTCAGATAGATGTTCTGCGCTCCGTTCCCAATCTCGGTCAATCGGTGAGCTACACGCGGGACATGCAAACACTTTACTTCCGCCGCTCGCGATACTCGGTCGCCTTATGGAACAAACGCTGCAAAAAGAACGAATGATAGAATAGATGGCTATGGATGCTGCGTTAAAGAGTGTCGAAAATGCGGAGCCTGTGTCACCGGCTGAATTTTGGCCGAGCGTGCGTAAGCACGGATTCCTGTGGAACAAACGTGCTAGTGTCGGCTGGTATTGACCGTCTCTGTTTATGGATGTTTCCGTATGCATGCCAATGGCGTGTTATTATTCAACGGTGCCACAACCCAAAAACAACATCGTTTTTTTTTGTTTACCACCGAGAATCCGTTTTCCATCTGGAAGTAAAATACGAATTGTCCTTTTGATGTCTTGGTGAACTGGACACTAATGTCGAAAGTGCTTCTTCATCCGCTTGCATTGATCAACATTGCTGATCACTTCACTCGACAGAAAGTGCGAAGTGTGCCTGAATCGGACAGATCGATTCCTTTGTGTGTCGGTGTGTTGTTTGGTTCGCAGACACCGGGAACCGACTCTGGAGATCTCTCTGTGATTGAAATTCACACGTCTTTTGAGATTGTGGCAGAGATGCGCGATGGTGTGTGCCAAATCGATTCTCAGTATTTATGCATGAAGCGCGACCAGTATCTCCAAATATTCCCAAAATACGAAGTCGTGGGATGGTACAGCACACACACGGATGTTGTGAAGTCGCAGGCCATATATGACCAATTCGTCAGTGATTCCATTGCGGAGACTCCGCTCTCGCTGCTGCTGGATCCTACGTTTTCGTTTGAGGGATCCGCGGTGTCACGGGCGTCCTCCTCGTTGCCGCTGTTCATTTTTGAGCCGAAGGTGTCCGGCTCCAATCCATCGGCACCAACACCAGCAATAGCACCCGGACGAGTCGACTTTGGGGCTTCTGTGCCGTACTCGATTGTATCGGGAGATGCTGAACGAGTTGGTGTGGAGCATATATCGGCTGCGGGCGGTGCAGAACGAACAAGGGGGACAAAGTCACAAGTAGTGTCCGCGCTCGCGAAGTTTCGTGCTTCGTTTCGCATATTACAGGATCGAGTGCAAGCGATTGTCAGTTTTCTGTCATGCTCCGTTTCGGGTTCTCGCAGCGTGTCGGAGAAGGAGACCCACGCTTGGATGGCGTCCAATGCGAGTCTGTTGCGGCGCTGTTCGCTTTTGGCACACCAAATGCATTCTATGGGTGGCAGCGCGTTTGACGAAGATTTCTCGGCAGAAGTTAGCAGCGTGCTCCTGGAAGTTCTTTGCGCATCCATGACCCATGCAGTGGTTCATGTTGACAGCTTTTTGAAAAGAGCCGTGACTTCGTCGTTGGATGTTTCTCAGCAAAAACAGGGGGCTATCGATGACGATATCCAGGAAATGCTAGATTAGTCTGCCTGTGGAATTAAAACAAACAAACACACATTCCAAAAAAACAATAAATAATAATAATAATAATAATAATAATAATAATAATAATAATAACAATAACAGCAAGAGTAATAGTAATAATGATAATCGTCATTGTATCAGATTTGTTGTCAACTGGGTTGCAGAGTGTTCGTCTGCTTTCTCCTCTTTGAAGGGATGGCATCCGCCACGACGGATGCTGATGCACCGTGCTCGTCAGACGATGTCGCACTCGCACTCGACTGCAGCAACTCCGTACGCAGAGCCGCGAGCTTGCGTCTTGCAGCCATTTCAGGATCATACGAACTACGCACCCGGTCTTTGACGGCATCCTCGGAAACCAACGGATATAGATCGTGATGAGAGAGCGCCGATGGCAAGGTTGCAACGGAATGCACGTCCGATTGCACTCTGCGGCCAAAACCAGAAGACTCTGTCGCGTTGGATTCAGCTGCATGCGATGATCGTTTGGTTGTCCGAGGTGTCACTGCTCGTGAGCGCATGACGTCCTCCAAGTACGAATCGACATCCACTTTCGGAGACAACACTTTCCATCTCCTCCAGCAGGCATTATCTGAGCGGTCGACTTGCAGCCCCAGGGCGACTTTCGACGCGTTATACAGCTTTGCCACTTCTGCCCACTTTCCTGGCTTGCCAACCCGCTCCAAAATGGACATCAACAACTTGTCTTCTTCAGGCGTCCATCTTGCCGTTGCCGTTGCCGTTGCCGTTGCCGTTGCCGTTGCCGACGACGCCTGTGATTGTGACGTTGACGTGGACGCTGAATTCACACTCGTCACTTTGAGGATGTTTTCGTTTCGTTCTCGACATTGTGGATCCGTCCGCCCAGGCACAAGACGTGCAATGTCCCCCCACGCCTCACCTACACAGTGCATTGCAAGCAATAGCTTCTTGTCTTCATCAATGGTCCAAGGAGTTCGAGAAATCGACGGGTCAATGCTCTTTGTGTACCGGAAGAAACACTGCTGACTGGTGCGATACGACTGCTCGTCCATGAGATGAGACACCTCTGGCCAGTTATGTGCACCTGCCATGGAAACTGCGCTTAGCAGTTTCTGGTCATCTTCAGCACTCCACTTTGACGAAACAAACAACGGATTCAATTTCTTCTGGAATCGTGCGAGATACTCGAGAGCGGTACGCGGCGGAAAGTCGCATTCGATCAAAGGCGTGGAAGGAGGAATGCGGGAGATGTGATTCAGCAGCGAGAGAAAGTCCATGTCTGCACCGAGATACTGAACAAAAGAAGAAGAAGACACACGAATGTTGCTCAACGCACGTGCAAGAATATGCCATGCTCGCATGCCGGAGGCCGTGGCGAAATCAACAATGCGCTTATCTTCCTCTTTTGAAAAAGGAACTGCGGCACTTCCCAACAATGATTTTCTAAGAGCGCATATCAGGACGTGGTTTAAAAAATGGAACCGGCAGTCTTGCGCAGATCTTCCTATAACAGCATGCTGCGCAATCAACTCCCAGTTCACTTCCCATATACCCGGTGGGATATTCCTCAGCAACAAGTCGTTGCCAGTGTCCATCCTCGTGTTGGTGTTAGTGCTGATGCTGGTTCTGGTGCTGGATAAGTAGTACAAATGCACCCATCTTTCCAATTTCATCGTCCGAATCTCCAGAAACAAAACGTCCACCTCTGCTTTTCGCTCTGCAAATTCCCTCGGTCGCAAACTGTCGAGCACAAAGCTCATCATGGATGTCTGCCACTGATCAATCACGGCACTCAAAAGAGAATCCCTCTCTGCGTCTGTCCATAGATGCACATCAAAGTACAGCGGATGCCGCTCTAGAATTTCCTGCCATGCCAAGTCTTCCTGGGTGACGGGTGTCTGACCGAAGAATCGAGTGGTCGACGGTCGATGGGTATAGAAAGTCGGGGACGTCCAATATTCTGTTTCTCGCGATAGTGCCTCTTGCATTCGGAGATTGGAATCTGTCCCGGAGCATATCATTTCATTTCACTGTTTTGCTTATTCGACATCCCAACAGGCATCGCGTCCAGGAAGCAAAGCACAAAACAACAACAGCAGCAACAACAACAACAACAACAACAACAAAACAACCTCCCAACGAAACACCCTGCTTTCCCCATACTTTCTTTGTGCCCCAGTCTTTTCTTGGCTGTTCTGTTTCCCTCTGTAGACAAATGTAGACGCTCCTGTTTGGTCTTGCTGGAGTTGTTGTTTTTTTGGAACGGACATCTTTATGAACGGGCCCCACTCTCCAGTTCCCGGATTCTGGGTGCTTCAGACGCTTTAGTGCTGGGAAGTGGGAAAACACAATCAGAGAGTGGAAAAGGGGGAGGAGGAAAAATAAATACATAAATAAATAAATAAAGGAAGGAGAGTGCGCACACAGAAAAAGGGAATCAATGTTGGATCGACAATGTTCCGTCTAGAAGTCACCCGTATCGAATGTTTTGATACATCGAAAGGTGCACCGGGGTTTGGCGACATGGATTCTTTGGAGCGCAATCAGGACACATCACCTTCTATGCCATCGGCTTCTTTTGAAGTGTTCTTGGACATGTCTTGCGAAGGAGAGATTCCCCAAAAATTCTTCGTTGGTCTCCTTTCCCCCAACTCTTCTGTGGCGCTTCAGAGCTGTACGTTGGAATATTTTGCGTTCCGTCCGGTCACGTTCACGCTGTTCCGCGGAGCATACACGCGCGTATCATCACACACGATCTCCGACTTTCTCCTTGGGTATGACATCGGGGAGTTCAGAAAAGAAATTGTTTTTTCGTCTCGAAGGTACTCAAACCTGATCTTTAAGTTGTTTGTTCGAATCATGCCGGCCGTCACCGAATGGTCCATGTCTGTCGTCCAGGTTTCTCGAACGCGCGGAACCGGATTAGAAGCGTTCGGGCTCCAGTACTTCAGAGGCTCTCCGTCCACAGATCCATTGAAGACTTCTGTGGCGAAAACTGGCAGAATTGCCACCAGATCGGATTGCGATGTTGCATTCGGTTCCTACACATCCTCGGATGTTTCGTCGCAGCACGTGTCCCACCACGGTTCTGTAATGGGCATGGGAGCCTGCACGCTGGTATGGACAGCCCAGCGATCATGGGGTCGTCAGCGCATTGTCGGCATCTCGAAGTTTCGGCTCGAGTATGAAGATGGGCGTTTGTTTTTTCTTTTTGATTCGGAAGAAGGTGTGCAGGTCTCTGTTCCGGGAGAATGGTCCACCAGTGTTAGAATCGGAGAATATATTGTAGAGCTGCGCGTAGAGTTTCTGCGACCAAAGGTGCAGAACATGCCGCTGCTTTCGGCCGAGGGCGGATGGCAAGGGGTCAGCACCATTCCATCACGCGAGACGTCAATCAAGGTTCTCATCGATGGCTTGCAAACATTCCGCGCATATTATTCCGCATTGCGCAGGGCGACACGGTCCATCGATATTACTGCGTGGGAGATGAGTTTGTCTTTTGGTTTAGTACGGAGGAAGCCGCATAACTATGTTGGATTTCACACGACGCCGTTGTGGATTACAGTTTCGGACGTGTTGCTGGATCGTGCTTTGCATGGAGTAGATGTCCGTGTTATTGTGTGGCGACACAACATGGTGTCGTGGCTGTCGCGATGGCTGTACTTGGGGGAGGTCACGATTGAGAGAGAGTGCTCCAAGCTCCAAGACCGGGCAACGGCTCTTGGGATCCACTGCCGAATTTTCAATTCGATTAATGATGAAGTCCCCGAGTCTGCTCTTCACTGCGCCACTGCACGTTCTGTGGGCAGCATTTCGATAATGATTGATGGCAATCCCCACGGCGTGGTTTCCTGTCACCACGAAAAGCTCGTGTTGATCGATGCAGACGTGGAAGGCAGTGAAACCAGCACGGCCTTCATGGGAGGATTCGACATGACAAAAGGTCGCTTCGACCAGCCAGCCCACCAGTTGCCCGTTTCTTACTTTGCAACGCATGTCATTGGAGCCGGTGAGCCGCAGCGAAAACGATATGGCGACGCCGCCGTGCAGCCCATCTTCAAACATATTCGAATGCTATGGCATGATGTGCAAATACAGCTTCGCGGAGCCGGTGCGGTTGCGTTTCTGAGGCTGCATTTCGAGCAAAGATGGTATTTTTCGTGTGCCAGGGATGTGTACAAGACACGCCACTTCCACTTGGCAAGAAAAGACCTGGTCGAGAAGGCGGCGACATTGGCTGCAGTGCCGTCCCCAAACCCACTGATTCAGGAGCGTCCTCCGGAAATCGTTCCGGAATGTGAAATTGAAGACATTGAGGATCCCGCCGAGGACCCTGCTTCTCTTCCATGGTTTCGACCGACGTCCGTAGAGATCTCCCGAGGATGGCCACCCGTTATCGACTCGCGATCATTAGTAGACGCGTTCTCTAGAATCATTGGGTCTGCAAAGAAGTCCCTGTATGTTGAGCATCAATATCCGTTTCACAACGAGGCATTGACACACCAGCTGTGCTCGCAGCTGGCGATGAATCCAGATCTGCATGTTACGGTGGTGATGCCGGTAGTGTCGGATTTACCGACTGGGCTTCTGGGATCGTGGATCGACATGTCACAAGATGACGTGCACTCAAACCTTCGACTGGTTCATGCAGCAGCACCGGATCGCGTGGGCGTGTTCGGAATAGTCAGCTCCGCTTTTGAGCAAATGATGCATCTTACGGACCCAACATACCGCATGAAGCCTATCTATGTCCACTCCAAAGTCGTGATTGCAGATGACGATGCTGTTTTGATAGGGTCTGCGAACATGGACAATATGTCGCTGTTTCGAGCATCGGAATTGGCCGTGATGCTGGTGGATCGCGAGTTTGCGCATCATATTCGGATGCGTCTGTGGAGAGAACACTTGTCACCGCTGTCCGTTCCGGAGGAGCTGGACTCTGGTCTGCGATTGTTTCGTCAGATGGCAGAGGAAAACTTGCACCGACTGCATGTATTGCACGGCCGCATGGCACGGCCGCAGGATATTCCTCTGTATGGCAGGGTGGTTCCATTGGTGCCAGCGGACACGTTTCGGATTGTCAGAAACCTTGTGAGTCCCAGATCTTCGCGTCTCTGGATTTCAGGGCTTCTCCCACCGTCCCCTGCCATCACGGCAACCATCAGCCGCAGCGCTACCACTTCGGAGTCGGGGTTTTTCCTCCAAAGCATGCTGTGATTCGCGAAATTGGGCGAGTTCCCCATCGACTGCGGTTATATGCCGCCTTGTCGCCGATTTCGCTGTTTGTTACATCCTACCGGAAATTATTTTTTAAGGCCGACTTATCTCCGTCTGTATATTTTTATGTTTTGGGCTTTTTTTTCCCCTTCTTTTCCCCTTCCTTTCTCTTCCGTTCTTTTCCGTTCTTTTCCTTCCTTCTCCCGTCCCCCTCCCTCTTCCTCTACTTCTATGATCAGAACAATCAGTCAATCTTGAAATTCTGTTGTGCGTGCGATCGACACTTTACTTATTCAAAACCTTTTTTTGAAAAAAATATTTCGCTGGGCTCTTTGTTTTTGTTTTTCCACCCCTGCTCACAATGTCATTGTTTCAGTCTATTAAGGTTGGCGCGCTGACGCTTCCGAACCGCATTGTAATGGCACCCATGACTCGTGGCCGTGCGAATGGTGACGGAGTTCCCCACCCACGAATGGCTGTCTACTACGCGCAGCGTGCGTCCGCTGGCCTTCTGATCACCGAAGGAGTTTTCATATCACCACAGGCGGTCGGATGGGTCAATGCACCTGGTATCTACACGGATGCGCAAATCGAGGGATGGAAGTCTGTTACGAATGCAGTTCATGAAAAGAATGGGCGCATCTTTCTTCAGCTGTGGCACATGGGACGTGTTTCGCATCCCAATTTTCAGAATGGGTCGCTACCTGTCGGACCCTCAGCGATTGCTGCTGAAGGAGAGACATTTACTCCTGCCGGAAAGTGTGCCTATGTGACTCCCCACGAACTGACTGCTTCCGAAATTGCTCAAACGGTTGCCGATTTTGCTCAAGCCGCGAAGAATGCAATCGCTGCTGGGTTTGATGGAGTTGAGATTCATGGTGCCAATGGATACCTCGTGGACGAGTTCATTCGCGACGGCTCCAACAAGCGAACCGACGAATTTGGAGGTTCGATTGAAAAACGCTGGAAATTCCCTCTCCAGGTTGTCCAAGCGGTGGTGAACGCGGTTGGGGCGGAAAAGACTGCAATCCGTCTGAGCCCTGTTGGTGGATACAACACCATGTCCGATTCTGATCCGCAGGCGACGTTTACCTACGGTGTTTCTCAGTTGAACAAGTTTGGTCTTGCATTTTTGCATGTTTTGGAAGCCGGTCCTGGACACATGATGTATAACGAGAATGCACCTGTGGTCCACCCTCATTTGCGAAAAGCTTTCCAAGGTCCTTTCTTGCTGAATGGCGGACAAACAAAGGATTCTGCAGAGGCAGCGATGGCATCCGGCGCTGCAGACTTCATCTCGTTTGGTGTTCCGTTTCTGGCCAACCCAGATCTTGTAAACCGGTTGAAGAAGGGTGATGCTCTTGCAATGCCAGATTTTGCCAAATTGTATGGTGGCGATGAATCTGGATACACTGACTATCCTGCCTTGGAATGAGCTCGTGAGTACTCTTGCTCGCGGCAGCATGGGAATCACACGCTCTTAGAATGTTCCCTCCTGCCATAAAGAAGTTTTAATTCTTACTTCACATTTGCCTATTTTTATTTTTATTTTTATTTTTATTTTTAATTTTTAAAAAGAATCTGTCGAGAAATGAAGGAACTCGCTTTACGCGACGGATCCATACTGGGATCGCTTGCGACGCTTCAAGAAGCAAAACACACCCACTGCGCCTAAAACGGCAACACCTCCGCACACTCCGCCGATGATGGCAGCCTTGTTCGGACTGTCATCGGATCCTGACGACGAATCTGATCGTGGCTTGGGACGCGTGCATGGGACACTCGCATCGTCCTCGACAGGCCACGAAAATCCCGAGTCTTGCTCGGGCTGACTGAAGATGAGACTCCAGTCGCCGACTTCGGGTAAGAGAAACACGCTAGACCCATTTTCGCGCGTTCGGATCCAGAGCCGGACATTGTAGGGGTCGCTTGTGTATCCAACCGCTCGGCCAGAAGTGGTCGGGAACGTGTACCTACCGCCGAGAGAAACCCATTTGAAGTCCGGCCAGTAGCGAACGTAGAAGCAGCTTCCGAGTGGACAGCGGCCGACAACAGTCGTCAAGGCCGCGACGCTTTCGAAAGAAGAAAACTCCCCAAACACCAAAGAACTGCTTTTCGCGGCATCCAATGTTGCAGGATCCCACACTCCCGAAGTTGCATTCAGCACTGCAAACGGAACATAAGAGGCATTGTCAAACATTTCAATCGTCACCAACACTGTGTTTTTCGGATATGGCAGCACTCGTGCGGAATTTCCGATGGCAAACTCCGCTGTTGACGCAGGCAAATTATGTATCTTCCAATCCCCTGTCACGGATTCAAGCACAGCAACAGGGGCCACTGGTGCCCAAAATCCGCAGACTGCCGCGATGTTGTGGCCAATCGAAAGTGACCGAATGACTGGCTCAGAGTCAGGGCCAATACGGGAATCTGGAGCGGGAAATGCACCTGGATATAGGCTCCACGAGGCCGCGCCATTTACCCATCGCATGAATGCATACGACGTTAAATTGCTGTTTGCAGCGATTGCAAACAATGCGAACGGCTGATCCGGAAAATCCCGCGTCAGAAAATTCGTGTCGTTTCCTGCGATTGTGAGAGCACGTAACGAAACAAACGGTTCGGGCAGCGCCGGAACGTCAATCCACATTTGTAGGCGGAAATCAAATCCCAGCACAGACCGCTTTTCAAACAGGAGCTGATTCCCGGCGGTCAAGGAGAATCTGGAAGACAATCCAAAGAAACGAAGTTCTGGCAAATCGTCCAATGCAGATTCTGAAGTGAATGCCAGGTCGTATTGATCCAAGGGATTTTCGAGCATCGAAATCTTCCCAACAACTTCGGGGTCTTGGCACAGCGTTCGGAAGAGCCGAATCTGGTAGCCATCCTCCACTTTTGCAAGGCTGAGCGCCTGGAATGGATCGGATGCGCGAGCACTCGTCAATAGGATAGAAAAGATGACGAGAAAAATCCCCAGCTCCTGCGCAGTCATTCTGTTGGGCTTTTGTGACAACAGCACACAAAAAAAAAGATATATATATATATATATATATATATATAATTAATTTAAAAAAATCAACATTAATACCTAAAAACCCCCCCCACCACGTATAAACAAAAGACACGCCAGAAAGCTATCGAGTCTTTTTTTCGGGGAAATCCGCGCGAAAAATGCGCAATTCTGCCAAAATCGTGAGGGAATTCGTAGCTCTTAACGTCGCCTCATTTTTACTTTTGAGTCGCGTACTAAGCATGGTGAATGCTGACGTTGAAATGACAAAGGATCCGTTTTCCAACTTGGCGGGAAGCTGCTTCTCAAATTCTCTTATTGGTCAGAAAGTCCTGTATCATTCCTCACATATATATTTTTAAATATCCAAGTACGCCATTACGTAAGGACGAATGTCGTGGGATCGAATCATGGTAAAGAAATAGGTTACTTGGGTCAGATCATTTGAGCTCCGCACACCTTCGGAACCGCGAATCAGAGTTGCGCAGAATGCTGAGTGTCTGAGCGCTCAGGGCAATATACATTTAATAATGATAATAATAAAAATAAAAGACATCGTATGGCTGGAAAATACGGAAAACTCGCTAGTGAGAGAGTCCCAGTGTCGATCGTCGATCATTAGCCTGCTAGACGACGGTCGATTGAATGTGTGAACAGTCCTTCCGATACATTCTTCATCATTTATTGCGTGTGGCTTAGTTTTTATTTCATCGCAGCGCTGCTTTCCACTCCAGATCATGCGGGATCCTACTCTATCTGCTGATCATGGCAAATAAAACACTCTGATAACCAATTTCGGTTTGTTAATAGTTCCAGAAAAGATCGCTTGGTTGTTTGTTTGCGCAGAAGGCAAGGGGGAGTACGGTTTCATCGCAATTCATGAAAGAACACAGAATCAATATTGTGTCCAAGAAAACCGTTGCGGATAGAAGGGCGATACCGAAAGCGTGGCTTGCAGAGGTGGCACACGATGATGCCGAATTAGCAGACGGCAACAATGGTGGGATGAGACGAATCGCTGATTTTAAGCCTCCACTCAGATACGGATACGCAGCAGTGGTGCTTAACCCAAATTCTGCGAATAGTCAAGACACATTTTATCCGTCGATTGTGCCAAAAGAAATAGTGGACAGCATTTTCCTTCGCATCCGCAAGTAGACATGAGTTCTCACTGCCGTCTTGCTTCAGCATGCATGTTTGTTGATGTTCCGTCGTCAAATGTTTTCGCTTCCTTGTGTTCATCAGATGCGTCGCGTAGTTCTTCCATCAGTAATTCAGTACAAAGGCCAGGGATTTTGGGATTTTCCCGTTTCTGCATTTGTCATCTATGGCCGATTCGATCTGGCAGCGACGCCAACCAGAGAGTGATTATCTGCCAACTGCTTTAGTCCACGATCAGTTCGCAGACGCTGCAACCACGGAGCGACTCTTCCTTGAAAAGGCGATGTTGTCAACTCTGCTCTGCGGGAAAGGTGTCTGATGTGCAACCAAGACGGAAGGATTGGCATCCACTTCAAAAACTGACATTCTGTTCGGACAAGGCCGCCTTGGACACTATGCATCAGCGAGGCAAACCATTCGTTTGGACACAGATTTAAGTTTCAAAACCAGACACAGCACACGTAACACAGAGTCGCAATTGTCAGATATATGCGAACCCAGAAAGTGATCAAATGAAATCCAGCGGTCCTCGAAGTGCACGCGACGAGAGATCAGCTGTGCGAAGGTGGCTCGGCACAGCGCGCTGGATCTACAACGCAGGCCTCGTGGCCGTCCGCGAAAGAAACGCGTCTCGCTCAACATCAAGGCGCTGCCCGCACTGCTTCTCAACAGTGCTTCTGAGACTGTGCAGCAACATCCATGGCTAGCAGAGGTGCCGCCATACGACATGCGTGATATGCATGTTGCTGGGTTGCAACATTGATTATTGGGTGATCAGCGATGATTATCCGTGGTTAGTGTACAATGTGGGCGTTGAGGATGAAGACATACCATGGATCCATGCAGCAGCATTCAGCATTGGGTGGAAGTTTTGGATTGCGGAAGTGATGTGCCCGATGCTCCGGTGTGGGCAGGCTGAGATTCATGTTCATCTGCTAGGACGTGTCCTTTTCGCAGGCGCTCACATCAAAGAATTCAGGATCTTACCATGTTTCGGTGACCGACGTCGGGAAGTCCAACATTGTGTTCAAACTTCGCTCCATGAAGAAACTTAAACGGAGCCTTCGTTCCACGGAACATTTTCTGGTTTCTTCTTCTTGTGTATTACAATTTGTGATGCATCTGACTGGCCTAATACGCAATGAGGTTTGCCAAGTATCTTGCGGATCATTTTGTTCCGGAATGGAAGAGCCAGTACGTGGACTACAAAGCGTTGAAGAAACTCATCTCTAGACTCTTTGCGGAAACGTCTGGAAATGCGCCGTGGGAGTTTTCACCATCCACAGCATTCACGGACCTTCTTGACAATGACGGAGTTGAAATTCTGGATGCCACTTTCAAAGTAATTAACAGTCGAAGAAGAAACGACGTCGCTCCGGATGTCTGCGCTGCGTCTGCAATTCATCATTCCGAGTCCCGGGGGGACTTGGCACATAATTATCAAGAAAGAGTCTTTTTGGCTAGCATTTCAAAAGAGATTCAAAAGGTCTCTGCTTTCTATGAGCAACAACTTGTCACCTTGCATTCGAATATTACTGCAATGGAGGATATGTTGCTGAAGTGGCCCGGTGGAAAGCAGCGACCCAGAGAACTGGAGATGAACCTGAGGCTGGCTTGTTTGGAGTTTTATCGTAACCTAGGACTCATACGGAATTTTGCAGTGATGAATGCCACTGGATTTTTGAAAATTTCCAAGAAATATGATAAGGTGTTATGCTCGACGATCTGGCCCACCGTCAAGTCCATGCTGCGGAATACACCGTTTTTCGATCTGCAAGCGATAGATATGATATTGGATGAATTGAAGGAGTTGTACGCTGTCAATTTTGTGGGAGGAGATCTCAAAGCTGCGTCGAGGTTACTGCGGGTCTCGCCGTCATCACAAGAATCGTCCTTCCCGTCTGTCAAGGACCGTTATGCGTTGTTTCTTTCGGGTTTGTTGCTTGGTGGTATAGGCGTTCTTGTACTGGATATCATTTATGACGTCAATGCTACTTTTAATCAAGGCCTAGACTGGAAGTACAATTTTGTCTGGTTCAATGTTTACCGAGCCGTGGCATTTGTGTTCGCACAGGCAGCATCATTGGCAGTTGCATTCTATTTCTTTACTGAATTTCAGATCAATTACGTCTTTATTTTTGATTTGAATCCCCGTGATCACTTGTCCCCTTCTCGCTATTTGTACTTGTGCCTTTGTTTCGGTGCAGTGATATTCAGTTCTATGTTTGCGTACGTCAAATCTGTCTCGCATGAACAGCACGGATCCCATCTCCTTTTACCATCCTCGTATCAGCCTTTGGTTGCATGTGCTGTTTTGTTGTTCTGTTTGCTGTCTCCTTGGCCACGGTTCTTCTGGACGTCGCGCAGATGGCTTCTCTCCGCTGTTCTCCGGCTGTTGTGTTCTCCGTTTCTGACTGTTCATTTTCCTGAATTTTTCATCGCTGACCAGTTATCTTCCTTGTCATATTTTCTTGGGGATTTGCAGTACGCATTTTGCATTCGCGCTGCTGCTTCTGGATTGACTGACTCTTTGCTTGTATGCGATGGGTTGTCTGTCAGCCTAACATATCTTCTTTCTATGATTCCATCATATGTTCGGTTGATGCAGTGTTTTCGGAGATCATATGACAAGAAGAAAATCCATCCATATTTGTCCAACTCCGTGAAGTTTGTGCTGTCTTTAGCCATGCTTTCCATCGCGTTTGCGGAATCTTTTTCTTGGGGAACATCGTGGAATGCGTGGAGAACCGTCTGGATCCTGTTGAATGTATTGTCGACAGTTGTTCGTTTGTACTGGGATTTTGTTGAGGATTGGAGAATACTTCCATGGGCCGCCGTGCGTGAAAGGAATTGTTTCCGTTCGCGTTTGTTTCATCCGTCCGCTGTTCTCGTCAACATCGTTTGTCGAGTTTCTTGGGCTTTGGTGTTTTTGGTTGACTTGCGAACATTTGGGGTGTGGACGATGTTTTTGATTCTTGGTGGTTTTGAAGTGTTCAGAAAGGCAGTGTGGAACCTGGTTCGGGTAGAAAATGAGCACGTGAACAACGTTGGAAAATTTCGCGCATTCAAGGAAGTTCCGTTGCTCAGCTACACTGGAGATTCTAGCGCTCGTGATTTGTCTAATTTTGCACCCGATGCAAATACTGCGATCTGTGCCACCAATGCACACCATCAACCTCTGATCAACACGTCGTTGGATGATGTGACTGATGATTCTCCCTATCCACCACGTGAATCCTCGGACCATGCTCCATCGACGCTGATGTTTTCAAGCCTCCGAGCAATCGAAAACGAGGATAATGATGATTAGATATTAGACCAAATCTGCTTGGTGGAGTCAATTCTGAGACGTGTATTGTCTGACACCAAATTGCAGTTTAAATCCTGATCACAAATGTTCATCATCAGTTTTTTTTTTTTTGTTGTCTGGACACCAACAGTCTCACCATATCATATCGTTTTAATTCTCTCAGACTATCTGGTCTGGCATGCGCGAGTTTCCCAGTAAATGATTGCAAAAGAGACAAATCTCCAACTATCAACAGACGCTTGGGGAGCGGAGAAGATATCCGAAGATTTGATCTGGATTGTCCGATTTTCAGAACAATGATTGCAAATTTGAAATGAACTTCTTACTGTTTATGAGTCACTTCTTCTTTTCACGTTTCGTTGCTGTCCTTACCTATTTCTCCCTTCCCCAAAGAAAGAAAGAAAAAAGTGTCACCACATGGTAAAATTCGGAAAATACCTTCGCGAGGCGATACTGCAGAATGGTGAACCCTCCTGGGATCCGCAGTATGCAGATTTCAAGTACTTGAAAAAGCTCGTTAAGCGGGTGAGCAAGAAGCATCTTGGTTCCGAGGAGATGTTTGCCGATGCCGTTGATCGAGAATATCGCAAAACGAATGATCATTTCTCCCGAACCGTGAAGTCGCTGCAAATTGAGCTGGCGGCTCTGGAAAAGGAACATTCGGAAATCATCACAGCTTCGCACTCGGATTATGTGCAGTCCGAAGACGGCGTGTACAACGCTGACAAGTCAGAGAAAATTCGTGCCAAACTGCGACAAGCTGTGATGACTGCAGTTCGCATCTCCGCTTTTGGGTATATCAATCAAACTGCTCTACGAAAAGCCCTGAAGAAGCATGATAAGCAGGAAAACGCACGTTCGCTGTCTCCTTTTTGGGATCTGCAGCTCCGCAGAACAAAACTGTGTCCTCTCATTTCTCTTGAGGCCGTTTTCTGGAGAATCTCGCAGCTGTTTCAAGCCCTGAAGCGCCGATCCGTGGCGATGGAAGCCTTGCTTAAGGACCCGAGCACATCAGAAACTGGCAAGAGCAAGGCTACGGAAACAGACTTTTCCTCGTTTGAGCGCAAGAGCTTTAAGTTTTGGGTAAACCCCACGGACGTTCCAAAGCTCATTTGCAGAATAGTCGAGAATCTGCCGATATACTGTTACACGGGGTTCGATGAAACCCGAGGAACTGTTTCGCAGGAAGTCCACTCTGTGTACTTTGACAACGACCAGTTTGATTTGTACCGAACTCGAATGGCAAGAGAAGAAGGCGCGTCGTTGATTCGTATTCGCTGGTATGGCGGATCAACGCCGGCTGATCAGTGCAATACCACCTCTGCAGCAGAAATAGAAGATCTGCCGGGGAAACAAGGACAGAAACCGAGATCAAGAAAAGCCGAAAGCACTAAAGCAGGATGTCTCAAGGCCGGAAACGTAGTGTACGTCGAAGAGAAGGTGCATCACGAATCGGACATCTCGGGTCTTGAGTCTGCCAAAGAACGATTCAAATGGTCTGACACCTTGGTCGTTCCATATTTGTTGGGAGAGTCTTTAGGAGCCGAGGAGCCATCAGAAGTTTGGCGAGCGAAGAATCCAGTGTATGCGGACGTTCTCCAGAAAGCCTTGGCATTGAAAATCAAGCCAATGGTTCGAACGACGTATCTCCGCACTGCATTTCAGATACCAGGAGACAACTCTGTCCGCATCTCTCTGGATACGGGAATGAACCTGATTCGAGAGTCATGCGACATGTACGGCAATCGTGAATGGTACACCGACCCGGACTCCATTCGCGAGTCAGAAGTGTATCGGTTCCCGTACGCTATTCTCGAGGTGAAACTGGAAAAGGACTATGTCAAGAATCCTCCGGTGTGGATTGCAGAACTGATGGACGATGGCGACGTTCTGATGTCTGCCAAAGAGTCGGGCAAATTTTCAAAATACATTCACGGTGCTGCAGTTCTGTTTCCCGAGCTCGTTCCAGGATTTCCGCGATGGATTATGGAACATCCGGATATTTTCCAGATTGTCACCAGTCCGACGACGCCAAGAGCCAAGCATCGTTCGGCAACAGATGGCGAAAATGCAAATATGGACAGCATCCCTGGGTCTCCTGCTGACCACGTTTCGTTGTGGATGTCTTCGGATCCTTGTCAGGTCGTCGCAGGACAACTCGGACAGGGAGAAGAAGAAGAAATTGTTGCCCACTTGCTGCCGGGAGCTGAAAAGAAACCACCGAAGCCAGTGTCTTCCTGGAAGACTTGGTTTGCATCTGGACAGTCTGGACCTTCGACAGTCCTCACAACGGCGACCAACCCGCTGGCGTCGCAGAGCACAGAGCAACGAATGCGGTCGTTTGCGACTGTGCCGAACGTTCCTCCCAAAGGAAGGAAAGCGAAGGGTGCCGAGCCAAAGACATACTTCGCCAACGAGCGGACGTTCTTGTCCTGGATGAATGCTGCGGTTCTACTTTCCACGGTTGGTGTCGCGTTGTTCAACATGGACTCCAGTGCTGCGATCGGCGGATTTTGTTTTCTTCTCGTTGCTTTTCTCGTGCTTGTCTATGCTCTTTATGTGTATTATCAGCGTGGAACGGCCATCGGTGGTATGGACGCCGGGTTTCGTTGGAACGATCGATATGGACCGGGAATTCTGGCTTCCAGTATCATTGCCGCCATCATAGTATCCGTTGCTCTTGGGGCCTCCTCTTCTGGAATACGGAAATAGCCAGTTTGATTTTCCTCATCCAAAGATCTACTATCTTGTCGAATGCCATTCCATGACTTTGGTGTCCTGAAATGATCTTCATTTAGAATTAAAAAATGGACGACCATTCTCGAGATTGCTCCTATCCTGTACCGTCACTGTGCAGGACACACAGACTGCGTCGGAACCCAGTTCGTGGTTGGCGAATTGGAAAAAGAACGAAAAACCAATTTTGCAGCCCATAGTACAGTGCAACAGGTCAGATCGGTATGGACTTTACGCCTACTGCAGTACCGGAGCGAGAAAGATCACCACCTGCAGACGCAGTCGAACCTGCCAAGAAGAACCCGCCGCAGTAGTTGCCGTTCTGGTCCTCTTGTGTTCAACAACTGTCTGCCATGGGCTGGTGGCCGACTGAGATACATCCTGGTACTTCCGGTACTTCCGATCGGCTGCTCCAAAATGCTTAGTTCTCTGCTTCTCTCCATCAGTCTGGTATCCCTCTGCAACAACGCCGCGTTGTTTTTCCATGCTCCCCTCCATGGCGCAACGCACCACTCTTCGATGGCGGATGGGTGCAGCTTGATGACCCCTTGATGCAGAGCAATCTACATTGAAGAGTTGGTGCTCGCCCCAAATTAATAAAAACAAAAACAGCATTTGGCTTGGATCTGTCTTCGGTAACAGCTTAGCCGATTCTGGTCAGTAATGATGTATGTTTTGGCGAGCGGACTTGAGCAGATGAGATCCTGCATGAAGTGGTACCTGTTCTCGACAGTTTATGGGAACTGACGTGTGGGTCACAGCGCGGAAGTCTGGGGGCTGTTTTGGACAATGGTTTTCCGGCTGATCTGACTGCTGGGATAGAGGCAAGTTAGGCTTGAAAACAGAAATCTCTGGGAAAAAAGGTGTTTGAGCGGAATCTTTAATCTGAACGAAAATTTGCGCAATGCAACATCACCTACATTCGATACCTCTGATCTTCATATTCGTAACGCTGTGCGTAACGTTTCTTGGGTCTTTCGTCCTTCACGTTGCCGTCGATGCGCACCGTCGCTCTGCATTTCTACAACGCCCAAGCGATAATGCACCCACACGAACGACACCGATCGATGGCGGATCAAAGCCTGTGATTCCAGATGCTGGCGTGTCCAAGAAAAATGCGTCAGATAACTGGGATCCGTCGGTTTCGGCAAAGCGATTTGCAGACCTTATACGGCCTCTCTCGCATGAATTCGAGCTGATTCGCCATATTGTATCGAAGAATAGAGTTGGTGATCAAAGGGAAATCGTGTTTGGTGTTGTGGCCGTTGGTCGGGACATCACATTCAATTGGATAATGCAAGTTGAAAGGGCGGGTTACAAGAACTGGTTGCTCGTCGTTCGACATCAAGCTCTATTTGAAGAAATTGAGCGTCTGTATCCCGGTCATACAATCATGGGTTTGCAGATGATGGACAAGCTTCATCTGGGGAAGTGCGGCGATGAGTATGACGACCACATTGATCTTGAACAAAACGGTGCAAACTTCAGTGGTATAATTGAAACGGTTGTCAACTACATGCTGTTGAGATTGAACTACATTGTGATATATGCCAATGTTGACGTTGTGTTTCGAGGTTCCGTGGACCTGACTCACATCGTGAACAATACAGACATGGCCTTTTCCACTTACGATTATCCTTATTATGGACCAATGCCAAGGACTCTTGATGTGCTGCGAAAGTTGGCGTCTGGTGTTTCTGCAAACTGGGGGTTCTTTGTGTTGTTCCCCACCAAGCGCACCATAATTTACTGGAGAGAGTATGCATTGGTGCTACTCCTGCATGAGCGTGTGTGCAATGACCAACTGTACGGGATCAGTTTGTTGAATCAGCATCCAGAGTGGGTGTGTTCGTACGGATACGCAGATTCTTCAACGGATGTGATCGAGTACAGCGGAGCGAAGCTGCACCCTGATTGGTGTGTTCGGATTCGAACTCTCGACACGCTGAAATACCCGATCTATGCCGGATACGTCTCTGGATTGGCGTCTGATGCCATCGCGATTCACATGACGAACTATTACCTCGCGCCGAAGACTCACGGCTTGCGTTCCTTGGATTTGTTCGACATTGACAAAACGAAGGAAGGCATGAAGCATTTCCAAAGACGTGTTCTAACGTACGACTACAAATGCGGGAATAATCTCGCAGAACGATATGCTGCTGCAAAGAAGGCCACTACTTTGGCGCTCTCATTGGAGCGAGATCTGATATTGCCCATGTTTCCCTGCAAGGAGATATCACAGCACTTTGACTTCCCACTGCTTGCGAAGTTCAATAGGACATGGTGCCCGTATGAATTATACTTGAGCCCCACAGCATTTGTACACGGTTTGTATCCTGTGGATATTCTGGAGGATAATTTCCTTCAACGAGGCGCTGCATATGAAGAGATGAAAGATGTTCACATGTTTGAGTCGCCTACTATGGACGTTGATCTTCTGAAGAAGGTGACCAATCATGTTCTCGAGCTTGGATGTCTGGTGAATGCTCAATTATCAAATGTCCCTCGATCAGTTTCCGATATCCTTTTGGACTACGATGAACAGATGAAGCGATCAGATGACTCAAGAGGCAGTATCCTGGTCCGACTGGATCCTTTCTAGAAGGAACTCCTTCGAGCATCAATCATGAAGCGAGGTAGCCGCTTTTCACGGCAACTCCTGGGTCGGATAACCGAACCAGTGATAGTACCAGTGTCGATCGTCGACCGCTAGGTCGCTAGACTACGGTCGATTGACATAAAACGTTTTGTCAATCAGTTATTATACTCCACCACACTCTTTTCACTCCGTCAACACTAGATGCATTGCAGTTGCATGGCGTGCAGCGTCTTTCCATCCCACTGCATCAGTAAGCAATAAACACACACGTTTCATTCATGCTGAATTGATTCATTCACGTACTGCAGCCCATCCAACCACTGTAGTGGACACCCGACGCAGACACACCGACTCCGTGCCGATCGGCACGCAGAAATCGACCGACTGCTTGGCAGACTGCCATGGACCAGGGGGGCCGGTCGGCACATTCATTTTTCTGGCCCTCCTTCTCCTCTCGCATCTCACTCTCTCCCAACGACCATGAAAACCCGCGTCATGCGCTTGTCTTCTTCCACGTCTGCTGGCTTAGCATAAAATCACTTTATTCGCATCTCATTCTCCCTTCCTCTTTCTTATTCCCAGAAACCATTAACTCCCATACATTCCAGCCACCCAGTGCCACACACCATGCAGGTCCCCGCATCGACCGTGTCCATCGAGGAGATCGACTTCCGCTGCGATCTCGACTACGTGGCCATCCTCTTCCGCAGCCTGGTGCACATCCGGCCCACGGCCATCACCGTCTTCTCCAACTTCACGCGCCGGGACGTCTACTGGTTTCGCAAGCGCTTCATGAAGCTGGACGGCATCTCGTTG
>VRVR01000028.1:6864-34360 GCA_009859145.1 Andalucia godoyi
GGATCCCGAAAAGGTACCTGAACTGCCGGACAATTTTCACTTCACCTGGGTGAAGTGATTTCCCCGTGAAAGTGCAACTATCGAGAGATCTGCAGATTGCGAAACGCATGTTTAATGCCCCGCCTGACAACCATGAGTGCAGTGTTTCGAAGGAGTGGTCGTGCTTGACAAGAAGAACAACCAGTCATCAGGTGCAACACGAAACTGCGGATCAGAAAAAAGCCTTAAGAAAGAGAATGCAAGTGACACTTTACTTATAATGATTTTGCGAGGCATCGTTTACTGAGCCGTTCATATGCCTGATGATATCTGCAGGACGTTAGGACACTATACCGATTTGGTGCAATTGAATCAGGACATTATCGTAAAAGCACAACATTGTTCTTCTTCAGTAATGCCGACACCACGGAGTTAAAACAAACAAACAAAAAAACGACTAAATATCAAACTGGGATCGCGAAAACAAATAAAGTCGCAGGCTACAGCAACCGTCATCATCTTGGGTAATATGATAAATCATTAATACATAAGATTGCGAATTCATTTCATTCCGCTTTTCGGTCAGCAGCGATATCTGTGAGTACTAATGGCGGTTCCACGGCGATCCTGTGACTCCCCGGCGATCCCTGCAACAGCACGAGCAGCAGCGGCGTACTACTGTGAAATACTGTGTTCTGCCAGAACAACGGTTGTAGTTCTCTAAAAAACTGAATTTAAAAAAACGTACAGATGTCCCCACACATGCCGAACGCTCTCGAGCGCGATGATACCATGGCCATTTTTGATGATCATTTCCCTGTTTTACGAGTCAGTTTTTTATTTTTTTCCAAATTCTCGTTCCGGAGCGTTTGCTGGGTGTACCACGGCACCCCAGACGATCACACAAAAACCCCACTAAGTAAGTCAAAGACGCGCTATTTAACGCGTATCGAAACACCAAAAACCCACGAGCCGTTTCCATTCTGGCATAGCACCAGGTACCCATATTCAACCCTAACCCATGGGCTGCAGTACGTGAATGAATCAATTCAGCATGAATGAACGTGTGTGTTTATTGTTTACTTATGCAGTGGGATGGAAAGACGCTGCACGCCATGCAACTGCAATGCATCTAGTGTTGACGGAGTGAAAAGAGTGTGGTGGAGTATAATAACTGGTTGACAAAATGTTTTATGTCAATCGACCGTAGTCTAGCGACCTAGCGGTCGACGATCGACACTGGTACTATCACTCTGTCAGTCCCCAGCATTACCTGAGAAAAAGTCGTCTGGCACACTTTCCTGTATTTATAAAGGAATGCCCGAGTAGCAGCTCATGTGTCAGGAATTGGAAGATGGCTTCATGCGCAGATGAAGCTGTTCGAGAAGCGTGATAATCTTGGATTGGCTGCGCCAACTGGCATTCCCTTTCGTTTGGTAGTCTCATGAGTCCGCTCAATCTTGGACATGATACCCTCAACCAAATCTCTTGTAAGATCATGAGCTTGAAGGGTTTGAAGCGGACTGAACTGCTAAGCAGGATACAGTTTCCATTTCAGGGAATCCTATATTCATGGGATCCAGATAACGCGGTGCGTGTGCGGTATCGGACATAGTTGAACGGAGAGTGGCGAGCGTCGTTGCGAAGTTCAATGCAAGAAACAGGATTAAATATAGCCAATAAAAAATTACATGAGAGGACGGAGGTTGAAACGGTGTGACGTTTACACGGAAGGGTTCAGAAAACACAGAGCATGGCAACCAATCAGACCGGAGGACTCAGTGGACGCGGCATTCAAAATGTACTGGCCATTTTCAGAACTGATAGTACACTGTCCCAAACTAGTCGCCGCTTGCACAAAAGCAAAGCAAGTCGCGGGTAAAGATACGGGAAGTACCAAGACCGCAGAACCAGTGCCTCCCACGTGGAATACCTGGATATATGTCCCCATAAACACTCGAAGCACGGCCGAGATCGCAGCCACCTCACTGGAGACAGTGGAGATATCGTTTTGCAATTCTTCTTTCAACACCGCAATCGAGGAATCCGTGTACTCTTCAGAATCGGACTTAGTTTGAGCAAACTTCTGAGGAAGGACAGAGGCAGTGCAATTCGAACGAAGGTCATAGAAGTCTTGGCAATAATCGCAAGCATCTCCTTGGAAATGTCCGCGAATATCATCATTAAAGCAAGAGCAGTACGGCAAAGGAAGAGGGCCCAATCGAACAAGGCGCACACCGTTCTCACAGCGGAAACAGGAAGGATCCGACTGATCGCATCCTGACGCAAATGCTGTCGGTACGATGAAGATTGCTGCGCACACCGCAGAAAGCACCACGGTGGTAAGATGCATTTGGTTCGGAGACTGTTGGATTTGAAAAATTGAAAAACTGAATGAATGAATGAGAAGAATGAAAAGAACGGGTTTTGGGCAACTATGGAATGGAAATTGTTATTTACAATATTGAGGTCTGCACGAATCCACTATGTTATGCAATCAGACCTCGGGAACTTCAAGTCCCAAAACTGTCGGATTTCTGTTTGGTCGCACAAGTGGTTGTCGAAGTGTCTTCATCCAGAGACTCACGCTTCCAGGCGGAGTCAGTTTCAAACAGCTGGCGACTCTCCTGCTCAGATATCGTTGTTGGGGATCTTCAACTCGGATCCCTTTGCGTGAGCAGGAGCAATAACAATGGGGGCAATCTGGACAGCACACAATTAAACATTTTCGTCGTGTCTCCGTTCCACTTTTGGAGACATATTGTTCATGTGCTGGTGCAGTGATCCACAGCATGATCAGAAATTTTCTAACTCTTTTTCCCGGTTTGATGCAGTCATGCAAGTTCTGCTGTGCACAGATCCAGTACACGCGATATTACAGTTTTTTCGGTTTTCAATTTCAGCCTTTTCATGTTTTTGGAGCTCTAGAATTATTATCAATTGTTTCTTGCAATGATTGTTTGATCCGTATGGTTTGTGGATCTACAGTACAACAAGAGGATTGAATACATATTCGGGCGGTGAATGATAGTTGTACTGCAATCCATGCCTCCTTTAAGAAGCGATGCGCTATTCCTGGGCAAATCGACGGGTGGCAGCTTGAATATGACAACCGCAGTTCAATTAGAACTGTTTGCTCACAATTCTTCATAAAGTTTTCAAGTGAGTGTCCGCTCAATCGTTGTGTGTTCACATTCGGTTGCACCTGTTTCGATCGATTTGTGCCTTTAGTTAATACTGACGAAACAATGACATGTGTAAGCCGCAGATTCCGTCGATGATCCTTACACTCACCGCGTCTTCTGGTGCACAACAGACGCACCACGATCCTTGGTGAGCCGCCGCCGAACTTTGCACGGTATCACAGACAGGATGTGCGCTGCTGGCGTGATATGGCCGCTGCAGTTTGGATCGTACTATCTGCTTCGTCCGGCGTTTATGAGCGAGTATGGACAAGCACTCGTGAAAGCAGTGACCTCGGTTTCTGACCAGCGAGGAAGCTATTTGCACCAAGATTTGCTGCGCGGTGACTTTGTTCATCGAGACGCCTTGTCTGTGCAAATCACGGATCATGAGCATCAGATGATGCTTCATGGCCTGGACCATACGTTCTCGAAGCAGACGATTTGCATGCGAGAGGCCGTTGGAGGAAATTCAATGGTCTTGTTTTTTCCGGCACTGTGTCGCATGGAGCATCCGCCGCTGGTTCGCCATCCATCCGTGCTGGTCACCTATTCGTTTTCGGGGCCTGCGGAAGACATTTATGCAACTCTGGTGATCCGCATGCACTACACGGGCGAGTTCAAAAAGAAGGGGCTTTGGATGCGTGCTGTTGAATTTTCATCGAAGAAGAGCGATTCGAAGATTATGGGATGTAAGTTGACTCCTGGTACCGAGGAGCGAAACGGGTCGCTGAACGTGTTTTTCGATCCCCAGATTGAAATCGGCGAGATAATTCTGTTTTGCCAGTTCATTCACAATCACCTTCACCAGAAGAATGCAAAAGACGTTGTGCGAATTCGCCATTATGTCTGTGCCTGTGGATGCGCGTCAGACAATCACGTTGTTCAAAAAAGAAAGGATCGTGGATGCGACTTTGTTCGTTGTCCTGATTGCGACAAGAAGATGCCTTTTGAAGACGAGATTGAAAGGCATTTTGTGGATCCGGAGGTGGATGTGCGCGTGGCAGAGCTGAACGTTCAGACGAACTTTGCTCTGGATAACGAGAGCAAGGAACGGGTGCTTGTGGGAGAAGTCATTGCGATGGCGTCAAATGCTGGGCAGATCTGCCGCGAGCTCACGACTTCGGATCACGGAATTGACGTGGAAATCGAGTTCAAGAACGATGGCCATCAAGACACTGGTCAACGCTTTTATCTGCAGTTGAAATCCTGCGATTCTCACCTTTACAAGAGAGCAAATGGCGACGAGGTGTTTCGCATCCCGAACGTCCGACACCACAAATATTGGAGCGAGTCGTCTTCGTATGTGTTTTTGGTGGTTCGATCGTCGAATGGGGATATTCGGTGGATGGCAATCCGCGAGCATTTGAGACAGCTGCATGCCGATCATCCCAACATCGACATTCACCAAATCATCTTTCAAGGCGAGCCGTTCAGCATTGCATCGATTCGCCAATGGAGAGAACGAGTGCTTCATGAGGCTCAAGTACCGTGCAGACCTGCGGTTGTGAACCAGCCCACTGCCGAGGACGAGGACGACAGTTCATCGGGCCCCTCTTCACCGGCTCCAAAGCGCAGCAAACGGTAATCATACGTTCGGTAGATGGCCTCTTTCGTCAAAGTGTGAATGGTAAAGTTGCGTAACATGCAGTAATGTTGATTCTCAATTGTCCAATCGATGGTCGACGGAACTTCTGACCTTGAGTCTTGAAGTGATGGAGAAACGCCCGAATTTCTTTTGATGTTCTGTGGCATGTCACTGGACACTTTTTTTTGGGAGCACACATGTTTTTTGGATTTAGAAATAAGGAACTGTATTTGTGTGGACAATGTCGAGCTGCCTGTTGAGGTTCGTGTTGGCATCGGTATCTGCGGTCGTGGTACCGATCGCGCTGTCTCCTTTGCTTTCTCTGGTTGGGTTTGGAGCAGCGGGAGTGGCTGTCGGAACTGCTGCTGCGCGCATCCAGAGTAAGTTCTACAGAGGATTGACAAGTGGAATCTTCGCGGTCCTGCAAAGCGTCGGCAGCGCTGGACTGTCCTCCTCAGCAGCGTGTCTGATTGGTCTGGCAACATTTGCTGCTACTTGGTTCATCATGTCGATGTTCGTGATGTGATTTCGTCGAGATGTCACTGAAAACCCACACAGCGAAAATGGTGATGACAATGGACACGCTGGCAATTCTTGTCCTATCGCATGCATTCTAAAACAAGTCCCTCGGTTGACCCTTGTGTTCGATTTTTATTTGCACTAAAGCCATGTTCGAAAACAACAGAATCCTTTCTTTTTGCTTGTTTTTTGTTCCTTTTCTTGATTTTTGTTTGATTTTTGATTGGTTTTTTCTTCGTCATCCCGTTGACCGTTGCTCTTTGGACGACATCAACACATTCGCTGTACTACATTCATTCCGCAAGTGGCACTTCCGGAGGGACACGATCCACGGCGACGACTCGCGTGATATGCACGCATGATCTGAAACACGCGAGTCGTCGCAATGGGTCATGCCCCTCCGGAAGTGCCACTTAGGGAATATTTGCAGTAAAGAGAGAGTGCCGACGAGCCGGAACGCAGACCAAAGCCTGGATCAAGGAGCATCGACCAGAGAAACATGAATGCGCCGTTGGCGGAGCTCTTGATGAAGATTGTGCCATTCGAAATTCTGTACTCCGGGGTCCACATGCAAGATTCCATCTGCAAACATGATATCCACATTGTGCGTGTGGTAACGTCTTTGGATTTCTTTGATCGTTTCCCCCTGGTTGCCAATGAGTCGAGGGATTTCCTGTTTCAAAATGCGAAAATGCCGTGCGTGAGCACTCCAAGCCTGCGCCGCAACCATTCGCCGATGATAATCATTGGATGACCGTGGCCGATTCCTCGGAAACGCAGTAATCACAATTGCAGTGCCGTTAGGTCGGTGTTTGATGACTCGGAACGTATGCGCATTGATGAAGCTGTTTCGTCGCGACAATTCTTCGATAGGTATACCGCGTTCGCGCGCCCGTTGGACGGCATGATGTGTGACCTTCAGAACAGAGGATGCAATGGAAAAATTTCCAATGTACTCGTCATACCACCTTTGGATGTTCTTATTCATGTTGAATAGTGCTCTTGTCTTGGAGAATTGAGATGGTGAAAATACACGGGAATAAACATCAACATCCACGGTGTCTCTTGGACATGCAAGGATCTCCATATCGAAGAATCACATGGCCCCCAACGCCACCTCCCCGGCACCACTCCAGCAAGCATGAAAGCAGAATCGAGAACCTCGTGGAGGTTCGCCAATCGGAAATTGCCGGGCCGGCAGCCGCATGCGTGTAACCAGAATCAAAGCAGCAGCCAGAATGCCGCACCAGAAGGTTTCCATTGCTCGTGCAACATTCTCAAAGAAACTCAGAGACCTCTGGGGCTCTGAGGGTGAGGATGGGAGGCGAGCAATTTACGAAATTTGCAATCTGGATTGGGAGTTAGCGCAGGAAGACAGCGAGGTGCTCAGGCAACGATTCGTGTAGTGTGAGACGCGAGTCGCTGTGCCGCAGGCAGTCGGGGAATTTTGCGGGACGGGGGTCACACTACAGTCAGAACATCCCAAATTTCGAGTTTTAAGGAAACGAGGACCGACATCAACAGCCTGATACTTTTTTTCTTTCTTTCTTCTTTTTGCCTGTGCGTTTATGCACTGTTCCGATATAAAGTGATGGCGATGGTAAGTAGGGAGAGCTATGAAGAGAACGTGCAGACGATTCAGGAACGGGAGAAAAAGAGGGCATGGATGAGGTACGATCCCACCTCGGACGGACCGCTGCACAATTGGCTGTCTCGGAATCGTCCAACTCAAGTGTGTGCAGACGAGGTAGCATGGATCTGCATTTCCAATCCGTTCCGGCAACAAGAAGAAAATGAGGAAGCAAGTGATCTGGGTGCAATGATCGACATGTGGAACGACTATGCCGCTCATCTTTGGAGACCCGCCGAAATGGTTGCATATGCGGACGACCTTGCCAGAGAATTCAATGTCTTGAGTGGAAAATGGATGGTTTTCTGCGATCCGACCACTGTCGACGGAGCATGGGAATCGATCTGTGTTGGTGTTTTTCAAGGATCTCTTGGATCCGCTGCCAAGGTGAGTCCTATTGGAAATCAGTCAAGGTCCGTGATTTGCGTGTACACGAGCGATTACATGGACAGAGCAGGTGTATTTCGGCTGCGAGACATCCTGCGAAGACTGGGCTTCACGGCAGGACTCGGATTCAAGCCGGATGTGTACACTCATTTGGGGATATACAGGGGAAATCCATGGAACATACGCCCAGTCCGTTACTGGGATTGATTGACCTCTCGATCGGGTTTATTGGTCAAGGAAGAACCTGACGGTCAGTGAATTCCTTTGAATTATTCGTGAACGCAAGAAACGGATAATCGGTGGTTCAATTGAGTATGCGGTCAGAAAATGTTTACAAAGACGGAGTACTCGGTACTCGACGTCGATGACTGTTAGCAGTGCGCTCACCACCAAACGCTGCTAAAAATCCAAGGACGTAAAGAACAGCCAGCAGAAAACTTATGCGCGATAAACACGAAATTCACGAGAACTGTCTGCTTGGACCTCGCCGCTGAATCCACAGTCATATTCGTCAAATCCCTCTTCACTCAGACCAAAACCTTGTACAGACGTGCATGGAATGCCCCTGGTGAGGCAGAACTCAAAGAATGCGTCGACATATCGAGAAACCTGGTCACGCAGCCTCTGGCGGCTCTGTCTCCTGCGTGTGCACGCTGTTCGGCCGCTCATTGTTTCTCCTTGAATAAACTTCACTTCCACCACTGCGAATCGTCCACCACCATCAGTGAACACCAGATCGCCTTTGCCCATGTCTGTGCGAGACTCTGCAACCTCCCATTCGTACTCGACGAGAAACGGATGGGCGATGTGAAACCGAGTCATTCGGTCCGTGGCCTGCCGCACTGTTCCGGGGATCTCGCAGTAGTTGCGAGAGACGAAGGCCTGAAGAAGCTTGAATTCGTTGTTGATGCTCCAGGTGCGCTCTCGAATGTAGGAACGCAGAACAGCGTCTCGCACTTGCGCGGATGGCTCCATGTTCTTTCTTCTGTGCGACTTGCAGGACTCAACGAGAGCGATGCGTACAGCACAAGGTGTTGAACAAGAGATGTTGCATATTGTCGCCCTTCCGAAACGAAGCATCCAGAGATACCAGGCTCTGGAACTGCAGACTCCATCGCCGGATCCTGCCGTTCGGCAAACGTTGCTTCTCCGTCATCTCGTTGAAAGCATATGACGCAATCTGTTACTTCTACCGAACCCACCAGCTCGTACCAAGGTGCGGAATTGCAAAGTTGCATTTAATCGTCTTCCTCCTCACACACCAGTATAGCAGAAAGCATGCACACACCGAATAAAATGGAACGGTCCGTTTAATGACAACAATCCAGAATGATCAGGTCCATTTCATGTTGAAAGGGGAGAAAAAGCACAAGTGGTTCCCTGCTGCTTGGTCAGTTGTCCACCGTGGAAACTGCATTCTCGGAAAACATGATTGTTTGTTGCCGCCCAGCATTTCCGAACCAGTTGCCAGATCCGTGGAACTTGATCGATTCGGTAGAAGATGTCGGCTCGAGAACGAGTGTTCCGGAGAACAATAGCTCTTCGAAGGGCCCCGCGTTCTCGGAAGCAGCAACGACTTTGTAAATAGAGACGTTTCCATTCGGAAGGCCATGAGCAAAGGATCCCTGGATGCGCCAGTGCTTTGGAATCACAAGCGTTCCTTCGCCGTGGAACTGCAGCTCGAGAAACGACCCGACAAACGCGTCGTACATGTTGTCTTTGTCGCGGGGCATTCCAACAAAGTCGCGAGCTCCCGCAGCAACAGCATCGGCCACCTTTGTAGCGGTTGACTCTGGATTCTTGATGCGCCGAAGCACTGACTGGGCAATCGTGGTTCCGTGCTCCGACCAGTACTTGCGGCAGGCTGCCATGCATTTTGACACTAAAATGCGGTCTGCATGGCAACGCACTGCGTTGAGAGTTTGAGTCGTAACTGCGCCAACACCAACAAGAAGTCCGATTCCAGCCCACATGCTACGACCAAGACTCGCGGCCTTGAGAAAGGTTGTCACTGCTGCGCCGCCACGGACAGCAGTCGTTGCAACGGCAGCGATCCCGGTCACTGGCAGAACAACCGTCGCAGCAAGCGAGGCAACGGACAGTGTCGCGATGGTGTACCGACGAGCAGCAGTTTCATCCATCCAGAACTCGTACAAGTGCTCGGGAAGCTCAACAGTCCCTTCGTCAGTCCGCAGCGGGAATACATTGGAAGCAGTCGAATGCTCGAATGCATCAGCTGCAATTTTTTTGAGCGAGACCAGAATTTCCGAGGGCTCCGTCATGGTGGTCACGGTGATCAGTGCACTGAACACAACACAGAGCGCGACTCGTAAAAGGTGATGATGAAACAAACAACTTGGGACAATGGGGACAATGCAAGTGCCCGCTTGATATGCTTCCTGAAGTTGCCCAGAACTTTCCCGAAATCGGGATGACCACGTTTTGTCTCCAAAGCAAAAATGAGGCCAACAATCGGGAGTGATGCTAGAATTTCAAAACCTTTCCTTTAACTGATGTTTGTGCATCTCGGCGCTCAGTTTCGTTTATCTACTTTCGTATCTATGTCCGCGGAATTGGAACGAAGCATTGGACGCCAGACTGCGGATTGGAGAATTTATTTCTCCGTTTTGTACCGTCTGCCGTTGTTCTTGTCCGTACGCCGTAACAGCTGTCTGCATTTAATTTTAAATGAAATTCTACAAAAGACAAAATCAACGAACGCACTGCAGCTGCAAGACCTAGAAAACGTGAGTACCGGCGACTCGGAGATGAATGGAGTCGCTTGCTCTGAAGAAGCCTCGATTGAGCACCGATGAACCGTGAATGACGGAGAAAATGATCCGATCAGTGCACGTGCGGCAAGAAAACAACAATAGGAAACCCGTTCACTTCTTCTCCGTCGGCTCCATGAAAAGGCTGCTCTCCGTCATCAAGGGCCTTGATAAACCGTCGAATTCGGACAGCAGATCGACTCTCATCCGAATCACTCCTGCTGACAAAAATAACGTGCAATACGTTCTTTTCGTTCAATCTGATTCTCTTCAGATTCCGCTGTATGAAACTTTTCAATGCGCCTTCATGCGGCTCGTCCATCTGTTCATTACTGACTACTTTAGCAGGAAAGACTGGACTAACAGTGCGCATCATTCTGGAAAGACGAAATTCATCTGGGACATTTTCATTCTTGCTGCCGAGCGACCACAAACATACAGCGAAAGGTCTCGCACTGACGTCCGTCATTATTTTTCAAAAAAGACTGCACAGCAAAAAACAAATCGAAAACTGACGGAAACTCTGCTGCGGCGGGAGCTAAAGAAGGGAGTGACGTTGGAATGTTTCCGATGTGAACGGGCAAGCGAGTTGCCATGGTGGAGAATTGTCGGTCACGCGTCTGGAACATCATCGGTCAGCAATGTAGCAGTGCAAGAGATTTCTTTTCACCATCCATGCGAAGATTTCTCAATCTCTGCGATCAATCTGCTCATGATGCTTCCCGGCGGGCAACAGCAACCAGTCGAACTTGCGACGATTACACTCGTGGCGGAACGTGTTGTGGATCCCAAGGCATATGGGTTGTCTGTGCGTATCAAGTATTCCAGAGGCGTTGGTCCAATCCGTGTGGTTCCGGACCCCGTTTCTTTCGTCCTCGAGCACACTGTGTACCCGGGTCGCGTCAGGAACATGGCTCCCGATCCGAGGAAGAAACGAGTCGCACGCGGGTTTGATCAATGGCGCTCTCGGCTGGTGTATACGCGCGCCCCGCGATCCAGATCGAATAAAGTACAATCGATTCCGACGATCCGCATGATCGACAGGAATCTGCTTCGACAAGCACAGACGAAGCTGAGCCCGGAAACGGTGGCGCTTGCCAAGTCGGCGGTGAAGATTGACAATCATGCGAGTGTGTTCCGTCTGCTTTCGGAACTTGCGCTGCTGGGTTCGTCGCAGGCTCTCCGGCGATTTGATGTCGCATCCGTTCTGCTAAGCCTGCTGCCCAGTCATGGCTGCGATGAGCCTCGTGCGCGAGTGAATGTGGGCCCGGAGCTGATCAAAAACAAGAGATTCAAGCTGCATCCTGGACTCGGAGCGGCCATCTCGTTCGCTGAAGCCACCGCATCGTCGCATGCGTATCTGACGTTTGTTTAACTGACTGTAGCGATGCATACGGGATTAAGACGCAGATGGTCAGGTCGTATCGTGCACATCCAATGTTGATGCAAGTTCCCAACAAGCTCTTCTACAAGGGCACACTCCAGACCGTTCCGCCGTCATCACGGTGAACTACTTGCTCAGCATTCATCGGTCCGAAGTAGCACATCGGGAACAACACTCTCGCTTGAACGGTGATGTGGAAAGAAGCGTGTCGACCACGACCCTGGGCGTGATTTCACCGTATGCCGCACAGGTTGTGAGGCGCAAAGAATTGTGCGCAAGTGAGTCGGTGTTGCGGAACTGCGCAGAGCTTACGAAGTCTGTACGTGTTGCGGCAGGATTGTCGTTTGATGGTCATGGCTTTTGAGAGCGAGATGGGGTTTACTGACGAAAGTGCATGCTACATGTGTAATTCACTACCTTTCACACTTCAGAGAATTCATTCCGAGCCAGCAACAACTGGTACTGGTCTGGGTTCAGCAAGAACCATTCAGTTCCTGCTCCCTGCACTGCAGGACGAGGACCGATGTCGGATAACCAGCGGTGCAGGGTTGATTCTCTTGTAAATGCGTTAGGAAACTCTCGCGACGTTCGCATCAGCACCATCCTCCACGGACTGCCGGTCTGCAAGACTGCCACGCGTAAATCCGGACGCAGAGACTTTCCTACTTTGGCCCAAATTATGCTATTAGCAACTTCCATTTCCAACGCGATAACGTAAACTCGTCCGCGAGGAGAAATATCCCTACGAAACATTATCAAGGCGGTCAAATCTTGGGCAATTTGATGTCTAGGAACAAGTGGATCCGATGCAGCAGATATGAAAGCATGAACAATTCCATGCTCGGAGGTCACTGGTTTTTCATTTCTTTGAAGACGTGGCGTCTTCCATTCTCGTTTTAACTGTTGTCGTTCGTTGTAATTTCTGCAACACATGATTACGATTGGAATAGTCAGAAATCGTACACACTGCATGTCAGTGAGATTTCTTCTTGTTCCCTCACGGCATCACGACGAATAAACACAAACTGCACTACATAAGACATTGGAAAAATTCATTTGATGATGCAAGCTTTCAGCCATTCACACGGTGAAGTACGTACAACGAATTGCGGACAACCATTTCGCCATTAGAAACTGAAGAATATCTGAACAACCTTGCTACTCGTACAACCCGGGGAGAACACTGCAGAACAGGAACTGCGCGGCGAACAGAGCGCTAGTGAAGGAAGCATATGGCTTTGCAGCGTCCGTTCGCGATCCTGCGAAGTCCATCACTGCCTTTTGGAACAAGAAGATTGGTTTCCTGGGTTCATTCTCAATCGCCTTGGCAATTCCAACGCCTTCCATCTCGATGGCACGCAGCTTGCGGGATGCGGTATCTCTGCGCAGCTGGTCCCATCCTGCTTTGTTTTGGAGATCCTCCTTGACATGGTCCACTGCACAACCTATGGAACCGGTCAGTGCATTGGCCTTGATTGGGATACCATTTGTGTTGGAATTCAGCATCTTGCCATACGTAGAGGAAGCCGCAATGAACGTCGCTATGCCAGAAGATGGATCCTCGATCTTTGCATTCCACACGCTCACTGTGTTGGAGATCAGTGCTTGGAGATTCGCACCCGGCGCAGAATTCAGGGTGATCCTTTCAATGTCGAATTTCATGCCTTCGTGCGTCGCCTTGCCTCGTGTCACACTAAACACATCCGTTGCCACAACGACGGTCCCGAAGCCAATGTCATTGTATCCCGGATACCCAGCACAAACACCCGAGACAAGGACGTGCGACGGCTTGAAATGCAGCAGTAACTGGGGCACGACTACCGCAAAATGAACTGATCCTTGGACGTCGCCAAAGTTGATGTGATGCAGCCGGTACACTTCCGTATTGCCGCGACCCTTGTTTCGGAAAATGAACGTCTGGATCTCCAATGGATGAACTTGATCCTCGGAGAGCTTCGCACTGGCCTCTACGCACTCCACAGACACGTGGGTGGGGTCTAAGAGGTCTGCCAAGACGGGATTCTCGTTCCCGCACAGCGATTCCAAGAGCCGGTTCCGAGTTGCTCCTGAAACCTTCTTCGCTGCCTTTCCAATGTCGCACAGCTGGATGAATGCAACTTTGAAGGCTGTGCCCTCTTCAGGTGTTACAGTTAGAATAATGCCAACGCCGGGCGACAATCGAGCAGGCTGTGCAGGCGGCACGCTTGAGGACGCAGATCCATGCGACGTGGGCGCTTGGGAAGCAACACGGGTAGGAATACTCGCAGCAGGCGGAAAGAGAATGGCGTTGACTTCTGCTAGAACAGCGGGATACTGAGACAGAAATTGGTGGAAACGCGGAAGTGCATCCTCATGCTTTGGGTTCAGAACAATCTTTTTCATCCACTTTTTCACCGCTTGTTCTCGATCGTCCATCTCCAGCAAGGTGTCCGACTGACCAGGGCTAATGTTGTACAAGGCATGTACTGCATTCTTGAAGACTGCATCATAATGCCTCACAAAGTACCTGAGGAAAGGAATCAGCTGCGCATCAAAGGCAGCTATGAATTCAGTTCGCGTGCGGGATGACAAAGATGGACCACGAGCAAACTCGCTCTGAGTGACAGAAGTGGCGACTAGCTCACACGAGAGCACGGATCTGGACATCGGATCCTCATTCAGAAACGCAGTCAACAATTCAAACATATCTGGTACACCCGTCGCATGAGGGGAAGACAAGGTATCAAAATGGAAAATGGAAGAGGCTCCTTTCTCACGATCAAGACGGATTCTGCACCTCAAGGAACTAGCAGGACGACAAACGATTACATCAAGCCCCAGTGCCGGGGGGGAATTAAGAGAGATGTTAGGATACAGACCCCGCTTTCCAAGGAATGTGATGAACCGCCAGAAATGCAGATCGGTCACCACTCCGTCGTACATTCCAGCCAAGACTCCGCATCCGATACATCGAACTGAAAGTGAAACCGGAGTAGCGGCAGCAGTGTTGGAGCATATCGACGTCCAGCGAATACCAAGCGTAACCGGAGCGTGTGTGTGCGGATCGCAGTGACGGTGCCACTGTGGGAAGTACACAAGTTTGGATTCTTGGTCCATCGGAACAACAACACCAAGCGTGACGAGCATCGCAAGAACCTGTTCCGCAACCAACCTGTGAGAATCAACAGGGCAAATCTTGTTAACAAGAAGATATCCTTCCATAATACCTTTCGCTGTTTCATACTGGATAATACCCGCATACTCCAACAAATCCTTGTAGATAACCCTTTTGCTATGACCAACATGCAGCAGTCCGCCCTTTCCATCCGTCGGCGGAATTAGTTGAGCACACGTACGGATGAAGACATCCGGTCGCAACACGATCATGTGTCCATCCGACGAACAGGCAAAGAAACATCCGAGCGCGACTAGATCATCAAAACCTTCCTTAATCTCATCTGGCGTCATGCCCAAGGCAGCGATTCCTGGTATCCGAACGCTGATCTGATCGACAGCAAGTACCACATCCTTACAATCCCTGCACATCTGCTCGAGAACAAGGTTACGTAGGAGAACCTTTGGCAGTCGACGATGGAATTCTTCAATCTCCTTGGACAGCCACTCCATCATTGGTTTCTGGCCGTTCTTCCGCTGACGACTGTCTTTTTCGACAACGATGAACCATCGATCGTCGGAGAACTGTTGAACTTCAAAGAACGCTTTGAACTGAGGTTGCACGAGAACCTTTCCCAAGCACGAATTGCACGCATCCAGAAACGTCTTCTGCCAGTCCCATTCGAGAGAGGAAAGAAAACTACGAACCTTGTCCCACAAAGATGCAGCATACGAGTTTCCATGCGTGCCGATGAGCACCACCTTCGACATCAATTTCTCTTCTTTGGTCGCATTGCACGCGCCAACATTGGCAATGATGCGCAGCCACGAAAAGATGTTACTCTCGATTGCCTTCTCCAGTGTCCCGGTCTGATGGGCGGCATACAGATCGCGTAGGCTAAACACGCAAAAGTACAGAGATTGCTTGCCGAAGAAGAGCGGATCAAACACGCGAAACACGTTCTGACCTGCAAAATCGAGAATACTCACCGACAGCGTATCTTTCTCCAGATCTGTCAATACTCGAGAGGCGACGTTGATGCGTTCACGAGCAGTGACTGTTTCGCGAGCAACATTCGGCGATGGTGGAGATGCGGAAGCAGATGGCTCTTGAATCGCAGTAGTCGCACTCATTAAATCATCAACTTGCGCTGACGCTGGCCCGATCACGGGTGATTCCCCTGTGCTCGGTTGGGGGGTGGAGGAACCATCAGTATTTCGGAGTGGCGTTCTGGTCTCTTGTTCCCTATTCGCGACGTGTCGCTGCACCATTCGCTTCAACAGCGTTGTTCCAATGCTCGTTGTGGTGTCGGTCCACACATGCTTCCGGATCGGTATCTCCAGCGTTCGCACATCACCCACTTCCGTGGAATTCTCCGTTGGATCAAATTCTGTCCCACCAGACGAGAGGTTCTTGATCAAGCTCGTCTTTCCCACCCGTGCATTTCCAACCACCAGCAGACGCAAGCGCGACGGCCCAACCCATACGCTATCATCAATTTCGATGTTGGAAATATCAATCTGCATATCTGTGAAGTTGGGAACTGGAAATGAAAGCGGTCGGATGTCTCCGAGATCTTCCAACAGAGATCGATTGGATGGCGCAGTCGTGATTGCTTCCAGAGGAGCCACAACCTGTTCGCCCACAAGATACTCGGCAGACATGAACCGCAGGTCGAACACGGATTTTGAAATGGAAGACGATATTGCGCGGTAACGGGCACTCACAGAACAATCAGCCTCAGGAATGAGATGCAGGATTTCTGTGGAACCGTCATCGTTGCCTTCTACAACAAGAATGCGATGGCCAACTCGCACAGCGGAGCAACAACATCTTGGAATCGTCAAACTCGGACCATCAATCCACCTGTCCATTCGAGGTTCGTAAATCTCGACAGTATCAGTTCCAATACCTCCAATTGCATAGATCAAGCCATGGACAATGACTGCAGAGTGCGAAAAACGTTGCGCGTTCATCGATGACACGTCCGACCACCTACCTTCCCGAGGATCACATCATTCAACACTTCGCAAGAAATGCAGTTTGGAACGACCACCAGTCGCAGAAATACAATTATTTGTAGGATCCGCGACAGCCGCAAACAACGATCTTGATCGTTTCATTGAATGTGTTTCAGGAAACCATTGATCAGTCTGCGGATCGTATGTCTTGACGGAAGAAAGATGGGTCCTATTCGAAATTCCGCCGAGCACGAAAATCCTTTCATTCAAGCAAACTGCACAATGGTTGTCTTGAAAAATGCTTAACTTGGAAGGCAGAGGTGACCAACTTTCATCTGCGCCATTTCTGAGAACATGCACAGAATCTTCTCGAATGCAGAAAATGCCTCTATCACGTAAAACAGTTGAAACAGAATACGGAAAAGCACCGTTCAATGCAGGTCCACGCCTCCAACGCAATTCCGGAACATCTGTATCGAGCACTTCGACCTGCCGATTGCAATCAATTGCATAAATTTGACCATTTGGCTTAACAACTGCAGTGCAATAGCTTTGAATATTTTGTAATCGCAGTCCCGGCAGCCAAACTCCATGAGAATCATCTCTTCGGTTGATGGCTTCCCATTGCTCCTCCAAATTCCCACTCATCGCCATGGCTCCAAAACTGCAAAATCAACGTCAATCCGTCTCGCTGCTGAGTGTGTGAATCTTCCAAGAGAAAGAATTAGAGCTCTCTCCTTCGGTGGGAATAACCCGAAGGCTCGATTCATCAAGTCAATGATACTTTGCAACAATGAGAATAGCCATTCATTTTGCTAACTTCAGAAGCCAAGACTTCAAATGTGAAGGAGCGTCTTAATGACGACTGCCATCCGCTGACCTTCGGCGGTTCTCCCTCACGTCCGCGGGTTCTACTCTGCTCAGACGTGCCAAAATCCTTGAGCACGTCACGATTGCATCAACACATCCCTTGAAAATGAATTGCACCTTGCTCGTTGCCATCTTGATAATTTTTTTAATTTTCCCAACTTCACACACCCGCATGCATATTTCCTCATTAGCAAAATGGGCATCTTGGCGGAAAAAGCATCCAACCCTCGTCGCTGGAATCGGACCGACACGGTGAAGGCGATCAAGATTCTAGTCGTTCTTGCATGGACGGTTGTTCTGTGCGCCACGTTTCGCTCTCTGAACTGCGTCTATGCGGACCAGCAAGATAACGTTGGAGGTGGAAGCTCGACGAACGGGCCAACAGGGTCATGGTGCTGGATAAGGGGGTCGTCCCTCGAGTCGGAACTGGATGCCTTGAGATCGCACGGTTACTCGGACATCCTTGTCACGAATGGGAAAGTTCCTCTTTCCGGGTTCTACTATTTTCAATGGCAGTGGGTTACTCTGGTCACCGTGCTGTACGCCGCGATTTCTCATGTCGCAACGAGGATCATGGAAATCAAGGACTATGTCAGCTTCGGATATTGGTATCACAGAATCATTTTTATTGCAGGGGGACTGATCGCCTCCGTGCTCAAAATGTGTTTTGACGGAATCAACTCTGAACTAAACCAACGGACTGTGTATCTAACCTCAAGCAATTTACCAGGGTTTGTGTTGGCTGTGAAGTCAGCGGCAGACTGTGCAAGTCGGTCCTTCTGTGTTCAAGCCGATTTCTCTGATGCCGGATTACCAAGCACAAATCTTCTTGTTTTGGCAATCCTACTAGCCCTCCTTTCCACATCATATATATGGGCCTCCATTTTGAATGCTTTTTGCTGCTGTTGTGTCGACAAAGGCACCTCTTATCTGCAGGTGTTGATTCTCCAACTGAACGTTTTGCTGAGCATCATCATTGCCGGAGGTGTGGTTCTGATTGTGGTCATGTGGGACGACATGGACTACATTTTTCAATTTCCGAAATTCTCGCCTCAGGTATACTTGGGGTTTGGCGTAATGGGGTTTCTGGATGCTTTTGCAGACACACTGCTGCTGTTTAATTGGTCGTGTGCACGTTCGAAACGATCACATACATCACACCTTCCAACAGCAGATCCGTTTGCCACTTCGGATGCGGTGTATTACAGGCTGTGACTATGAAACGACAGAAGAAGAATTCATGAACGCAATCCAGTGTCAGATGCGGTGCTGCAATGTCTACCCAGAATCGGTATGAAACAAGAATTAGTGTGTCTGCTTAGCTGCAGTCATTCATTCATGTGAGCAGCACTCCCAAGCGTTGCATCTGGAGACTGCCATTGAGAGAGAGCCATTTATTTGACTGGTTGATTTCCTCTGTCAAAGCAGCTCCAGGTTGATACATTCCTGTTGTCAATGACGACAACAGTATCGAAAATGAAGGGCCTTTTCTGTTCTTTGAAGAGTTTGTACCTTTCAGCATTCACCCGGCTGCCTCTTCAACCCCTGGTTAGCCAACATCCCTCGAATACGCAAGGTAACAAGTTGTGTCCAACGACACGTGAAAAGTCGTCAATTCGCAAATCTCAATAATCACCGTCCTGACAGCTGGCAAGAAGGGATTCAGGGTTTTCGTCAAGCATGGAAAGAATGGAGTGCTGCTGATCATGGTGAAGAGGTGTCTTCTGAAATCAAAAAGACTGACCGCGCTTCTCTTCATTTCTTGACCCAGGTCATGCGTGAGGACATGGCCTACGATCATCTCTCGTATGCATACCAGATGGGTGACCTTTTGTTTGGAGCGTCCAAGCCATACCATCCGCCGTCGCAGGCATGGATTGATGCGATGCGCTCTGCCGGTTTCGATATCGAAGTTCATCGTTCGCTCTACCATCAGCACAACTGCTGGCTGTTCGTGTTTGCGGAGTACGGAGTAGATATGAAGCGTGCCATCTGGTTCCTAGAGTCGGATTCAGGCTTGTTTCGTGCCAGCTGGACGAGGGGACACATTGCAAGGAGCTCGACTCCGGAGACCGCGTCGTCCGGCATCATCGATCTCACAAACGAATGAGTGATCCCCGTAACATTCAGCATCATGGTCCGTGCGCATTTGTATGATCGCAGCACTATCTCCTATTTGCAATCCAGTTCCCTAAGAACCCCCCGGGAAGTCATTCGCACGGCAGGACCGTCACGTTGTTTCTGACTCCACAATCAGAACAAGGAGCCGGTCACTGTAACGTAAACGCAGACGCAACTGGGTTCATACTCGGGAGAGGGCTGGATTGGTGAGGTGGACAAGGCCCGTGATGTGTTGACTTGTTTCTTCATCTCTCCTTCTTATTGTTATTTACCATCTAAAATTTCAAAGAACATTTGGCTGAGCATGGATAAGAACAGACAATGGTGGTGTAACGAACATGTAGGAGACCTTTCAGTACCTTCCCCCTCGCTGAAACCTACCCATCATGCTACTCAACGAGCGCGCGAGCGTGGCATGCCCATCGAAGAACTGTCGAAACGAAACAGCTACATCAACGCTTTCACGGACCGAGTTTGTGGCGAGCGGATCAACAGCGAGATGGCCGGCATACGGAACTTCCCTCCCAACCGTGTCTTTTTTGTCCCTTCTTGCTACCCTGTTTCTACCTTCTTGTAATTTTACCGGTTCCTCTATTTTGTTTTCATTGATATTTTATAGTGAAGAGACGAGGGGTGCGGCATCTTTCCTTTGCTTTCATGAGTTTCGAATGCACGCAGCGCCGCTTCATTCACAAGTTGACATGTGCAATCCGTAGGCGAATCCGCCCGTTGAATCTCCACTCTCCTGTCCCCAACGCACAATGATGCGCCATCCACATTCCACTGCGCATGATGCATCGGTCAGAAACCGAAAACCCACCGTAAGCCTACCGCAAGATCGCGCCAGTCGACGTGTGCTCGTATGCCGACCTCAATTGTGCTGCTCATACAGCTCTGCTCGTGCATCCAACTCGCACAACGCACTCCGAGATCCGAGTTCAAGTTCCTCAGCAGCTTGTCCATCATCATATTCACGGTTTTGTCCATCCGCGCACTGGGGCACCAACGCACGAACCCAGTGGCTCTGTTCTTTCCAATCCCCCTCCATCTTTCATCCTTGTCGTCCTATCTTCGCTTATTGGGCTCTTCTATCATACAGCAATTGACCAAGAATCAAGATGCTCCGAGCGTCCAGCGCGATTCTTCTCGCGTGTGTCTTGCACCTCGGACGTTCGCTTGGATCACGATAAGTATTCGCTGTACGACGCACTGAACTGTTCCGACACGGCGAACATCACAGCGTGCAGTCGCAAAGTGTGCAATGGAAACGGCGTATTCCAGGTGATCGGCGCTCTTCTCGACATGCCCTGCGTATGCTATGCCTCCGATGCCCGCGGATACTGGGCAGGACAGTACTGCGAGAAGTGCCTTCTGGGCTGCGACCCCGCGTCCAACTGCACACAGTGTGTCCGGTATGATGACTGGGTGAGCATCAAGGGCGTGGTCCAGCAGCAGCAACAGTCTGTGCAGATGCTGTCGTCGAACGTTTCCTCGCTTCAGAGTGCAATCGCGGGCAATGCGCACGACATTCTTTCCTTGCTGGCGAGCGACGCCGTGTTCACAAGGTGGTTCTCCACCGTACTGGGTGCGCCTGCCGAGTTTTGGCAAGCGGCCACCACCGGAGAATCCAAGCAACTGGGCGCCGTCAGTTCCAAGTTCTGCGTATTATCGGCGTCCCGCATGGCCGCGTACCAAGGCACCGGGTTCGATTTCACCTGCCGACCGACCACAGTTGACGGCCAGTGGACCTTGCAATCCTCGAGCAGCGGCCCCAATCTAACGATTGTCTGCGAGTCGCTGTGCTGGACTCTGCCGCAATTCTAGCTTCGATAAGTGCCTACGGAGTCGAGGTCACAGAACTCCTTGTCGACTTGGACTCGGAGGTCGCGAACAAGGACGCTGCATGCGCGTTGTTGCAGAGTGGATTACCAAAAGCACGAGACGATGATGTGACTGCGTTCGCGAACATGAACAATGCGGGTTCTCTCAAGGCACAAATACTGAGCCAGGTGATCTCTCTCACCGCCCAGTTTTCTACTGTGGAAGCGTCATACCAGGCGGCATTCCAGAATGAAAAGGTGAAGGAAGGCGTGTCACCAAGCTGTGGGAAACTTCTCAACAGTTCTGCGAGGAGGTCGTTCCGTCGTTTGGCTTTACGCGCACCAGACTGGAGGATGACGCGGTGGAAAACTGAGAGAGATCACGTGTGTTACTCCTGAAACGAGCTGCTGCTCGCCGACGTATCCCATTTTGGCAACATGGTGGAACATCCTTTCTCACGGTGCCCATAACTATGGTCTCTGCGATACTCAGCCCAAAAGCTGCGCCCCATATCCGAACGCTTCTGCCAAGAAATGGTCGCCAACGAGAGTTCGGCCGTTTGGGATTTTGGTCCATAGTCAAAAAACAAAAAGAGGATTAAACATAATAAACATTACACTTTCGTTTTCCGAGCGTATGCATTCTTGTTTTTTGACCGGAATCTAGCGTGTCGTTTCTTTGTTTAAAAACATCTTGGATTTTCAACAGACAAGCATCTCGATGCTGGTGCTGTGGTTTCGACGATGGAGACGCAAACAGACCTACCAGTACAACCAATAGGAACGGAGTGCGAGGTTCTTACGTTTACCAAGAACAGTACACAAATGTGCTCGATAGAAGAGACAAACAACATACATATTGACCGAATTGTTGGCTACAGAAACATGCAAATGACAGACTACAACAACAAACTGAGAACGAAAACGAAGCACACCCACTTGTCCCAGACAGCAAAACGCAACGATCCACTTTCAGAGGACCGGACAACCGGCAGTGTCAGAGTGCCAAAGTACTCTTTCTGATCATTCACGTTGAAAACAGTCCAGACGACTTTCACCGACGCAGCGTCTTTTGCCACAGCCGAGGGAAGAGAAAACGAAACAGATGCTGGATGCCCTTCACGATGCCCTTCCGCAATCGGTACAATGGAAATTCCCTGAGGTCCCAGCACTTCTGCGTGCCAGCGAGCTTCAAATCCTGACCGAAGTACTGGCGATCCTGGCATATTGTACGATACATGGTACTTGCCATCAACGACAGCATTCAGTTTCAAGGGATAGACTTCTGTGCTCTGCTGACAGAGAGGAAGGCTCGAGATAGCGGAAGTGACAATCTGCTGCGGAAGACTTCCAACGTCAACTGTGATCACCACCGGAACTGCAGTGGAGGACCGATTCACGTTGAGGATAACTTGATTTGTTTCTGCAATTGAATTGGGGAGCGAAACTTGGAAAGCCTGAAGCGTTGCAGGTGTGATGCATGGAAGAACTTGGTAAGAAGCGGTTCCGCAGGCTTGCGTCCACAGCGGCCAGTAGGCACCCGGACATGATGACAAGAAGGGAACAACAACGCTCACAATGTCCCCAGCGTCCGTTGGATTTTCCGGCCCTCGACAGGTTCCATTCGTGATCTGGAGACTGTCACGAACGGTGCACTGGCAAAGTTGCTGGTTCGGACCAAAAGAGAAGCTATCGCACGAGCAAGACGCTGTTGAAAAGGCATCCGAATACACACACTTGCCGAAAACGCAATTCGGGCACTGAACGTTACAAGAAGAGCCTCTCCACTCGGTCCTGCACACACACGTCCCATTGCCGTATCGTCCATCCACACAGTGATCCGTGTTCGTCTGATTGCACAAACACCGCTGCGAACAGTTCCAACCATAATCATACAGAGCACAAATATGGGTATCACATGTCGGAAACTGCGGTGTCGGACGTAATGACAGCAAAAGTTGGTCATCCCCCATGAAATTCTGTGTTCCATTCGATGCTGCCATGGAAAAGGTCGTGCTGATCCTGTAAGAATAGTCTCCGATAATAATGTCCGAGAGGGCAGGTATGGGAACAAACGATCCCGTGGACACAGATAGAGGGCACTGCCCATTTGGAATGTCTTCAGGATTCGTGTTTCGTAGACAGAATGAACAAAATGCATCATCATGTACCACATCACAGCAAGCAGTGCAAGAAGCAAGGCTCAGTCTGTTTGCGGGATTCCGAATCACACAGCGTGGCGACTGCGCGCAGCTCAGTGGCGATTGTTCTTGAGGAAATATCGTTACTGCAACGGAATCCACGACCTCCACAGTCAAAGTTTTGGTCGACGGAGAGCAGAGAAAGTTGAGCGTTGCATTTCCGAAAGGAGCAACGAAAGAAGCAGATGTTCCGTTGTCGGGCGCGCACTGACGCGACGGGATAAAAGCAATCTCATCGCCAGCGATGGCATCTCCGATGCTGACCACATGGGAGTCATTGCTCATCACCGTAAAGGATGCCCCAAAGGACGTCTGGTTCAGGAATGTCCGAAAACATGACTGGTCACTGAGAGCCAATGCACTGGAAGAGTCGGGACAGATGTTCGAGTCTGGAATGGCCCAATCAGCCGGAATCGTGCTTGTGAGTAAAACGGAGAAATCTTTGATATCTGTAGACACTCGATAGTGTTCCCACAATGGGACAACAGACGAAGGATCCGCAGCTGGCTGAGAAGCCGAATAAATCAGATTATTACTACCGTACCGGACGGGAATCTCGCCATACCAGCCAACGCCGCCCTGCAATGTACCGAACAATTTCGGCGAAATGACCCCTGCAAAGGAAATGTAGTACGAACTTCCACAAGGGGCATCGATGTGCAGTTCAAGCACGCCGACTCCTGAAATTCGGATTTCAAACGCTCCTGCATACGCAATGACACTGATCGGGCCTTGCGAGAACACATCGAGATCCGTAAGCAGGGCCGACGTCAAAACTTTTGACGTTCCATCCCTTCCATAGCAAGTCAACGCAGATGGGCTCGTTGCTTCACATGCTAACCCGGAACCGGAGTAGTGATCAATCCGAAGTCCGTTGATGGCCCCCACATGTCCACACCACGGAGCCACTCTTGCGACGAGAGCAAACTGGGGGCTGAGTAGCAGGTAGACATTCCCCGAAAAATCCAGGGAAAAGACAATGGCGGTCAGAATCGCCTGACAATGGGGGTCTTCATAACAATAAAAGTATCCAGGAGCCACGACACCTTTCGAGAGACAGTCGTACCCGCTGCTGCCCAAGTTGCACTGACAAACATTGTTGGCAACACACGTTCCGTCTCTTGCAGCAAATCCACATCCTCCAAACATGCAACACGCATCTGCGTCGTCGGATGGCATGAATGTCTGTGGGTCTGCGACTGCATTATCTTCAGCTGCAGTCATAAACGCTTCGTAGCGGAGATGAAGCGCCTTGCTGTCAAACGCCCTCTTTGCGTGAACAAGGGCTGCAGGACCAAAGAAGGCCAAAAAAATCGCAGAAAGAAGGACGAGATGACGGATCATCTTCATTTGGATTGGGAAATCGAGGGATGATAAAGTATATACTGCAAAAACAAGGAAGGAAAAAAAAAGGAAACGGGACTTTAACCGAGCAACGGCACTAAAGCTTTTGAGATAGGTTGCAGCAGCAGGGATATTCTCGAAACCCAATATCCAACCCCAGAAAATTCGACGCACAGAAATCCTGCGGAAATGCCTTGCTTTGTTCTTTGGGCACCGGCCAAAATTCGAAAATTCGGCGAGGATTCGACGCCGCCGAGATGAACGCCCCAGAACAATGGCCGATCTGAGCGAAAACAGAAGACGGATGTTCGGAATGCTGTCCGAGCAAAGCGACTGAAAACAATGCAGGGGCGTGTTGGGTCAAATCATTCAGCTGTCATCGTAAGCTCACATGTCAATCAAACCGATCGCGCATGCTTTGGCAGCTGTGATTCCAAATGCAGATGTCAAGATGTCGAGCTTGCCGATTTGGCGTAGCAGCAAGACGGATGGCTCGGACAGTGTTGGTTACAGAATCCGTGAATCAAGACACGTACGTTTCGGAGCAGAACGAGGCGAGCAGAGTAAGGTCCCAAAAATTTGCACACAAAGTCAGCAAAAGGTCAGGAGCGACCCACTTTCTGATTTGTGTTTCTTGCTGAACGACGAATGAACACGGATGATCAGTGAATATGATGGAGTCGCATGCCTCTGTTGAGTTCCTCTCGCGGCTGAACATATATCTCATTGTAATCTCTCTGTTCACAATCACATTCAATGTCTTGTACGACATTTCAGAGTTTGCCACGATTCCAGATAACCTTCGGATAGGTTTTTGTCTGGTTGCGATTTGCGGTGCCATAACACTGATTGCTGTTATGTTGTACTTCTTGCAAGAATCCTTGCTTCGAGATACCTTAGAGAAACGGTTTGTAACCGAGGAGATGCCTTGTCTGAAACTCGAGGTCCACTACCTCATCATGACTGGACTGCTGGTGGCGGGCCTCTTCTTCTACGTAATTGTACAGAGAATTCATCCTTGGCATTTGGTTTTGAATGCCTTCTCAACTTTTCTTTTGACCGGGGTCCTGCTTTTGTTGATTAGCGGATCCTACTCGCTGATGACGGGCTACGAAGAGACTCGCCTTGCTGCAGACATTATTCGATGGACACTGTTTGCTCATGCCGTCGCGTCGCTGTTGGTGAATATCCTTCTCTCTGCTGTTTCCGCCGATACTGCTCGGAACATTTTCACGGATGACGAGCCGGGACGCAATCTGGTTGAGGTTTTTATTGAGTTTTTTAACATTTACGATATATTTGTCTTGTTCGCAACCGGAGGAGGTTTTGAGCCATTTTTCTCCGCTGTCGAAATTCCCAGCGAGTTTGTTGGATCTCCTGGAGCTATGAGTGCGTCAGGAGTTTTCAACAACAGATTCAAGTTTTCTGGAGTGTTCCTGAAGTCTCTCGTCAAGCCTTTTATCGTCTTCTTGCCGTTCACCGAATGTGTGTTTTCGTTCACGATTCATTCCGATCAGGATAATCTCTCCTATGAATTTCTGGATGTTTTTGGAGGTGTTTATATTATTTTCGTGATTTGCCTCTTAGCTTCTGTGATCAGAAGACCTACTCTCAAGGGCCTGCTGCAAGACCGCCGTGATGATCAGGACACATTCAAGGACTATCGTAGTTGGGTGACTTTAGTTGTCGTCGCCATCTGTGCAGACATCACTGCTAATGCATTGTCTCTCGCCGCTACTGTGGATGACAATAGCATGGGAGCGAACAAAGACTGGAAAGAATCGTGGTGGATGATCGCAATTGGATTCGAAGTGGACATTTTAGCCATTGTCCACTTTTTCTTCTTCTCCGAAGGGCTTGTTTCAAACTATGTCAAGCAGTTTCTCGTCGTTCGCGGTGTCGCTCGACTATTGTTTGGTGCACTAACCCTCGGTTCATTTGACGCCTCGATTGTCGCAGTTTTAATATCACTGAGGAACATCTTTAATATCTTGTGCATTGAAACCCACCTGTTGCGACATTCTCCCGAGACAGAGCCGGCATAAGCGTAAGGACTGGAGTGATGAAAACTCGACGATTTCCTATCTGCTACTCTGTCGAAACCATCAAATGCCTTTCGAGAATAAAAACGTTGAATGTATTGTGCAAGAAAACAGTTATTGCCACCCAGATGGATGCAAAGTTCGCAAGAACAATTCCACCAACAATTATTCTGGTCACAGAACGGGTCACAATATACAGCCTAAATCTGTCGGATTCTCTGCCTTTCAGAAAGGCATCCAGATGGAACAGCGAAAAATAGTCTACCATAATGTTAAATGAGAAAATTGCCCAACTTTCTTTCCAGTTCTCCTTTCCGAACTGATCCGGCTCCAGAGCCATCACGAGCGACAGGAATGCTCCTGCAACATCCATGAGCAGCGCGAGATAATGCTCAAAGACCTTTATCCTGTCCTTTTCGTCTTCTGGAGCAGCAGGATGTGCAGCCCCGCTCGCCCCAGCAGCAGGTTGTGCAGTCTCTCTTTGATCATCAACTTTTCTTCCCAATGTTGTGCATACGCCAAATATCGCGAAATACACAATGTACACAATCATCGGAAAAAGTGCTCCTGGCTCGTCTGTGGTGAACCCCAGACCAAGACAAA